>CAJSFY010000136.1:0-340706 GCA_907173295.1 Fagus sylvatica | reverse complement strand
CGTTTCGGAGGCAAATGACCAAAAAGTACTTAACTATACTCTTAAGTTATAGTGTTATTTTTTAAATGCTATCAATGTTATAAAATCACAGTTAGACGTTTAGTAAAACCTGTGACAAAATGTTATTTCTATGAAATGAACGTTAGAATAATAATAGTCTAAAATTGTTGTTTCATATGAAAATTATAAAAAATGACTTAATTATGATGTTCAATATCTTATCATTTTTTAATGTAAGAAATGTTAAAAATTACCTTAATAATAATAATAAAATATAGGACAAAAATATTTCGGATTAGCATTTCAATATATCATTAAGATCTTGACTAGACTTATCAATTAAATATATCATTAAGATCTTAACTAGACTTATCAATTAAATAAAACGTAAAAAGGTGAAAGTTGAAAGTTGACAAAAAATATCAAGCACAAGTGCAGGGACACGTGGTTGGGTTTAAATTAAAGTGAAGTTGCTGGTTGATAAACCAAAAAAGAAAAGAAAAAGCAAGTGTACTTGCTTCTTGTGTTGTCTAGTAAAGAACAAAAAGAAGAACGGAAGCAGAAGCAGAAGAAGAAGGAGCAGTAGTAGCAACAGCCGTAGTCACTGGAGTGAACTGAGAAAGAACATTTGAGAGGTAAATGCAGGAAGGGATGGGTTTTTGTTTTATATTTTGGTTATTAAGCATAAAAGATGAGGGTAGTTTAGGCATTCTGAACCAAAAAATTCGCGGGTGCGGTAACATTATTTTGGGTGCAAATCACGCGAAATGAAAAACGTATAGGGTGCCCTCCGGTTTTAAAACGCAAATTTTTGTGATTTTAAAATAGCAATTTTCGCTAATAACAAAGAGCCAAATGAATATTTTTTTTTGGTTTATATGCAAATCGCACATTTGTCCCGCAAAATTGTAGGGCCCAAACTAACCCTAAGACACTAATGGATTTTCTTTTTAGTCGTGTGTGTGAGTTAACCTAAAGATACATGGCAAATATTGCCCAAACCCAATAACTAACTCACCCAAACCATCCATGTATTACCCACCTATTTTAATAAATTAGCCTAATTGGGTCAACCCATTTAAATGGGCTTAATTGGGTACTAAATGGGTTACCTATTGGGTTAAATCTTTTAGAAATTGGGTAAATCTTTTAGTAAATTTCAAAGGTTACATGAGTAAATTTCATTAGGTTACATGAGTATTTTGGTCATTTAGAGTATTTTGATTATCTATATACATATAATAGGATAAATTGGTGGGTTTGGGTTTTAACTTATATAATTGGGTTGGGTTAGGATTGGGTAATAACTACTTTACTAAATAGGTGATTTTTTAATATCCAACCCATTTAAGCTTATTGTGTTGAGACATTTTCCCGTGTCCCAGTAATTGAGTTTGCTTGCAATGAAAAATTGGTAGGATTCCCTTAAAAAACAAAAATGGAGAAATGGAGGCAGAATGACGTTCATGATTATTATTAAATTTTTTTTCTACTATCGCATAACATACGAGACGAAAATGATAAATGAAAGATAGTACATTAATAATCTTATGAAAATTATGAAAGGCCTTTTGTGGTGTATCAAAATTTCAACAACTACTCAATGACAGATAAAATATATATATCTTTCATTTCTCACATGATTGGTAAGAATTTAAAATTCTCAAAAGTTATCAAATACTATAAGTGCTTGCTTGACTAATATTGGAGAGTTAATAAATTTCATCATATCTTAAATAATATAATTTAGGAGATTCTAAAGTCTCTTTCACCTTACACTCAACCAGAATTCAGTGGCGAGCCAGAAAGTTTCTTTAGTGAGGTTGCACTTAACCTTAATATATATAGATTAAATCTAATTACTCTATATTTAAACAGAATAAATATCATGAAAATACAAGTATAATAAACAAATGAAAAATATACGTCAAAATGTAGAATAATTTAAAGAATTTTTTCTTAAATTTTATGTTTTTATTTTGAATTTCTTTAGATTGCAAGGCCGGCTCTATGCATTTTGGAGTCTAGGATGACTTCTTTAATATGACCTTTTATAACTAAAAAGAACCACCTTATTTTTATGTTTTTTTTTTTGTAGATGCAAGGCCGGTCTATGCATTGTTGGAATCAAAAAATGACTACTTAAATGAGACCTTTTATAACTAAAATGATCAATCTTTTTTTTTTATATGTCCAATCAAACAAAAAAAGCAAATGGGAATAAAATCAATCAAATATGCACTAAAATAAAATCATCAAATCAATATAAGCAATCAGCCAATCATGTGTGGGATTGATCTAAAAGCCAATGTATTTATTATGTAAAGTTAAATTAAAAAAAAAAAAAACTAAATAGAAAGCGTGTGAACTCTATGTAACAGTCTAACACTCAATCAATTGTGAATTGTCATTTATTCAGTGCATGCAAGCTGTATTGTAAGGATTTGACTTATTTCTAGTTTCCAGTGCACTGGAGGGAATCCAAACCCATAATGTAAAGGGCAGTGTAGAAAAGGTTGTACACTTACCCTTTTAATTACACGGACAAAGCCATAGCCCATTGAACAACTTATTTTTTTATCAAGCAAATATTTTACACACTAAAGACCAAAACAAAGAGGATAGAAGATCAAAATAAATCTGAAAGAGTTTTAGCCTGAAGGAAAGCCAAGGAGCAAAGAGTCAAAGAGAAGGGGTCGGTTTCGGCAACAAAGTTGTAAGGAGAGGGCATTAAAAATCACTTTTTTTTTTAAAAAAAAAATTATTTATTAAATGAAAAAGTGGCAAAATCTCTAGCAATGAGCAAAACATGAGGTTTGGGATTTATTCTTTTGGGCTTGAATTTAATTTTGCTTTTGGTTGTAGAGATAGAGAGAAAGAAAGAAAGATATTTCAGCTTCTTTGTGAGTGTGTGGGAGATTATGAGTTCTACACTCTAGAACTCCCACAAGGAAATAAACAGTCAAAGAACAACACTAACCCAAGCATGTGTAATCTTTCTCATATGATTACGACAAATAGCAGACAAATAAACATTATTAGGCCTCACAGCAGCATCAAAATTAATCTTCTGCCATCCAGGGGGAGGAGGACCATGGTTTATGAGTGGGGATGGTGGTTTGTTGGGTGGAGAAGTCCCAAGCTTGTTGGTGGATGGGTAGAGGTGTAGGTGATGATGGAGAGTTGAAATTTAAGTTCAATTTACTCAAGATTTACATGCGAAGAAACCAAAGGAGTTCCACAAGCATTTTATTTTGGAACAACCATAAGTACAAATTTCTTAGAATTAAAACCATTAAAAATGGAAATGGTAGATTCAATTAATAAACCAATAAAAATATCACAAATCAATTAAGAAACAATTTACAAGTCTAATATATGAACGAGGAGAGAGCGCACTTCTTGGGCCTGGGTTCATGATGGGGAATTAGACCCTAAACTCTTGGTAAAGAGAACTTCCTCGGCAAACGAAAAGGAAAGCAAATTACACTAGCTCACTTCCAGCAAGGCTTGGATGAACTTATACAGCAAGCTGAAAGGGAATGGGTCCAACATCATGCCCTATAAAATTCACAGCAAACTACATATATCTTTTTTGGGATTATATTTGCAAAGTATAACAGTCAATTATATTTGGTAACCAAAGAGTACAATTAAGCACTAACCAAAGAGTAGTTAACAAATATAGCAAATCACCACTAACTTAATGGGTGCAATTAATTGGTTTCGAAGTAAGGGTGTCTAAGTGTCTTCCCTTTCCCTTTTATAGTGCTGAAAAGCTAATCTTGCAGGTTGTGAAGAGTAATCCATGGATTGCAAGGCCCGCTCCATAAATTGATGTGGTTGGGCTCCATGAGAGGCCCATTGCATGTAAAGAATTTGGACAAAAAAAGCCCAACCTGTGTGGCAAAACATTCAAGGATAGTTTTTGGGCTTTGTATATGGCCCAATACACATGTTTTGTAGCATAGTATTTGACTTGGCATGGACAAGCATATAAGTTTGAACAATTTGCACCACGTGGCCAGGGAGAGAACGAAAAATAATGAGGCCTGAACACCGGTTAACTCAGAATCAAGTACATCTAAGAAAAAGGAATGTTTTTTCGATTCAAAACTGTAATTAAAGCACTTCTGCAGAAACTCAGGTTTGAGAAGAATATGCATCCTTTCATTGAAGTTCCATGCTTAAATTATATCTAAACTGTTGAAGGGTACTAATTTGGGTACTATGCCGGAGGAACATAAAATTTACAAGGTACCAACACTTCAAAAGAGATTTTTATGCTTCTTCCATGTTCACAACAGATTAGGAAATATTGGAACGATCAACTTAATGTACACAAATTTACCAGCAATAAAATCACACCTTCATACACCAATCATGCTTCTCCAGGCTACCACCCTGTCTTTCTTATATCTTACCAATCCAATTTCTCAACTTTATTTCAAACAATATGGCAAATAAAATGCAACAAACTTGCACTAGTTACATTTTCATTATAAAAAATGGACCATGACCTCATATGAGACTGCCCAGCAGCAATCAGTTAGTAACATATCATGTCTTGACTTGGCATGCCTCGCATAGGTGGTCTCTACGCGCTATGTGTCAAATTCAGGTTTAAGTGGGCCAGAGTTGTAACCACACAGCACTAACGAGTCTTTATTTATTCTTATCAAAATCATGCGTTGACTTTATAAACCATTTCAACTCCACTTGACCTTTCCACGTTTAAAAGGGAAGCTCTCTCGGTTAATTTCATGAGAGTATACACTCCACAAGTACATATAGCTCAAAAGGTTTGAACCATCATCCCACAAAAAACAAAATTCAAATTTGGGAAGCACCCAGTTATTTTTTCTCCTTCATTTGACAAGGCTGTTTGAGGAGGACAGGATTTGAACAAGCCAAAAAACATTCCAAAGGCTCCCTCTTTTTCAACTAATTGTATAAGAAAGTTGTTTGGATCAGACAGAAACATAATGAATTGAACAAGTATGATGAATGCTATGCGAATGAATATTTCTTTTTCACTTTGAAATACTTTATTTTGTTGAAAGGTAATTTGCAACATGAATCATCTTTTTTCGAAGGGAAAATGAGGACAACTAGTACCAACTAACCTATACCAATAGGTCCTCAGAGTATATCCCTTCCACTAGTTCTTCTGGTAGATAAATCAGTTAGATTCCTCATGGCGCATAAATTGAACAAATTTAGACCTCGCCTCTTGTGGAATACGGATAGGACGATGGTTCTTGTCTAGCCAAACTCCTGTGGCCTTTGCTTCCAAAATAGGCTGAATAACAAACACGTCAAAGTTACCAAACATCAAGACATATCCTTCAGAAGGTTTAGAAAAAGTGGTGCCTAAGGGCCAGAATAACAAACAAACCTCTTGATTTGGCAACTTGAAGAATAATAATAAAAAAAAAAAAATATGCCCCATAAAAAAAAGAGAGTGTGCGTAGCAAGCAACGCAATAAAGGCACGACATAGTACCCCCCCCCAAAAAAAAAATGCACAAGCATCATAATAAACATGGCGTCTCAAATTTTTTTGCGTATCTCTCATCTCATGTGTTTCCAAACACAAGTGTATGTATGTACGTGTCTACAAAGGCTCATTTGTGCATGTGCAGACCCCTGGCGTAAATGCGTTTTTGTGCACTAACATGTTTGCTAAGTATGTAATGCATCCCAAAACATACAATGACATGTTAAACAAAAAAAAACAAAAAGAAATGCAAAAGCAGAAGTGCACAAGGAAGAAAGACATAAGACATAAAAAAGGAAGCAAAGAATCCAACCGTTCAAAACTGAAAAGAATGTCAATTTTTAAGCTTTCAATATCAAGGACTACTTTTCCGACCTCTAAGGAATGCTTACACCTGTAAAACAACATCTCGTAACGCTTAGTTAAAGGAAAACTGATCGTTGATCGGAAAATCCTGGATCATGAGAAAAAGACCAAAAGACACAAAAAAGAGGAATAACCCAATCAGTACATTTCGACCGTTTAAAATTGAAATAAATGGTAGGGATGGAAAGGGGCTTACTCGTGGAGCGCGTAGGCGAAGACGGCGCGTCAATCGGAAGTCCCGGATAGCAAGATATGAGCAAAAGAGTGAAGAGGGGCGAAGTGGGGTCCAGAGAGCGAAAAAGGAAAGAAAGCGACAAAAGCGAAAATGAAGAGGGAAAGGGGCCGCGCGGGGCCTGTAGTGGGCCGCTCGCCGACATCACGCGCGGCGCATGACGCCGTCCACCTGCGCGCGCATGGTCATGCGCGAGTTCCCAAAACTGCCCCGTTTCACCATTTCAAGCCCCGAATCGTCTTTTCGATCGATTCTCAACCCTGGAATGCCCATTTGGACCCGGAAGGACCACGCAAACCGAGACGAACTGCACGAGCAACCGAGAAAATCCGAGCGGGCAAAAATCGAGTCATTTATTCTTTGTCCGACGTTCCTTGTGCCAAGAAACGCCAAACAAAGAAGGGGCAACTGTCATAACCCCATTTTTACCCCCGGGATTTTCTCGGGTGTCGGCACGCAAAACGAGGACAGCCCGAACCAAGCCGGCCTGATCCGACGAGGGCTCATCACGCATCAAATACTCCCAAAGAAGAAGGTCCGAGACACATTTCCCAAGGTTTGACCAAGTTTGACTAGGGTTGACCGAAGTTTGACCGAGGTTTGACCGAGCCGTTTCCAAGCCCGACTAGGACCCACCGTGCCCAGAAACCCTTGAAATGAAGTCCGGGATACATTTCCAAGAGTTTGGAGAGCTTTGACCAAATTCGACCAAGTTTGACCAAGGTTGACCAAGTTTGACCAAGGTTTGACCGGACCATTGACCAGACCAAAAACTGGATCGAACTGACCACCCCTTGACCAAGGTATAGAGAATATCAAGAGCTTCGATTCCGTACTTTACGGGTCGAAAACGGACGAGAAACGAGAGAGTTGTGGCCAAAACTGCGAAAAAACGGTCCGACACTTAGCCAAATTTTGGTAAGTATTGTTGACAAAACAGCCTATTTGGGAGGCAACGTTTGCGCAAAGATTCTCTCCGACCCGCTGCAACTTGGTCCGCGAGCCAAGACCCTTAGGCAAGAGGTTCACTTCAGCTACCACACGCAACTTTCGGATCGTCAAGAGCTCCTCCGGTCAAGCCGGAATCTCAGTCAAAAGTTGACCCCTTAGCATAAGGAACATTCCGACGGCCTCCGTTCGCAAGATCATATCTTGCGAACCCGAGCTCGCCTCTGTGCAAGGCCTGTACCGTTAAAAAATAGGTAACGCAAGCTTTCCGACGATACCAAGATCGTCGGAATCCGACATCGGGAGCTACGTCTACCACGCGCGTGAAAACAGGCCGACGAAATAAGGTTTGTGCTGAAATTTCCGGAATTTTCCCACCGACGTTGCCACGCTTGCGCACAGAGTCTTCCTGACTCGCAACAAGTTGATCTGCGAGCCCGGGCACATTGGAAAGAGGACACATCCATGCACGACGTGGAACTCTCGGATCGCCAAGAATTTATCGGGGTCAGCCGGAATCCCTGATCGGAAAACTGCCCTCAAACGGACCAAAAACACCCCGGTGGACTCTGCTCGCGGGGCCATATCTCACGAGTCCAAGCTCGGATTCCCGCGAATCCGGAACCTTGCAAAAATAGGCAGCGCAAGCTTTCCGACGGTACCAAGAACGTCAAAATCCGACATCGGGAGCTAGGTCAAATATGCGCGCGAACTGGGACAAGATTTGAGAAAAAACGCGCTGGGAGCAAAACGCATTTTTTCTCCCGGACAGCCGCCTTCGCGCGCAGAGTCTTTCCTGCTCGCAACAAGTTGATCCGCGAGCCCGGGTGCGTTGGAAAGATAATGACTCCGGCTACGTCGTGGAACTCTCGGTTCGCCGAAAGCATCCCCCGTTTGATCGGAATCTTCGCCGGAAGAGTGCACGAAAACAGCTCCGATACCCCGACTTCCGGGAGCCATAACTCCCTCGTCCGAACTCCGATTCGTGCAAACTTTATATCGTTGGAAAGAGGACGTCGAGAGCTTTCCGACGATATGCCGCATGACCCATTTTGAGTTCCAGAAGACCTCCAAAACTGCCCCCGAAAATCGGATAAAAAAGGGTACGCGCACGGAAATCGAGGAGGATTCGAGGGGCTGCTGGCGTGGAAGGATAAGACTGCCACGTGGCAGTACCACAACTCGCGCAGGACCGTCATGCGCCGCGCATGATGGTGCTGCGCGAGGCGTGCACGGTTTTCTATAAAACCGACCCTCCCCCCCCTCATTTGCACATAGTTTTTGCTCGGGCACTAGGCCTTCTAGAGCTTAGTTTAGGCAGAAAATAGGGGTTTAGGGGGTTTTAGGAGGGGTTTTTGGGTAGTTTTAGAGAGAGAGACTCCTCTCTAGGTAATCTCTCTCTCTCTCTAAGGCTCTTTCTCCCTCTTCTTTTTCTTTAGGGATTTTGGGGGGTTTTTAGAGTGAGAAGCACCTATTAGGTGCTTCTCTCTCTAACCTCCCCTCATCTTCCCACTCCTCTCTCTCTCTCTCTCTCTTTCTCTTACATTCTTTAGTTCATTTATTTCATTTCATGCTTTACTAGTTTCTTATTTGTCCATTTATTGCTTTATTTACATTTCCTTGTCATTTATTGCTTTATTTACATTTCCTTGTCATTTATTGCTTTCTTTACATTTCTAGTCATTTATCGCTTTCTTTACATTTCTAGTCATTTATCGCTTTATTTACATTTTATACGCACTTGTGAATATTTGTTGTGATTATCCCCCCCCTCCCCCGGTGTGTTTTAGTACGGCAATATTGAGTGGCTTTGGCGGCTCGCGTAAGTCCTCTAACAAAGGCCGTTGACAACCATGTTAGCCCACGAGGTCTTGACCCGAAAAATACACCGGTTTCCTCGTGTTTTAGTACGGCAAATATTGAGTAGCTTTGGCTCAGTTGCGTAAGTCCTCTAACGAGGCCGTAACAACCTTGTTAGCCTACGAGGATATTTGACCCGAAAAATACATCCCCATGTGTTAAATAACGTCATTTATCGCTTTATTTACATTTACTACGTTGTAAATATTATATTGTGGATATTGTCGTTTTCCCATTTTCCCATTTTTCCCTTTGTGATTTGGGCGTGATAATCCCGATTGGTCGTGGTGGACTATGTAAGACCTCAAAGAGGCATTAACCACCACGTAATTCCATAGGCATTGGACCCATTAAAAACCCCCATGTTTAAATATTGTCATTTATCGCTTTATTTACATTTACTACGTTGTAAATATTATATTGTGGATATATTCGTCGTTTTCCCATTTTTTTCCCTTTGTGATTTGGGCGTGATAATCCCGATTGGTCGTGGTGGACTATGTAAGACCTCAAAGAGGCATTAACCACCATGTAATTCCATAGGAATTGGACCCACGAAAATCCTTTGTTTAAACCCCGTTATTTTCATTATTTACTACGTTGTTGTAAATATTGTCCATTTTTCATTATTTTGATTTGGGCATGAAAATACCAAACGGTATTGGCGGTTTTAGGTAAGTCTTTCAATAGCACTAAACCCCATGTAAATCCATGAGGCGTTGGACCCGTAAATTGAAAAACCCATTTTCAAATAGATTTTCACCATATAAGTCCTATTTGGCGTCGAAGGTTTGGATAAGTCTTTCAATAGCACCAACCCTTCGTGTAAGCCCGAAAAGGCATTGAAACCCCATTTTCAAAATAGATTTTCTCATTTAAGTCCTATTTGGCGTCGAAGGTTTGGATAAGTCTTTCAATAGCACCAACCCTTCGTGTAAGCCCGAAAAGGCATTGAAACCCCATTTTCAAATAGATTTTCACCATATAAGTCCTATTTGGCGTCGAAGGTTTGGATAAGTCTTTCAATAGCACCAACCCTTCGTGTAAGCCCGAAAAGGCATTGAAACCCCGTTTTCAAATAGATTTTCTCATTTAAGTCCTATTTGGCGTCGGAAGGTTTGGATAAGTCTTTCAATAGCACCTACCCTCCGTGTAAGCCCGAAAAGGCATTGAAAACCCTTTTTTTTAGATTGTTTTGTTTATTCATGTAAATCCTATGGTGGTGTCGGGATCCGAGTAAGTCTTTCAATAGCATCGAATCCCGACCCCACGAGGTTTTGACCCTTTCCTTAAAAACTCTTGTGTTATAATAAATTGCACTTTGCATTAAGCATTATATTCATGCCGATCCATATTTGTCACTTTCATGATACATGTGTTGCGACTATGCCATGACTATTTTGCTTGGATATTTTGCCATCTTACCATCTTGATACTTGCTTGATTGTTTATTGCTTTGATATAAAAATGTGATTAAAATACACTTTGCCATGAAAACTTTAAAAAGAGTAAACATGGTAATGTGGGCGTTAGAAACGAAGGTATGAGTCCTTTACACGGGGGCGTGGCTGGTACGTGCTTTCGTGTAAGGGATTCTACACGTTCTAACTCCCATAGGATCATGGTCTAAAATTCCCCAAAGTGTGAATTAATCACCCAAAACCCCGCCATTTGACGGACCGCTTTACTCTTGGAAATCAAGGGTAAAGAGATCCCGAATATGGCACCAAAAACATTAATTGTTTGTCCCGGCACTAGGTGTTAGGATTTCAAGTATATCCTACCACCGAAATGCCCGGAAATTTAAAAGATACAAAGATAAAAGGGATGGTGAAATAAAGAGTCTAATCAAAACCGAACGAAGTCATATTACGTTTGCCATTTTTGGTATATCGTACGACGGAAATCGGGACATTTGTACATAATAAAAACCAACAAACTTAGGCTTAGCAAATAAAGAAAACATTAGGAAGGAGGTAACCGTTTTCTTAAACGGATGTCGTGGGGTGCCTAACACCTTCCCCACGCATAAGCAAACCCCCGAACCTATCTCTGGTTCAAGACCATTTAGTTGTAGATGTCTAAATAGGGTAAAATCTATTAGACATAGGTGCCCAATCACACCTTAAAATTTCCCATGATTGGTGGCGACTCCAAATTTGTGCTCACACGCACACACGTACACAAGTTCCCACACACACACAACTCGTATCTCGAAACGGAAAAGAGATAGAGGAACACACACAACACTCGCCAAATGGGGGTCGGTATCTAGGGAAATAAAAAATAAATACTTTAGAATAAAGTAAGGATTTTCCGCCGGTGTCGACAGTTGCCGTTGATCTTTCCTTGATGGTTTTGTTTTGCCAAAACTGTGACGTTTTTGTCACTTAATCAAACCGGTTGAACCATTCCGGTTCCCGGTTTATGTGGTTAAACCAGCGGTTTCCGGTTTTTATTTGCTTTTTTGGAAATTCCAATTTTTTTGAAGAACCAGATCGTTCTAAGCTCCAATTCACGGTCGAACCAGTTGAACCGGCCAATCCAGTCTGGTTTTTAAAACCATGATTCAAAGAAAGCAAAAAGGTGTGGGAAAAATTATGGGGGCCAGTTTCAAAGGGTATGAACAGGTAGTGACAAAGTTGTTAATGGACATAGAAGCTCAACATCTACAAAGAAAAGCTAATTTGGCTAATTCAAGGAGGCCACCAAGCTCGGGAAGGAAATGCAGCAGAGAGCTTAAAGGCTTAGGAAGCTCTATCAATTATGAAGGAAGATACTCCAGGGAAGTTAAAGGCAAAGGTAAGACACAAGGGGGGGCTGTTGCGGTTTATCAATGAATTTAAAACTTTTAACTTGGAATGTAAGTGGGTTGAATGATCGGGAAAAGAGGCTTCGAATTAAGAACATGATAAAAGAGTGACAAGAAGATATTATTTGCTTGCAAGAGAACAAAATGGAATTGATTACGACCCAGATTGTGCAAAGTCTTTGGAGGTGTCAGTATGTTGATTGGATGTTTTTGGGGTCTAATGGCACCTAAGGTGGTATCTTGTTGATGCAGGATTGAAGAGTCGTTGACAAGTTAGAGGATGCAGTTGGGTACTTCTTTGTTTCATGTAAATTCAAGAATGTTGAAGATCAAAATGTGTGGATGTTTGCTAATCGGGTCATGATTAGAGAAGCATGGGGCTAATGAGATAAAAGATTTCAGACCTATAAGTTTAGTTGGTGGCATGTATAAAATTATTGCTAAGCTTTTGACGAATAGATTGAGTACTGTTTTGGGAAAGATTATGTCCCCATTTCAGAATGCGTTTGTGAAAGGAAGACAAATTTTGGATTCGGTGTTGATTGCTAATGAGTGTCTAGATAGCACGCTCAAAGCAGACATTCCTGGGGTGCTTTGTAAGTTGGATATGGAGAAAGCCTATGATCATGTTAATTGGGCTTTTCTCTCATATCTACTTCAAAGGTGTGGTTTCCCAAAAAAATGGAAAAAATAGATTTATTTTTGCATTTCTTCAGTCCGGTTTTCTATTTTGTAAATGGCAGTCCATGTGGGTTTTTTTAAGAGTTCTCGGGATATTCGCCAAGGGGATCATTTGTCTCCAATCCTGTTTGTTATAGTTATTAAGGCTTTGAGTAGGCTGATCAACAAGGCTATTGGTGCTGGTATGTTAACTGGTTTTGACGTGAGTAAGGTTACCTCTTATCCTTTGCTGATTTCTCATTTACTATTTACTGATGATACACTCATCTTTTGTGAGGCTGATTTGGATCATCTTTTTCACTTGCGTTCTATCCTTATTTGGTTTGAAGCTACTTTAGAGTTGTGAGTTAACTTGGGAAAGTCTGAGTTGGTCCAAGTTGGGGATGTACAAATTCTTGAGGAGTTGGCGGAAATTTTGGAATGTAGAACCTCTACTCTTCCTATGAAGTATTTGGGGTTACCTTTGGGGGCTAATTTTAAATCTCAGGATATTTGGAATCCGATTATGGAGAAAATGGAGCGTCGATTGGCAAGGTGAAAAAGGATATACCTTTCCAAAGGTGGTAGACTTACTTTGATAAAGAGTATCCTATCTAATTTGCTAACTTATTTCCTATCTCTGTTTCCTATTCCTGCTGTTGTGGCTAAGAGACTTGAAACAATTCAAAGAAACTTCTTTTGAAGGAGCTCTGAGGTAGAAGTTGTGGATGCTCAAAATTTCTGCCTTGAGGATGGGCCGCGTATCAATCCACGAACGGGCTGGACACGGGCTGGATTTGTGTGTGTGGGGATGTTGAGCCCAAAACTCTACACCAAGTGTGGTAGATCACTTGATGGCTGATGGTACATTCCCTCTGGTACTCCTTGATTCACCAGGCTGCAACGCTCACGTAGGAAGTTACAATGGACTAATAAAACTAATGCCACAGACCAAAATAAGCTAATAACCATGGATTTTGCTTCCACCAGGACATTCAGTAATCACAACATAGTGGTAACAACACATAAGAAATATATTACAAACTTGCCTACAGACAAATAGAGTCGATCCCACGGACTGAGATTTAGTACAACAAACTCAACTCTTCAAGAATCTATAATCAGTGACAAATACCATACATATGACAAGTAGTAAAAAGTCAAGAATCAGTGCCGTGGACCAAGAGGCTGGGCACAATGCACTTGGCTTTCTCCGTGGCTTGCAAAAAAATAGGAGTAGATAATAGAAATGTAATAAATCATGGAACTTGGGAGATTTTGGAGTAGGAAGAGAATCATTTACTGTGCAAAACGTACGTGAGTCAGTACTGAGGGTTGGGTTAAGTGTTTGATGTAAGTTTTCTGTTGTGGCAGACTAAAAGTACTTCTAGTCTACCGTGGACCTACGGGAAGTGTCCCATGGACTCTTGTTGGTTATCTGCCTCCTTTGAGCTTTTGAAGTCAGCTCTTATGGAAGAATTAATTTCAATCTAAGGCTTTACAGAACAGCCAACCAACCCCTTATCCCTTCTTCTCACCCCTATTTATAGTGGTGTTTATGTCTAAGGGTCTGATTTGTTATCCCCTTAATCATGAGAATCACTGTTTACCCAAGAAATAAAGGGGCGAAGATTTGACAAAGTTTGATTTTGAGATTGAGCTGATGGTTTTCATCTGTCGCAGATCTGATTTGGTCTGCGGTGAACGGCGGATTTTCAGGCCATTTATGAGGAGGGAAGTGATGAGCATTTAATGCTCGGTAATGGGCTGAAGTAATTAAGATGACTTGACTCACATACGTTTTGTATTAATTAAATTTGATCTTACCATTTTTAGCATTATTCCCCAGTAGATTAATGCATTTTCTATTGCGGCAGATCAAATAAAATTTGAGTAAATTGATTCCCCTACCTCCAGACCGTTCTTCTTAAGCTCCATGATGGGGAGGAACAAGGACCACCGGAATGCTGGGCTGTGGTGGTCGCTACTCTTGAGTGATGCTGGTTTTGGATGGCCATGGTAGGCTTCTCAAGTCTTTTCAGTCCTTGATTATTACTTTTTGTTCTAACTGATGCTGTCGTGGACTACTCTGTGACGAAGTCCACCGTGACCAGTGGACAAAGGGAATGACCAACTTGCCTTTCATCATTGCTTATTTCAGTTGGTACTGATTTGGGCGACCATGGCAGACCTCCTGGTCTTTTCGGCCATTCTCTCATCTTCTCCGTCATTTGTTGCTGCAGTTGGTGCCGCCGCAGATCGTTTTGTGATGGAGTTCGTTGTGGACCACTGGGTAATTTGCCGTGGACCACTGGGTAATGTGGAAGACCAGCCTCCTTCATCTTTTCTTGTTTTTAGTTGGTGCTACCACAGACCATTTTTTTCTGGAACCATATTCCTTATCTGTTGGTTAATGAAGAAAACCAATCTTTTGTTCTAATTATGGTAGCTTTGGAAATCTAATCTTTGCCTTGGAAATACTTTCTTTCAGCACCTCGAGCACCGCGCCAAGAGAGGAGGGAAAAATGGCCTTTTCCAAGACAACCATTTTCCCTCTTCTTTTTTGAATCATTTCGAATCTTCTGGTATTGTCCTGGCAGACCTGAGTTTGGGGATCAAATGGGCTAGACTTCTGTTACTTTCTTTGGGGCTTGGACTTGGTTGATGGCTTTTGGCCATTTTCTTTTCATGTCTTGGATACCGTGGACCACTGGACTTGATGGGCCTTGGACCCCTGGCAAATTATTGGGGTGTTGGACTTGGTCTGCTGTGGACCGAAAAAACGGGCCTCTACAGAAGTCAAATTTCATCTAGTCAAATGGGATCAAATATGTAGTCCTATTCCTAATGGAGGTTTGGCTATTAGGAACTTTAGACAGTTCAATGAAGCTTAGTTAGGCAAATGGCTATGACACTTTGGAGTGGAAAGAGAGGCTCTCTGGAGGAGGGTTGTTTTGGAGAAGTACGGTTCTATGGAGGCTGGGTGGACTACTAAAGTTCCCATTGGGCTATATGGAGTGGGTTTATGGAAATTTATTCGTTCTAAATGGGATAAATTTTCTAGGATGTTGAAGTTTGAGGTGGGCAATAGATCCCATATTAGATTTTCGGGTGATGTGTGGTGTGTTGGGGAGCCTTTGAAGGAAGCTTTTCGGGATTTGTAACATATTGCTCAAGTTAAAGATGCTACTGTGACTGATTCTATTCATTTTCGAGATGATTTTGTGCATTGGGAGGTGAATTTTACTCAACGGGTGCAGGATTGGGAGCTTGAATCCATATCTTCTTTCCAAGAATTATTGTATTCAATCATTATTAAAGGGGATGAGGAGGATAAGATGTATTGGAAGCCAATGCCGAACAAAGGTTTTCAAGTAAAGTCGTATTATAGGGAACTTAGTTCTAGGGGTGTTGGATGCTTCCCTTGGAAGAGTATATAGAAGGCTAAGGTTCCTCTTAAGGTTGCTTTCTTCTCTTGGACAACTGCTTTGGGTAAAATTTTGACTACGAATAACTTGAGACGCCGAGGACTCATGCTAGTGAGTTAGTGTTGCATGTGTAAGGTTGATGGGGAATTTGTTGATCATCTACTTCTTAATTGCTCATTTGCTAAAGGGTTATGGGATATGATCTTTGCTACGTTCGGGATTCAGTGGGTGATGCCTAGGCGTGTGGTTGAGATACTAGCTTGTTGGCAAGGGAGTTTGGGGCACCATCAAAATATTGTGATTTCAAAGGCCATTCTGCATTGCGTGATGTGGTGTGTTTGGAGGGAACACAATGCAAGGACTTTTGAGGGATGTGATCTAAGTATTGTTGAGTTGAAGACCCAATTCTACCACTCTCTACTTGACTGGATGTCAGTCATAGGATCATTTAGATTTTCAAATGTGCTTGATCTTATAGATTCTTGTTCCTTTTGAGTGTTTGTATATATATATATATATATATATATATATATATATATATATATATATATAAATAAAAATAAAAAATAATAAAAAAATAAAAAACAGTTTTCCTTTTGGTCTTCATTTACATACAGTATCACATACAAATAGACCGATGTTTACAGCACATGAATAGGTAAAGATTAAACTAGACCAGTTCACAACACATACTTACTGCCAAGACCTTTAAGAAATTTCATTATCAGGCATCCAGTGAAAGGGTGGTTTTCGCACGGTCAAGTCCTACAAAAATAAAGGAAAACTTATGTCAAAACGCTTTTTTGGTTAAAAAGTAAAATAATTGCTGGGAAGAGCACACTGCAGTTCATCAAGATAGTAAATATTCCTTTATAGAAGTTTCAAAAGAATATCAATGTGAGGAAGGCATTGTCCATGCAACAATAGAATATATCATATAATCCAAAAATAGAAGAAAGGTTAAAAAAAAGTACAAGCCTGATTCAGAATAAGCACAGCAATTTATTTTTCTTTTCTCTTTTGTTAATCCAACTCCAAGGCTAGAACTGTAAGCAGCGAATATGCAAGTATTTGCACCTTTAAGCTTCTTTTCAGCTGAGAACTTAAAGATTCTAGGGGCTTTGCCTGGCTTAATTGAGTCTCAGGAGCCCCTCATCCTTCAATTCTATTAGGTACAAATACAGCACCAAACCACATGACGTAGGACAAATTGGAAAACTTGACTACATTTACTTGTGGTGGGTTTGTTTAGGAGGATTTGTGAAGATTGTGTTAATAAGTTGTTAGAAGGCTTAGGGTTCAAGAATGAATATGGGTTCGAAGCACGAAAAATATTTTATTTAAGGTTGAAAAGAAGAAAAAATAAATAAATGGAAATAAAAATTCTCCACAATGTGGGAATAGTATTTGTGAACAGTACATGTGAACAATACGTACAAAAATAGAATGAGTCTTAACATCAGAGAAGCACAAAGAGCTACCCTCGTGTAGGGGGGCCACCAGTCAACTAGTCGGACTACAACTGTCCATAGCAGCAAACTCAAAGGTCCAATTGGGCTTAGTGGGTGGTAGTTTCTTGACGTCTAGACTTGTTTTTAATGGGAATCATTCGATCGTTTCGCATTGAAGCTAAACGCTTTGATATTGCTCTAGAAGAAGGAAAATCAATTCAAGTTAAAATTAAGGAAAGCGGAAAACACCACATTTGCTCAGTCTATTTGGGCAAGGATGGAGCCCGATGGCTCTCTAAGAGTGTGGAGGAGAATCTAACGAGGGAAGGTGAACCATCTTCATCCGCGCTTTCCATGAAATGACCAAGGCTTTGCTATCAAACGCAATGGTAATGATTACGATGGATTTGTGAAACTAATGGTTTATGGCAACAAAGGTCTTAAGGGACGATTGGCCATCCTCGAAGGTCAAAAACATAGTGGTTGGCAGGGGTTTTGCGCAGAATTACATTTTGTTTTAGAACCGTGGAAGAAGTCTAGCAGTGATATTGTGGTGGCCTCTAAACCCGACCCCAGGAATGAGCTTGGCGATGGGGAAATACACCATGGCTAAAAGGTGGTAGTGGGGGGAGGTCCTACCTCTACGTCTTGTTGGAATCACGGCAATGGTGGCCGCCATTCTTGGAGGTCTCAGTTGTTTCCACACGTGGAAAATCCTGAAAATTTGAAATGGCAAGAGCTGAAAATTTGAAATGGCAAGAGCGGGATTTCAGTGATTCTTGCAAGGAAGCTAGCAAGGAGAAATTGGTGGGATTTGGAAAAAAAATTTCAAAGACAGTTAATGCAAAGCATGAAGTGGTTTTAAATTTAAAAGTGCAGCTCACGTGTGGCACTAGTGGTCATTAGAAAGCTACTTGGGTTGGACTAGATGATGCGGATCTAGTAACTAATAGAAGTGGGCCTCCACCAAGCCCTACAGCAGTGCCTCCACCCAAAATGACTAAGGTGGGCCATGTTCCACTTGAACCGAAACTCACAAGCCCATGCCACTGGGCTTAGGCCAACTACTACCCAACCCAATAAGATAATTGTTACTGAGACCCGGATTCCAGATTTTTCATCCACAAATTCCTTCACAGTTTTTCAGATCGGCGAAAGCTCTAGCCCTCACGAGAATCCAAGCACCGACACAATCCCCTTGAGTGTGAAGCCAACGGAAGGATTTGTTACTTTCGATTCGAATCAACCCTCTGATTTGAGTGGTTTGGTTATCCGGGGTGACGAGGGGAAGGGGATAATCGTACTTTGCGATTCCCACGACGCCATCGTTCCTCCCTCTAATCCAATCGAGGTCAATCGAAGATGGGGAACTTCCTCGGACTGGGTGTTAGAGCTTCACGATGGAAGGAGACTCTCCATTCCTCTCTCGATCATTCATCAACCTGAGGTTGCGACGCCAGGTCTCCATGGTTTTCCTTTCCATGCTAATTTCAGAGTTATGGGGCCGATGGTGGAGGACCAATCCTCACTGGGGTGTTTAGATATTTCCAATGAAGACGAGGAGAATGAAGATAATATTTCTTTGGTGTGGGAGGACCTAGAGGTGGTGAGGAAGGGAAATTAGTTGGTTTGCTAGGACGATGAAGTTGGTTCGCTAGATGTGGAGCCTTCGAAGCCAGTGGAGGATGTAATGGGAGTTGTCTATGTCAATGAAGTGAAGGAACCTGAGAATGAGGTTACCCCTTTCTGATTGGGTTTTGGGTACATCGAAGCGTATTGGGAAGTTATTGGATGCTTCATATGAAGGCTATGAGGAGAGAGTCACTCATTTACTCATGGAAATTGATAGTAGGCACAATCCCGTGAGGGAAGTGTAAAAAAGAAACTGAAGCTAGGGAGAAAAGGAAGCTGGGAGTTATAAAGCTTTACCTGCTCCATTAACTATGAGTCTAATTCGACTTAAGCAAAAGGAATTAGTATTCTTACCTCAATGAATTTAAAAATTATTTCATGGAATTTATGAGGTTTGAATGATAAGGATAAAAGGCATCAAGCAAGTCATTTATTAAAGATGCGGACGGCTGATATTGTTTGTCTGCATGAAACAAAATTGGCTATGATTGACAGATGGATTGTGCATAGTTTATTGGGTGGTCATCACGTGGACTAGTTGTTATGATGGGCCTGTAGGTGCTTTAAGGGGTATCTTACTGATGAGGAATCATAGGGTGGTGGAGAAAATTGATGCACAAGTGGGTCACTTTTCTGTAACCTGCAAATTTCAGAATGTTCTAGACCAAAAGGAATGGGCCTTCTCTGGTGTTTATGGTTCAAATGCTGATAGGGATAGACTTGCTGTGTGGGAGGAATTGGCAGGTGTTGCCAGCTAGTGAAGTGTTCCATGGGTTGTTGGTGGGGATTTTAATGTGGTTAGATTCCCATCGAAGCGGTTGGGTGCGAGGCAATTTACGCAAGCTATGCATGAGTTTTCAGAATTTATCTCTTCTTGTGGTTTGAGGGATATCACATTGGAGGGGGGCCTCTTCACTTGGCCGAACAATAAGGAGAATGCAACTATGTCTAGAATATACCGATTCTTATACTCTGATAATTGATAGGATCTATTTCCCACTATCTTGACAAACAGCTATAAAAATCTTTCCTTCTTATCTAAAGTGGAAGCAAAAATTGGCTTATGAGGACTCACAATACCTCCAAAAAGATGCTAATTTTACAAACAAACAAAAAATTAAAAAGTCATTTAAATTCGAAAGCCAATATTTGCCCCAACGAATGTAGGAGACCATAATGTACTCATGAAGGTAGATATACAACCTACCCAAGTAGCCTGATTGCAAACAAAAATAATCAGCCTGCAGTGAAACAGTTTCCAAGAATCTAGGCCAAAAGTCATCCTACTCAGCCAACAATTCCCCTCCTACATTGGTCATTAACCATTCAACATTCTTCAAACAATACAGTTACAACCATTTCCACACCCCTTTTCAACAACTTGTTGAAGTAACAAGTTGTGAGTGGTAAATAATTACTATCACATGGGCCCACCACTATACCAACTCTATTTTTTGAATATTTCTACCAATCACAACTTGTCACTTTTTTTTTTTTTTTTTTGATAAATAATGCATTTATTAAGAAAGCCCAAGGACAAAAGAATCAAAATTTACAAAAATCAATCAGCTCCAAAATGGAGTGAATAGAAGAAAGACCCGAACCAATAACCCAATCAAATAAAGTATGAAAAAAGAGTAATTTAAGCTCAGGACTGTGGCGCTCAACATCTTCGAAATGACGAGCGTTTCTCTCACGCCACAAACACCAAATCAAACAATGTGGAATCATCTTCCAAGCCAAAACAGAATCATTCCGCCCCAACCTCCCCATCCAACAAGAGGAGATCTAGCACCGATCTGGGCATAACCAATTGAACCCCAAACATACCCAATACCATAGACCACATGTCCATAGCCACTGAACAGTGGAGAAACAAATGATCTACGCTCTCCCCATTCCTCTTGCACGTACAACACCAATTTTGGAGGATAAAGCCACATTTTCACAGATTATCAATAGTAAGAGCCTTCCCCAAAGTAGCAATCCACAAGAAAAAAGCGACACGGGGAGGGACCTTTGCCTTCCAAATACTCTTCCAAGGGAATGGAATAGAAGGACAAGAAGTCAAAGATTGATAATATCTCTTCACTGCAAAAAGACTATGGGAAGGACTCTCCCAACAAATACGATCCTCTCCCTCCCCTTTCAATGGACTAGCATAAACGCAATCCATAAAGGAATTGAGAGATTCCAACTCCCAATCATGCACACTCCGAATGAAAGATAAGTTCCAATGCAATATCCCAAACTCAAAGGATAAGAGATCAGCTATGGAAGCGTCCTTTTCCCTAGCAATAAAGAATAGTTCCGGGAATGTCAACCTCAAAGGCTCCTCACCACACCACCTATCATGCCAAAGACGGATCCTTACCCCGCTACCCACCTGCATGTATAAATGATTCAAAAAAGTCTCTCACTCCTTTCGAATAGATTTCCACAAGCATAGGCCATAAGAACCCTTAACTTCTTTAGAGCACCATCCACCCCATAAACTCCCATATTTCGCCTCCACCACCCTTCGCCAAGGAGCGTCCCTTTCTAACCCATACCTCCACAACCACATACCTAAAAAAGCTTGATTAAATCTCCTCAGGTTTCAGATTGCCAACCCTCCACTACAAACAGGCTTGCAAATCTTAGGCCAACTTACAAGATGAAATTTAAACTCCATTCCTAGCCCACTCCAAAGGAAGTCCCTTTGTAACTTTTCAAACCGATGAGTCACTCCAACCGGAATAGGAAACAACGAGAGAAAGTAAGTAGGTAAATTTGATAAAGTACTCTTAATCAAAGAAACCTTACCCCCTTTAGATAAATATAATCTCTTCCACCCTGCAAGACGACATTCCATCTTTTCAATAATCGGATTCCATATAGTGGTCTCCTTGAATTGAGCCCCCAAAGGTAAACCCAAATATTTCATTGGAAGCGAGGCTCGATTACAACCCAAAATAGCCGCCAATTCCTCCAAGTTTGGAACAGCCCCCACGGGGACCATTTCAAATTTTCCCAAATTAATCTTCAAACCCGAAAAAGCCTCAAACCAAGTGAGAACACATCCCAATTGTTCGATCTTATAAGGATCAACTTCACAAAAGAGTAGCATGTCATCTGCAAAAAGCAAATGAGTCACCATCACCTCATTACCTAGTTGATTACCCACCAAGAACCCAGAAAAAAAAAAACCTCCTTCAACAGCTCGATCCATCAACCAACTTAAAGCCTCCATCAAAACAACAAATAGCAAGGGCGATACCACTTGCCGTAATCCTTGAGAGCTCGCCAAAAAGCCACTGGGGCAGCCATTAATAAGAATGGAAAAGCGAATTGTTGAGATACAGAACCTAATCCAATTCCTCCATCGAATAGGAAACCCACAACGCTGTAATAAATAGAGAAGAAAATCCCAATTGACATGGTCATAGGCTTTCTCCACATCTAGTTTACAAAGCACACCTGGGTCACCCTGTCTCAGCCAACTTAACCGATTAGCCAGGATTTTCGCCAAAATTTTATTTATCCCTCCCACTAGGCTGATTGTTCTAAAGTCTTTCACCTCAATAGCATCGGATTTTTTTGAAATAAAGGCTAAGAATGTTGCATTAAGGCTTCATTCGAAGGAACCCATCTCATGGAAATAATTTAGAACTTGCATAATATCTGATCTGACAATATTCCAATAGGATTGGAAGAATGCCATGGGGAAACCATCAAGCCCCAGGGCTTTATCTCCTACAAAACCATGCAAAACACCCGTCACCTCATCCTCCTCAAATGGTTTTTCCAAACCCACAGCATCCTCAGTTGATAACATAGTGAACTCTAAGCCATCTAGTAAAGGCTGCCTGCAATCCACCTCTGTGAAGAGATTATGATAAAACTAAGTAATACAATCAGAGACAGCATCCCGCTCTGAAGAGAGTTCCCCATTTATTGACAAAGTAGTGATAGAGTTATTCCTTCTATGAGAATTAGCAAGGCAATGAAAAAATCTGGTGTTTTTATCCCCCTCTTGAAGCCAAAGAGCTCGAGATTTCTAACGCCAACTAATCTCTTCCAACAACGCATTCTGTTCTAGCTCAGCTCTGATCCTCTCTTTCTGAAGATTCTCATCTTCGGATAAAGAGCGATCTTCCACAAGCACATCGAACTGATTAAGCTAAAGCATTAGTTGATTTCTCTTGTGCCCCACATTGCCAAACACCTCTTCATTCTATTTTTTCAGATCCAATTTTAGGGCTTTAAGTTTCTTGGCCAGAATAAAGCTAGGAGTCCCATCAACCTGATAGGATTCCCACCACCCTCTCACCATCTCACCAAATCCCTTAGCCTGAAGCCACATGTTCTCAAACCTGAATGGTTTTTTACCCCATAGGAACTTGCCACTCTCCAATAGGATGGGAAAGTGATCTGATAAGAGTTTGGGAAGTCTCTTTTGAACAACAGTGGGATACCGATCCTCCCAATCCCTTGAGTACAGAAACCGATCAATGTGAGACATTGCCGAGGACTCACAGTTATTGGACCAAGTGAATTTACCACCCTCCAATCACAACATGTCACTTAAGCAAGTCGTGAAAAAGGATGTGGAATTAGTTGTGTCCCAAGATTATTTTTTTTGATAATGTAGGGAACCTTTATAAAGAAGAACCCTTTGGACTCACCTCTAGGTAGTAAACCTACGGGCAACTGACCCCACCCACCTGAACTAGTTGCTGGGTAATCCAGGGGCATTCACCCCTAACGTGCTAAGCAGTTTATGCTCATGCCCAGGAGCATGTCCCTAGACTAATTCTTCTAACAATCCAAAATAATAAGAATACTCAATTGACAATCTATATTAGGCATAAAAATGTGGGCAAAAGAAGTTTCAGATTTGAACCATGATATGGTTCCCAAGAATAGCCTTTGCATGTGTTGTCCATAAAACTTGCTATGGGCACATACCACAAATTTAGGACAGGAAAAATATGCAACATTCAACAGAAATTATTATAGATTATCACGACCACTGAACTCATAAATCAAAAAACAGGTAACAGCACCATAAGAATTTTAAGAAACAAAAAGGTAAAAAAGTTCTTACCCAATGAATCATATGCTGGCAGATTGACATAACGAGGACAAGAGCTTTTTGAAGAGATCACGTCATTTTGACTGCTCGATCCAACCACACAGTCCCGTGGCTGTAATAACATCAAACTTTTAAGAATGTATGAAATCTTCTAAATAAGTACAAAGTTCAAATCAGTATTGTTTGAGACAGCAAGGAAAGTCTGTTAACTGAAATACTATGCTAGATCCTGAATTCTCTTAAAGCACCCAGTGAAATACTACCAACCACCCAGGTTTGTGTTTTTTTAGTATGTCAGTAGATAAATTAATTTGAAACATAAGGTTGGTTAGCAATCAATCAAATGTACAGATTAAAGGTGGTATAAATCAAGATGGTGGCCATTGTCTATTGGTGTCTGATCTGCAGGCACTGGATAACATGAATTCTTCTTTGGTTTAGTTAAATTCAGCAGTGAATCTATATCCAGTAGCATTGAAGAAGCCAACCTTAAAATCCTTATAGAAGCATAAACGAAGTTCCTCTACAGAGCCTTTTGAGCACACCAGCAATGGAGTCGTATGGAAAGCATTCTCAATGGCAGAAACAATGCCTCCAAGAGGATATTTTTCAGTATTAGATGGAATGTATCCAGCAGCTTCCAGAACTTGCTGTGTCAGAAAATACAAATGATAAATTACCAAAATAAGATCCATGGTGAAAACAATCTATATATAACACAATGGAGGAAGCAATTTATACATTAAAAGTCAAAGAATGGAATTTAAAGTCCTCTCCCAACCCACCCCACAGAAAATCTCTCTAAAGTTTCTCCAATCTATTAGTGACATGACATGAATAGGCATAGTATATAGGGAAAAAATACATAGGTAAGCTAGATAATGTACTATATATTAATGAATCATTCTTTATCAGAAATTCTTCTCCTTTTAGGAGTATATAAGCCTTGTGTGAAAAGCATGAAAGACTTTGGGTTTATGTAAATAAGATTTCAGTTTACAAACAACTTACTGTGACATTATATTTGAAATAGACATTGAGGACTGTTAAAAAATAACTGTATTCATCTTGGATTACTGGAAAGGAACACGTCCCATGCTTCTCTGCAAATAAAAATTCAAAAGAGAATGAGAAGACGTTAACAAGATGGACAACCAGAATATTTGATTTGCTTCACACACAGATAAACCATCACACATGCAAGTTCAATAGACCTCACCATAATGACCACATGGGTTGCAATCCAATCTCATTATCGATGGTAAACACTCGATAAGAAACTTAGTGCACATGCAAAGGCCACTTTCAATAGCTTAATGATCTTAGTTAAGTTAATCTCTTTTAACAAACACTATTCTGAACGAATTATCACTTTTTTCCCTTATCTGATCCTTGGGAAACAAAAACCATTATTAACTTTGAATGACGTGAAGATTTACCAATGAGAAATGTAAGGAAAAAAATGGTTGATATCATAAAGCAGCCAAACATGACACATTTTATAAAACAGTATACAATCATCACTAAAGATTAACAAGAAAAAAATTGTGCTTTCCAACAACTCAGCTGTCTTTTTTTGTAGAGGGGGCAAAAGACAAGAAAATGGAGATTCTTAAATGTACAAAATTCAGATTCCAAGAATTCCAATAAATTCCTAGGGCTAACAGAAGGTAGGATTCATAACACTCTTCAGATTGCACCTGTGCCAGAAGTGTTATACAGCTTCTACGTACTTTTGGCAGATGCCAAACTCTCGACCCCCCCCTTCCCCCCTCCAGAAAAAAAAAAAAAAAAAAAAAAAAAAAAAAAGAACATGTATATATCAAGAGAGGGTAAACAATCAACTTTACATATCCATTAAATCATGTGATTGAGCAAAGGTTGATGATCATTACCCCACTGCCATTGTATATCACCCATTTCAGCCATCCCCATAAGCATAAGAATGAAGAATTGTTAGTCAGTATTGTGGTAAGGGAAGATTAAGCAAAAAAACTAAGTCAACATATGATGAGGACCTCATGCGCCCAGAATGGTCCTTTTGTACCATGGCAGGTTGATGATGAACCACAGCTTAGAGAAGGCCAATACTTCTCTAGAGCATCATGCAATGTCGAGATCTACAATTAAATGCATTTGTACAAACCTTGATTAAAAAATCTGAGATTAGAGAAAGCAATAATTGTTAAGATGGTAGAAAGTTACTAAGAATCCTGACCCAAAGGTTGGTTGAATATAATAACCCAGAAAAATAGAAAGGAAAAAAAAAAAAAAAAAAAACCCTCAAAGTTCAAGCACTTCTGAAAATGTACTAGTATTAGGTACAAATACATAATCCCCTTTTAACCGATAGTTTATCTTTTATAGAAATAATTATTGAATAAGATACTAAATTTAAAATTTGACTTTAACAATGTATTAGGTGAAGGTTTTTAACTCATCTAATAATTTGCCAATTCCTTTTGTTTCATTAAGGTCATTTTTTGGGTCATTCTTCTGTTCTTTTTAAATTTTTAGGTTACATAAGCACATGAAATTTATAAAATTGATGATATTTGTTTGTTGGTAAACAAGTTTTACTGGCAAGATTCCACAGATCACAAAACTTTTAAGGAGAGGAGGTGGTAGTTGAGCTAGAGTTCATTGGCTTCACATATCATAAAAACTAGGGTTGAAAACGGAACTACACCATTATGAAACAAATTTGTCAAGTATTTTATAAAATTGTGGCAATGGCCAGTAAGGACCAAAAAATGGATAGAGTGATTGTAGTTGTGATTACTCTTCCAGCTTCAATTGCTATTCAAAGCCTCCCTCTTTTACAAGCTTAAATGAAAGCCTAACCCTAGATTCTCAAATTCTCCTAAAGCTAAGCTCAGCAAAAGTACCTGTTTTTCGTCAAAATTGGATTTGGAGCAACAGGCAGGCCAGGTTCCATCATTATAGTCAGGCCAGAGTCCATCTATAAAGAGAAGAGTGATTCAAATTTGCACCAACAAGGCAAATGAAAGATAATATATTCAAATTTGGTCATACTCACGGATTGTGAATTCAGTTGGAGCGTTAGAGCTGGAAAAAGAGGAAATACATAGATAAGTTTTCAATCAACAAGGATAATTAATTGGGGTTTCAATTATTGAAAAAGTTACCGGCGGCAGCAGGCATTGGAGGAACAGCAATGGCGTGTACGCTGACAGACAGTGCCAGGCCATTGCAATGCTAAGGCGAAATAATCGAACTCTCTTTGTCCATTGTCCTCTGAAACTATTAAGACGAATTGAAGAGAGAGAAGGAAGAGAATCGTTTGGGTTGAGAGAGACGCCATTCCCAAAATATCTCTGCCAATGTTGCGGCCTGTGCCCAAACAGTTCATTTTTTGGCACAGGCGGCAACATTAAAAGGGCTCTTTTTTTTTCTTTTTTCTTTTTTTTAATATTAAACCGAAATAGTTTTCCTTCTTTTTTATATCTTATATCTTATTATGTTACAAGTAAATAGATCATTCATATTTACTTTTAATCACCTGTTTTTTTTAATAAATCATATGATTTTTTTAAATTATGCATATAAATAGTCTATTTAATTGTCGCGTAGTGGATTGAAGAAGAGTTAAAGAAAAACTATGTCCATATTAAACTACCGTTTTCTTTTGCGTGGGTGGTCCATTTAATTGTCATATAGTGAGTTGAAAGAAAATTCATCCAATTATTTTATAATTTAATTGTAAATATCCATTATAGTTTACTATGATGGTATTTGCAATGTATATCATTAACTATAAAATATGACAATTATTGTCTTATTTTGAGTTTAATATGTAATGTCTACCCATAATCCAAGTCAGTGTCCAAATTATAATTGGGGAAATGATTCTTTGACACCATGCTCTATTTCACACCACCACTAAAAACAAACCGGTTATTCTTAATTAGCTATTCCAAGTTCCACTATCCTTATATCTAAACACACTTATTTGAGTCAAACTTCTACTCTCTCCCTTCAACCCTCTCTCCCCCAAAGCTTTCTCCTCCTCCATTGAATTTCTGCTCCTCCAAAGTTCTCTCCTCATGAAAGCATGGCTTGATGTTTAAAGGAGTTGATGTGGGTTTGATGTTTGAAAGTGTTGATTTCTTTTGGAAAATGAATGGTTTCACGAAGAGACCTTTTGATATTTAAGGATTTGAGTTTTATTTGGGTTTGGGAATAGTTTCATGAATGAAAGATTTGATGTTTGAAGTTGTGGGTTTGATTGTATTTGGGAATAAAACTTGTTGGGTTTAATATTTGTGAGGGTTTGATTGATTTTAGTTGAGATTGGAAATAATAAATTTTGGTATTTTTAATTTTGAAGTGATTTTGGTTGATTGAGATAAAAAATAATAAAATTGTTACAAAGATAGAATCATAATATTATTTTGCAGAAATTGTAAACAATTATATTTGAACATGTTGAATAGATGTCAAGAAACATGACCAATTAGTATGAACAGGTTCAAATGTTCATACAAATTTTCAGAAAATGTAGACAAAAACATAAAATTATGAACAACAATGTTCACACTTTCTGGAAATAGTAAGAACATTCGAGTCTATGCATGAACATGCAAGAGAACCCAGAAAGTGTGGACAATTATATTTAAGTATGGACAATATTATTCACACTTTCTGGAAAATAGTATGAACATTCAAGTCTTCGCATGAACATTCAAGTGAACCTAAAAAGTGTGGACAATTATTATTTAAGTATGGATAATATTGTCCACACTTTCTGGAAAATAGTATGAACATTCAAGTACACGCATGAACATTCAAGTGAACCCAGAAAGTGTGGACAATTATTTAATAAGTATGAACAATATTGTCTACACTTTTTGGAAAATAGTATGAACATTCGAGTTTATGCATAAACATTCAAGCAAAAACCAGAAAGTGTTTTCTATAAATTTGGTCTCTAAATTTCGTTTCGAATGGGTCTTGGAGTTGTTTCGAACTTTAAAACACAAATTCACCTCTTAGAAATCTGGAATCACGCCAATCCAGTCGCCTGGATTGGGTCTAGGCACCTGGATTCTCATTAAAAACCATGATGGAGTCTCTGCCTAATTCTTTCTAATTAATCCAGTTGCCTAGATTCTTAAATTTTGAAATCAAGTGCACCCAGAAAGTGTGGACAATTTTATTTAGGTCTGGACAATATTGTCCACACTTTATGATATTTGTTTGAACATCTTGAGTTTCACCACAATTTGGGGAACATTTTTAAACATTCTTTTTTGATATCTTTGTTATTGTCACAATCAATAATGTGAAGATTCCAATGGCAATAGGTTATTCATGAGTAACATTAAATATAAAAGAAATTTTATATAATGGGTTACTCATGGATAACCTTTAATATACACAACTGTTGCCAACCAATTTTACCATTTAATTTACTTACTCCATTTACAAAATCACAAGAAATTGTTGTTGTTAACTACCTTTATTACACTCTCAAGTATAAAAAAATAGAGCAACCAAAAGATAAAATACAAAAAGAACAAATGTCTAGCAAAACATAAAACTCTATTTTGGTAAAGAACTGGGCAGCAAGCACGACACATTTGATAGCTTTGGGCATAACAAATTTAGCTTTTGACAGTTTTGGGTAGTAAGCATTCGTAATATAATTCAAGCAAAATTCGTTACCGAATTCTTTGGCAATCGGCCTACAAAACATAAAACACATTCATAAAAT
Organism: Fagus sylvatica; assembly: GCA_907173295.1. Classification (NCBI taxonomy): domain Eukaryota; kingdom Viridiplantae; phylum Streptophyta; class Magnoliopsida; order Fagales; family Fagaceae; genus Fagus; species Fagus sylvatica. Next base: position 311,004 of record CAJSFY010000136.1, on the reverse strand, counting down.
ATTCGTTAGTTAGTCGTTTTCACTTAAAATTAACGCATCAACAACTAAAGGTGTGGACATCATACTTCTCCAAACGAGATTATCTTGTTTTTAAAAATCAAGGATTCCATGTATGTTAACATGAAAATCCCAAAGTCAGAGCTGGAAAAAATGAGGCAAAAGTATATTAGAATCAACTCTAATGACCATAATTTATGAAAATTTACTTCACCTAAAATTCAGATTCATAACATTCATGGAGGAGAAGTGAGATATTAATATACCTTGGAGATGCGTGAATTGCATATCTTAGATTGCTTTCTCAAAACCTACATTTTATTTTCTTATAAGAAATAATGTTAACTCATGCACAAACCAATAGAAGAATACGTAACAATATAAACTCCAGGAGGCTAGCACAGTTTCAATAGCCCAAAGAGTGTAAGTAAAAGAACATTTATCAAATACTCACTAAGGAAGCGAATGCAGTTAATTTTTACCAATACACGATAAGAACCGAACATTACTCAAGAATTTCTTCCACTTCTTGAAGAAAAAAAAAAATGGTCCAGTCAAGCAAATTATGAAATGTTGATCTACAATGAATTGTCATATTCATTTTACAACAATTCCTTAGACCATGATTTGACTCGGATTAAGAACCCTGGATGAGAGTGAGTTTGTTATAAATCCAAAATTTCAAAGGATTCAAAACTATCAGGTTTTTAATAAAATAGAAGATTTTATAAAAAAATTCAAACTAAACCCCAAATCTTCTTGAAGAAAAAAAGTTAGTATGATAATAATACACGTATCCCAAAAAAAATGAAAATTGCATCAAATTCAGCAAACCAATCTCAACAAATAATACAAAAGACCAAAGACTCAGTAAAATACATCAATGGATGAACTTCTAATAGGAAAGTATATACACTACTAGCACTTCTGGAAGCATATTTCCTTTTGATAATATCTCAACCCCTTTCCTCTCTCTCTCTCTCTGAGTTTAATTTCATTTTGCCAAAAAAAATTTTTTACTTACATTTCGCCCAAATTTGATTGGGTCTGACAAACAAATATTTGCCCGCCACTCTCATTAGTTTATCCCGCCATCTACTCTTTCCCATTAACCTTTTGTTTTTTAATTATTTCTTTTTAAAAGGGGGACAAAAGTAATGAATTGGCTGTAGTTAACGTGTGGGACTTAGCAAAAAAATGTGTGGGAAATGGAAATATCCATTGGTTAATGGCTTATTTATAAGTAACAATTGGTCATAGTGATAAGTACTGATAACGTGTAGGTTGGGGTTTGTGAGGATGAGGAAAAAGCATAAAAAATGGTATGGATTGCAGGGAGAGTTAGATACATGATATTTCTTTTTATTCATTATTTTTGTAATTAATATATATATATATATATATAGGTTGTTCTCTTGCCCTTTACTACACATATCTTATAAACACTTGTACTTGTAAACGCATGGAAGCTTTCAGCCTCCAGTTTATCTGTTAAATTTTGTAAGTTATTACTTTTAAATCAAAGTAATTACTTTCATATTAACTTCTTGCATTCATAATCTTCTTACACCCCTTATTTTAAATCTTATTTAAATCTCTGTATTATATTATATTGGCTGGTTTTACCGCCTAATTATTTATTTATATGCGCTGCTTCCCCTATTGGTATCAGAGCCACGTTCTTGTTCTTTTGTTGGCCGTTGTTGCTTAATAATCTGTTAAATCTGTTCTTCCTTTCTTGTGTTCAATAATCTGTGTTCTTCATATTAATCTCGATATTGTCTATTTTTTGTTATTATCTTGTCTATTTCAAAATCTATGTATCACCACCCAAACAGTGAGTCCTTTTCCAAACAATACTTCCCAAGAAAGGCATGAGCGGATGTGAGAAAGAGGCAGAGAGAGAAAACATGATAATCATAAGAGAGAAAACACTAAAAAGATTAATCTGATAAACCCAGAAAACTGATAACTTTAAAAGATGAATAGATTACGCAGATCGAATTCAACTACTAGCACTAGATCCAGATCTAGTCTAATATCTTTGGAAGACATTGTTAACGAAGAAGATGAAATTCTTCATTTTGATGCAGATCTCCAAAATTGGAGTATCTTGAAAATTGATAAAAAAAGAGGTTTATAGAACCTCATGGGTTTGATCTACATTCCAGACTGAAAACAAAGTTAAAACTGTTGAAAGAGCTTATACTCTTAGTAAAAATAAAGAAGAATGTCTTTTGTTTAAAAAGAAAGAAATGAAAGAATTTAGAAATAAAGGATATAAATTTCTTCACCTTGGATTAATTCAAGTTGGTATTAAACCCTTAACCCGCAAAGGTATTAATGCCGCTGTATTGTTAAGATTGTTTGATGGAAGATTTACTAATTATAAACAAGGAATGCTAGGTATGGTTGAAGCTAGCCTTAGCAAAGGACCAATCCATTTTAATTGTAGCCCAGACCTTACCATAAGTCTTGATAATGGTGCCCCTGAAAAGGCATTAACCCTAAAAATTAATACTTCTGGATATCAAATGATAGAAGGAAGTCGTCCTTTTACTTTAGTATACAGGATATACTATAAGTTGCTAAAAACAAACTTGAATCCTTAAGCTTTATTAAAAGATCCAAAAGATCAAACACTCCTGCTACAAGCCAGTAGGGATGATATCAAAGTAGATATCCCACAAATGATAAAATGGGAAGAAATCAAGCTTCCTGAAGAATGGGAACTCATTCATGAGATGCCACCCACTCTAATGCCACCCACTCAAATGCAAAACACTGAAATTGAAAATTTAAACTCTATCGAACAATACCTTGATGGTACTATCAAAATAAAATTTGACCATAGTAAACCCAAATAACCCCCTCTATTAAAATACAACAACTCTCGCCAGTCATTTTCCGGATCTTCTTCTACTAGTAAAAGAGATCAAGGGATAAATGAATACCTTAATCAATTAAACTTAAATAAACAAAAATATATAGAAAAGAGAGATATTAAACAAAAAGGAGTCAAAGAAGAAAACCCTAAAGTAAATTCAGTTTATTATTCTGTTAATAATCAAAATGATAAAAATGTTGAATCTGATAATGAATCTCTTAACCCTACATTCTCTGACATGGATGGAGAAATTACAAACCAATTAAATACTATTAAAAAATTTTTTGAAATGAATTGGAATATGTTAAATTCAGAATTTGATTCTGAAAAGAACAAAGAAAAAAGAATTAAACATAGTAAATCTCATAGTAAAGAAGAAAAGAAAAAAATCTTTGATAAATGGAAAAATGTAATGCAAGATTTAAGAATGAACATTCATTTCTTTAATTTTGTTGAAAACTACTACCCAAAATTAAAAAATTTAAATGTTCTAACAACTACTACATGGACAAAACAAGATAAAACTCTTGTTGAATCCTCCCATCCACCAAAAGAAAACATCCTAATAAAAGTAAGGAATGAACTAGTAAAATCCTCCTCATTCAAACTTCCACCTACTAAACTCCCTGAAAAAGATGAAGAAAGGAAAATAATTGAACAAAATAATTACACTAATAAATGTCTAAATACTATTGGTGATCAACTTGATAAAATCGAAAATAAAATATATTCAATCAATACTAAACCAAGTTCTATTAAAATAGAAACACCTTTAATAAAAACCCAAGAATTAAAACCTGGCTTAAGTCTTAAGACTAACAAGACAAAAACCAGCGAAAAAATTGACCAAATGTTAAAAGAAATAAAAAATATAAAAACAAAAAAAGGAGAACCCTCATCTATAAATGCTCTTCACAACAATGAAGAAGTAACTGTTAATACATGCTTCTCAAATTCAAAAACAACCTCTGATGAAGAAATTAATAAACTTAAAAAATCTTTTGGTAAACTCCAAAAAATAACTAATAAAAAACCTAACCCAACCAGTTTCACAAAAAATTGGTACACTAGACCTACACCCCCAAATATGCAATTTAAAGAAAGAAAATTTCAACACCAATTTTTGGTGTCTGCTGATAAACTTTATGAATGGAACATTGATAGACTTTCTGAACAGGAAGTTCTTAATAAACTCAGCCACCTTTCTATGGTTGCTAACAGTTACATGACTAATCATCAATTAACTCACATAGAAATAATTGATTTATTAGTCACAGGTTTCTCTGGTAAATTAAAATCTTGGTGGGAAAAACATCTCATTGAAGAATCTAGAGATCTTATAAAAAATTCTATTAAGAAGGATGAAGAAGATAACTCAATCTTCGATGAAAGAATTGGGATGGGAATTCCTGATGGAGTTAATTCCCCTGTCTTCACAATAATAAGACACTTTATTGGTACATCTAGAAACATTACCTCTAGGATCCATGACCAATTAAGTAACCTTACATGTCCAACCATGAGTGACTTTAGATAGTATGAAGATGTCTTTACCTCTAGAGTTATGTTAAGAGAAGATAGTAATAAACCATTTTGGAAAGAAAAATTCATTGATGGTTTACCTAATCTGTTTGCTTACAAAATCCAAACCGTATTAAGTAACTCCAATGGGATGATACTCTGACATATGGAGACATAATAAGCACTATTAAACAAGAAGGATTAAAAATGTTTATTGAACGAAGAATTGCTAAACAACAAAGTGATAATAAAAGAAAAACTAAATATGAAATGGGAAATTTCTGTGAACAATATGGAATTCTTCCTATTGCTCCTTCAGAGAGAAATCATATTAAACATAGAAATGAAAAATATCAAAAACAAAAATTTTGGAAGAAAAGTAAAAGCTTTGAACCAAATAAATATTATAACAAAAGCAAAAAATTTGTTAAAAAACACAATAAACATCATAAAAAATATGATGCGAAGAAATTTGATAAAAAGAAAATAAAATGTTTCAAATGTGATAAATATGGTCATTTTGCAAATGATTGTAAAGTTAAACATAAAATAAATCAACTCCAAATAAATGATAAAGAAAAAGAAGATTTGTATAAAATTCTTGAATTAAGAAACACAGATAGTGAAAATGATATATCACCGGATGAAATTGAATCCTCATCCTCTAATGAATATTCAAATTCCTTTTCTTCTCCAGATATAAAATTTGGCTGTAATGATAATTGTTGTAAATCTGTAAATGTTATAACTAAATCATTAAATGTTCTTACTAAACAAGAAGAACAAGAAGAGTTGCTTCTCGAAGCAATTAGTAAAATCAATGACCCTGAGTTAAAAACAAATATGCTTCATAAACTAAGAAAAATGCTAAATAAAGAGAAAACTAATGATCTTAAAAAAGCTAAACCTACAATCAATCTTTCTGAAACTTTAGAAAGATTTAATAAACTTAAACCAAAGAAAGTAAATCTTGAAGATCTACAATTTGAAGTAAATCAAATTAAAAATGAAATTCAACAATTAAAAACTGACAATAATAAGCTTGAAAACAAAAAGGCCAATTTGAAAGATCGAGTATCTATCTTGGAACTTAATAAAAAATTTGAACTTATTAACAATCAGGATGATTCTTCTTCTGAAGATGAAAAACCTGAATCTTCTACACAAAGATTAATAAAATCAGATGATGAAATAAGATATTGTAATATAATAAACAAAGTAATCCCTGTTAAATGGCACACAAAAGTAAAAATAATAATTGAAAAATATGAAATTGAAGTCATTGTTCTTGTAGATACAGGAGCTGACTTAAATTGTATTCAAAAGGGATTAATCCCAACGAAATACTTTGAAAAATCAACTGAAAGATTAAATTCTACTAATGGAAGCCAAATGATTATTAAATATGAAATTAACAATGCCCATATTTGTAAAGACAAAGTTTGTTTTAAGACATCTTTTGTCTTGGTTAAAAACTGGAATGATAAAGTAATACCTAGATTATCATTCATACACCTCTTGTACCCTTTCACAACAGAAGAAGATGGTATCACTACCACTCCTTTTGGACAACCTGTTAAATTCAATTTTCTCAACAAAATTGAGCAAAATACTACTAACCTATCAAAAGAAAATTTAATTTCACAATTGATTTGTTTAATCAATAACAAATGACAACATGTGAATTTTTTAAATGAAGAGATTAAGTTTAAAAGACTTGAACAACAACTAACTTGTAAAACCCTTCAACAAAAAATTGAAAGATTTCATGATAAATTAAACCAAGAAGTTTGTTCTAATCTTTCCAATACTTTTTGGGATAGAAAAACCCATGTTAAAGACTTCAATGAAAGAAAAATCCCTACTAAATCTAGACCAATACAAATGAATCAAGAAATCATGGAATTTTGTAAAATTGAAATAAATGATTTACTTGACAAAAAAATCATTAGACATAGTAAATCTTCTTGGTCTTGTCCAGCCTTTTATGTACAAAAAAATGCTGAACTTAATAGAGGAGCACCCAGACTTGTAATTAATTACAAGCCTCTGAATAAAGTCTTGGAATGGATTAGGTATCCCTAATAAACAAGATTTGATAAATAGATTGAGTGATTCAATCATTTTTTGTAAATTCGACCTTAAAAGTGGATTCTAGCAGATCCAAATACATGAAGATGATAAATATAAAACCGCATTCACAACCCCATTTGGCCACTATGAATGAAATGTTATGCCATTTGGATTAAAAAATGCCCTGAGTGAATTTCAAAATATTAGGAATGAAATTTTCAACCCATTTAGTAAATTCTGCATTGTCTACATAGATGATGTCCTCATCTTTAGTAAATCAATTGATGAACACTGGAAACATTTGAATTCATTTCTAAGTATCATCAAGATAAATGGGTTAGTTGTCTCATCTCCAAAGATTAAACTATTTCAAATTAAAATTCGATTCCTTGGTTACAATATCTATCAGGCAAAAATAAGTCCTATAGATAGAGTCATCAAATTTGCTGATAAATTTCCTGATGAAATCCTTGATAAAACTCAACTCCAAAGATTTTTGGGTTCATTAAACTATGTTGCAGAATTCTATCAGAGTCTTAGGAAAAAGTGTAAGCCTCTCTTTGATAGACTTCAAAGTAACCCTCCTCCTTGGACATCTATTCATACTTCCATTGTCCAAGATATTAAAAAATATGTTAAGACTTTGCCATGTCTTGGCATTCCCACTATAAACTCTTTCAAAATTGTTGAAACTGATGCCTCCGATATTGGATACGATGGTATTCTAAAGCAAAAAATTAATCCAGACTCTCCCAAACAAATAGTTTGATTCCATTTTGGCGTCTGGACTAAAGTGCAAAGTAATTATAGTACTATTAAAAGAGAAATTTTATCTATAATATTATGTGTTTCAAAATTTCAAATTGATTTGTTAAATAAAAAATTTCTCATACGCATTGATTGCAAATTTGCAAAACATGTTTTAGAAAAAGATGTTCAAAACATTGCATCAAAACAAGTTTTCGCTCGTTGGTAGTCAATATTAAGTGTTTTTTATTTTGATATTGAATATATTAAAGGAAGCCAAAACTCAATCTTTGACTTCCTCACCCGTGAATTTCTACAGAACAAAGATGGCGGATAAAAAGTCAAAAATCATCCTCCAGCAGAAACTCCAACCCTGCTAAAAAATCACTTACCCCTATTAAAAATGAACTTTTGCCCAGGGCTAGTCACCCCTAGCCAACTTGTCATTTATGATCCACACCAGATCACCCCTGTTAACTCCCCTATTAAATCATCCACCTCCAGAATGACTTCCTTTGGTAAACCCATCCAGCAAAGCCTGTCTTTTGCTAGAGCACTAACAAATGATTATGACCCTTTTGCTAAAAAGAAGGCTCTTCCAGCCCCAACAAAATATGTTAAATCCTCTCCATATTTCCCACTATATTCTCATAAACTGTTTTACATAGAATTCCATCATCAGAATATATCTAACCCCCTTACTCTTACTAAATATTATTATCCAACAAACCCAGCTAATGGTGCCCAATTATATTTTGCACCCCCTGATCCACAAAAAACCTTGGAATTCTACCAAGACATCCTCCAATAAGACGGATCTGTTAACATTACCACCCTTTATGATAAATTTTCTAATGGCAGAGTTCTCTATCATAAACTTGACATTATTAAATTCACCTCTCTAAAATCATGGGGTTCCCATCCATTTTTGTTAAAACCTCTCCTTGGCCATTCTATTAAATACTCTTATTATGACTACATTGAAGCTTGGTCCAAAATATTAATTTATCAAGATAAAAACATGTCTCATTCTTGGTTCATCTAATGGAACAAGGAATTCAACATTATTAAACCAGATTGTCAAATTCCCATGTGGTTCTTGAAGTGGTGGACTCAGCATGGCTCCCAAACCGAGATCCTTCTAGACTCACTTCAAGACCTTGAAAAGAGTACTAAAACACTGAGGGAATCCTTGTTGCATTTCACAATAATGTACAAGACCTCAAAATGTTAGCATTTCACAATAATGTACAAGACCTCAAAATGTAATAGCAATTTCCCTCCCATTTTGCTATTCTGTGCTAAATATCATGTTCCCTGCATTGTCAAATGGCATTACCAGATTAAAGAAAATATCCTGATAAGAAGTTTTGCTGTTACGTGGTTTGATAAATTCGATCATGACAAAATTATCAATTTTGTTTATGATGAATTTCCAATTGTTAAACAAAAAGGGATTGAAGACAAGCCATCCCCTTCAACCCCTTCTCTTAAAGAATTCCTTAAAGGGAAATCTCCTAAAGAATTAGTGGAAATTGCCCAAATGGCTGCCATTCAGTGCCGCCAGTCAACAAGTAGCAAGCATTCTTCTACCTCTTCTGAGGGATAATCCTCTGCTAAACCCTTCACTTCTGTTTCATTTCCCCAAAAAATGGTATCAGGATGCTCAAGACCCCTATGAAGACTATGATCTGAATGAAGACTAAAAGTCTCCTGCTAAAATCTCTACTGATAAGCATGCCCAACAGATTGATGAAAGCAGTAGTCAAATAACTATTCCAAAAGTGACTTTTACTATATTAAAATTGTACCATGTCGGCAGAGAATTTGCATTGTTCTTCAAGCATGCTAGACAATGCATGCCAAACAAAGCACTTTCGACCATATTCACCTTTGGTAAAACTGCTTTTACTTTTGGAAAAGCAATCGTGAATCTTATCTTGAAGAATCCAAAGCATCTCAAAGATTTCCGGACTCTTCTCCCTTTGCCTATATATATGGCTCTTTATATTGTTAAAAATCAGAACTTCTTACTCTTATAACATTCTAAGCATTCATGAGTTGAAGCTTCAGAATTAGAATAGGTTGTTCTCTTGTCCCTTACTACACATATCTTATAAACACTTGTACTTGTAAACACATGGAAGCTTTCAACCTCCAGTTTATCTGCTAAATTTTGTAAGTCATTACTTTTAAATCAAAGTAATTACTTTCATTAACTTCTTGCATTCATAATCTTCTTACACCCCTTATTTTAAATCTTATTTAAATCTCTGTATTATATTATATTGGCTGGTTTTACCGCCTAATTATTTATTTATATGCGCTGCTTCCCTATATTATTATATATATAATATTATAAATATATATATATATATATATATATATATATATATATATATATATATATATATATATATATATATGGGTCATTCTACAATACCCATACTCTTTTTGTGGGTATGGTACTCACTCAATTGGTACCATCAAATGTGATATAAGTACCATCATATGTGATGTTGGTACTATCCAATGTGATGATATATACTATTTTTATATATTATTATATAATATATAATTTGCAATATTAGACATTAAAATTTAAAATTGATGTCAAAATTCATCCAAATATTTGTGAGATCGGCTAATTCTCCATAAAATTTGTAATTTAAAAAAAATAAAAATAAAAACAAAAACAAAAAAAATAGTGTCTACATTAAGGCAATTTTAATTGAAAGAACTAAATAGAAAATATTTAAAAAATAAATACAAATATTGAGGATGGTTGTAAACTTTTAAGAGCAATAGTACTTAAAATAATAAGAGACACATATATATATAATTATAATTAACTAGATATCTTATTTATATTTAAAGTTTATAAAGAATGTGTGTTTGTGTGTGTGACTTTGGATAATGGAAGGGTTAACTGCTCGAGATGTAGCATTTTGGCTCACCATATCTGTTTTGAACAAACGCTAAAAGTGAAAGTCTAAGATAGTTAATCACCACATCACATAAAAGTGATCCACAAGGGGAAGTGGGATGGCAAGGATGGTTCCAATCAACACACAAACCATGCCTTTCATCACATCATAATGCCGGGGATGGTTTGATTAGGGTTGTAAACAAAGATATTTGTTTTTAACAAACATCACAATCTCAATTTTGAATTTTTAGTACTCGGCTTGGCTTGATATATTTTATACAACAACTTGTTCTCTCTCTCTCTCTCTCTCTCTCTCTCCCTCAATATGCTACATCTCTACTACAAGTGTTTGAGGTTAAGTCAACTATGTATCCTTCCAATTTTTTTAAGTTGTGGGGCATATTTTAGATAGTGAGATGAAATGAGAATTGTGTGGAATCTTTTTTTAAAAGAGTAATGAGAGAGTGAGAGTGAGATGAGTTGAAATGAGATTTGAGAGAATGAGAGAGAGATATGAGAGATTGAGCTGAGAGATAGAGGGAACATGTCGGGGCCTACCACTTTATATATATTTTTTGCTAAATCTTATTACTTTTATATATATGCACTCTTATTCTCCCACACCACAATTTCAACAATTTCTTCACATCACCACTGTGTTCAGGGATGTAGTCAGAATTTCATTTGATGAAGGGTTGAAAGAAGAATCAATTTTTTTTTTTAGTGAAAATCCAAAGTAACATCCATTATGTATTAACAAAGCAATTATCTAATTAAATGAAAGTCGATATTTTTAAAATTATTGAAATCATCTATAATTGATTTTGTATTACATGTCGCAAAAAATAAAAGTAATGTTTGTATTAAATGTCGCAACAAATAAAAGTTAATGTTTATTATCTCATTATATGTACAATAATATTCTTAAAAAAAAAAATCTAACTATTATTGCTATTGCTAAGTAAAAAAAATGAAAAACCCAAAGCCAAAAAAAAAAAAAAAAAATTGTGAGACAAAAAAAAAAAAAAAAAAAAAAACCTAAAGCTTTAAGCTATTAAGTTTAAAAATAGTGATTCCAACAAAAGTTCTCAATACTCATACCAAATAAACAAAATATTTCAATATCGGTCGATACTAATATATCGTGTCACGACCCAAATCCGTAATATGATTCGGAGTCGGACCGGCATGCTAATACCAAGCCTATGCCTGATATTAACACGAACCAATTAAAAGGAGTATAAATTTTTCTCATTTCTTTTCTTTTTTCTCGTCCTGATTCTTTAACTTCTTCTTGGTTGGGAACTCCCAATACTATAAACATACTCCTTTACAAAACGAATGAGTATACTAGTCCACCTAAAGGAAGTGATAGTAGTCAGAGCATCTATAACTGTTTATACAAAATACATCAGTATGTGGACATAATAACTCTAATACAGCGGAAGACTATTTAAACCTATACATCACTTCTGCTTTATTTATATAAAAACTCAAACATCTAAGACTTGTTCTAGATACCACAAACTTGCTCCTCCATGCTGAGACTCTTGGCTGCACCATAGGATGTTCCTGCAATCTGAGCAACCCACTTTGCTCAGGAAGGGAATTGTGACATGAAAATTTAACAGTATGCATGAATGTATGATAAACAGAATAATCTTTGTGGATATGACTTGCGTATAAACAGTTCATGCTAAAATGATTTCATGAGTTTCTTGCACATATATGTTTCATACTGATGAACATAATATCTGATAACTTGTAAGGCATAATATATTTATTGAAATCTAAACATATAGCATGATTCTTTTATATGAAAACTAAACATGTTCCCTTAAACTGTTCTGAAGAGAACACTTATCTCATACTCTTGCATAATATAGCAAAACTATATGGAACATGTAACTGTACTTTATCTTTAAGACTATGCCCCTCGTGACCTTACTGGTGCCATGTCTACAGGGTATGAAACCCCTCGTGGCCTTCTTGCCAGTCTACAAAGATCCGAAGATCCCCTCGTGGCCTGGGTTGCCATATCTTCAGGGAATACAACCCCTCGTGGCCTTACTTGTTGCCGGTCTACAGGGAATAAAACCCCTTGAGGCCTTCTTGCCATGTCTTTAGGGCATACGATCCCCTCGTGGCCTTGGGTTGTCAGTCTACAGGGCATCACACTCAAAACTGTTTTTGGTGTTCTTAAAACATATCATGCTTGTTTATTTTTCAATCTCTCTCTTGCCTTACTAAGCCAAAATCATAGCATATCCACAACTTGTTTCTAAAATCTGTCTTAACTGTACTAACTCAAAACAGTTTCTAAATCAATGCACATTTTCTCTATAAACAAATATCAAACTGAGTTTATTGAAAGCATCGATAAAACATATATAAATATATTCTTAAAACATGGACTATTAAATTTTCATGGCACATTCCCTTACCTCAAGTCCAGCAGCAGCACAGCAGTCTCAAAGCTTGCAATGGAGTTCTCTACTTTCCTTGTTCAGTCCCTAGACCAAAGGATATTAAAATCCAATGATTAGCAGACATTCTAACTCACAAAAGCACTCATGGCTTCCCTTAACTATCAATTTTATAGGTTTTTCTAATCCTTCTCACATCCTTACCCTATTTAGGTTCCTAGGAGTCTCTATATCGCAACCCAAAGGCAACCAAACAAGCAAACGAAGCAATAGTGGCAAAACATCAAAACTAGTTCTATTTACTGCCTAAAACAGAAACCGTATTGCAGGACTCAAAATATTTCTTTTCTATACTAAATGGTATAATTAGGACATATAAAAATTCACCCATTTAGTAAACACATTATTTATCATGCATACCAAATTTCAGCTCAATTCACTTGTCCAATTGCAAGAATAAATTCTTCAAAGTCTCTTTTTTTTCAGGTAATAAAGGTTCTGTCCCACTACAGGGCAGACCATTTGAACAGTGAATTTAACTATTCATTCACTATCCAATTTCCTTGATATTTCATATACTTGTTCTATTATATGTCTAGTACATCACATAAAAATTTACACCTCTATTTGAGCTTTATACAAAATTATAAAATTCAACCAAGACAGAAAACTCAAATCTGCCAGCACAGTTTTTAAAGTGACTTTAAATCAGTACCCTGCAATTCATTATTTACTAAAATCACATGGAGGCTAATTCCATCAATAACATATACATCCTAGGGTTCCAGAAACCTACTTCCAATCACTTAAATTCCAAATATTGGATTTATTAAGCAATTTCAAACCGACAAACACAGAATCTGTCAAATGGACAGATTTGTACAGTTTTCTTGTAAAATAACAAATAATTATCAAAACTCAATATTTTTCTATGAAATTTCATATACATAAACTAGACATATGATAGATTACCCTAGAGAAAACCGTTTCCTCATATCTATTTTCAAAAATAACAGAATTTTCATGAAATTTTACTGTTCACGCAGACTTGACAGAGCAGTAAATTTCCAGCAACTACCACTTCAAATCCCACATGCATGTCCATAAAATTTTATTTTCCCTAACCCAAAATCATATTTCTACAAACCCATAACCTCAAAGTGTAGAAATCATGAAGATTAACTAACAATTTCAACTATACCCATTTCAAAACATACATGAAAAGCTAAGATTTCACCTAATCTATCACATGCATGAAATTTTAGTTGAAACCCCCGATTAAACTCCATGAAACCCTAGAGAATTGAGGAATTTACCTTCTAAGGTTTGGGAATATAAGCCCTAACAAGAGCTTATCCTTTTCTTGATGGAGGGAAGCTTGAAGGAGAGCAACTATGGAGGTTTTTCCTCCAAGGAATTTCGGCCAGCAGAAGGAGAGTTTCTCTCTCTTTCTTTCCCTTTCTTTCTTCTTGAAAATAAATGAAATGAAGTGAGTGCAATACATGGCCGGTCAATATAAGAGAGAGAGTGTGTTATTAGTGCTTGCCATGTGTCCTTAAGCATGGGAGGGTAAGTGTAAAGCTTTTCCAAGTGGTTAGTTTCTATTGGACTTCAAAACTAGGTATGAAATCACCATTTTGCCCCTCTTGTAATCTATTAACTACTTTGATGCCTTATTATAGTTTGGTTATAATTAAACTATATCTATTTTTATTACTAATGTGTACATAATAATGTAGTGTAGTGACAATCCAAATTAAATTTACTTACCACATAAATTTATTAAACTTATAATCCTTTATTAGTTTTGAACCAATATAATTAATTAAACCATTAAGTGGTGCGGGGCATAACATATCGTTTCGGGATTACTGCTATTTTTCAATATATATGTATTAGCTAAACAATAAAGTTACGGACACAACACGTTTACAACAATGTTAAGGTGTCAAATTATGAATGATAAATAATAAACTGATGTAATTGGTAGGTCTAAATGATAACTAATAAAAACCTACCAACTCAGTATTGATGTGAAATTGTTGTGAAAATATTGTGTTTGTAATATTGTTGTGTAAATACTATTTGACCCAATTAATACCCATATCTCCATTCAAACCTGTAGCCCACCTACCAAAGAGATTTTTTCCCTTTTTTTTAACTCTCTTTAATTCTCCTCCACTCATTTTCTTATTCTTTTATCATTGTTATTATCTTTTTTTTTTCTTTATCTTATCTTCTTAGTTCTGCTTCTTTCTTCTTCTTCTTCTTCTTTTTTCTTTGTTTCCTTTTCTCCTTCTACTGCACCACGATCTTTGCATTTCATATAACAATTTCTTCCCATCTTCATTCTTTCCTTTTTTCTCCTCTCTTTTCTCTTTCGACTCCTATTGATTGTGTGTCGACATCGGAAAAATTCCCTTCTCATTCTTTCCCTTTATTTAAATCCTCTCTTTTGGAGAATGGGAAGATGGAGAATAATCCTATCTCGACCCCCATTTGGTGCGTCTTTGTTTGGAATGTGTATGTGTTGTGTGTGTGTGTGTGAGGGAACACGTGTGTGTGTGCAAGTGAGCACAAATTTGGAGTCGCTACCAATTATGGGAAATTTAAGGTGTGATTGGGCACCTATGTCTAATAGATTTTATCTTGTTTAGACATTTTAAAAAGAATGGTCTTGAACTAGAGATGGGTTCGGGGTTTGATTATGCGTAGGGAAGGTGTTAGGCACCCCACAACATCTGTTAAGAAACGGTTACCTCCCTTCTAGTGTTCCTTCACATTTGCTGAGCATGTGATTGTTGGGTTAGATTGTGTACAAATGTTCCAATTTTCGTCATGCAATATACCAAGAGTGGTACGTGCAATTTGACTTCATTTGGTTTCGATTAGACTCTTTGTTTCACTTTCTCTCATCTTTGTATTTTTTAAGGTTCTGAGCAGTTCAATGGTAGGATGCACTTGAAATCCTAACATTGAGTGCTGGGACAAATAATTATATTTTTGATGCCATATTCAGGATACCTTCACCCTTGATTTCCAAGAATAAAGTGGTCCGTCAAATGGCGGGGTTTTGGATGATTAATTCACACTTTGGGAAATTTTCCATGATCTTATGGGTGTTATAACGTGTAGAATCCCTTATAATATATCAACGGCAAGCCACATCAATGCATAAGGGACTCATACCATGGTGTCCCAAGACTAGGTCAAGCCATAGAACTTAGGTTGCACCAATCTCGTTTGTAATGCTCATAATTACCATGTTTACTCTTTTTAAGGTTTTCATGGCAAAGTGTATTTTAATCACATTTATATCAAAGCAAGTAAATATCCAAACAAGTGATCATGGCATGTTTGTATCACTTTAATCACAAAGACCAAATATGGAATAAATATAGTATCACATTTATATCAAAGCGAGTAAATGTTCAAGTGAGTGATCATGGCATGTTTGTAGTACTTTCATCACAAAGAACAAGTATGAAATGGATATGGAATGATATTTATATCAACATGAGTAAATGTTCTAGTAAATGACCATGACATGTTTGCAGCACTTTAATCACAAAGAACAAGTATGAGATGACAGAAATATCAAAGTGGGTAAAATATCCAAGCAAGTGATCATGACATGTTTACAACACTTTAATCACAAGGAACAAGTGTGGAATGGATGGAAATGATAAGTAGAGTATGATTATGATAGAAATGTAATGCGTAATGAGTATGAAATAAAGATGACAATATGAGGGGGATTAGGGAAAGGGTCAAGACCTTGTGGGACTGGAATTCAATGCTATTGAAAGACTTACTTAATTTTCAGTACCACCTTAGGGTTTACATGAATAAAAGAGACAATGTAGAGAAGGGTTTGGCACCTCTTGGGATTACACGAAGGATTAGTGCTATTGAAAGACTTACCTAATCCTCCGAGATCAAATAGGACTTATATGAACGATAAATAGGGAAATTCGTCAAAATAATGTCGGGAACCTTGAGGGTCCAATACCTTATGGAATTACATGAGGTTTAGTGCTATTAAAAGCCTTACCTAAACCTCCAATATCAATCAGGATTTTCACGCCCAAATCAAAGGGAAAAATGGACAATGTTTACAATAACGTAGTAAATAATATAAATGACAGAATTTAAAGCAGGTGAGGTTTTTGTGGGTCTAATGCCTTATGGGATTACGTAGTTGTTAATGCCATTGAAGGTCTTACATAATCCGTCACAACCAATTGGGATTTTCATACCCAAATCACAAGGGGAAAAGGGGATAATAATCACAACATAGTAAATACGGAAATAATAACGGAATTAAAGCAAGGGAGATTTTTGTGGATCCAATGCCTTATGGGATTATGTGGTTGTTAATGCTATTGGAGGTCTTACATAATCCGTCACGACCAATCAAGATTTTCACACCCAAATCACAAGGGGAAAGGGGATAATCACAATGATGTAGTAAATATGGAAATAATAACGGAATTAAATCAAAGGGGGTGTTCATGGGTCCAATGTCTTATGGGATTACATGGTTGTTAATGCCTTATGAAGGTCTTACATAATCCGTCAAAACCAATCGGGATTTTCATGCCCAAATCACAAGGGGAAAGGGGATAATCACATTAACGTAGTAAATACGAAAATGAAAGCAATAAATGTATTTAAAGCGTAATGAAAAGCAATAAATGTATTTAAAGCGTAACGAAAAGAAATAAATATATTTAAAGCATAATGGAAGCAATAAATGGTATTTAAAGCATAATGAAAGCAATAAATGGTATTTAAAGCATAATGAAAATAATAAATATATTTAAAGCATCATAAACATGAATCATTGTGAATCCTTTCCCATTGTAGGATCATCACTGGTCACCTCCATGAAAAGGAAAGAAAAGAAAAGAAAGGGTATGGGAGAGTGTATGAGTGAAGAGAGGGATGAGAGAAGCTTGGAGGGGTAGAGAGAGATTACCTAAGTAGGATCTCCTATCTCTAACCAAAGACTAGTCTAAGACCCAAAGAGAGGACCCTTTCCCGAGTTTATGCCTAAACTAAACCTAAAATCACTATGGGAACTCGAGCCAAGCTTGTTGAAATGAGTGGAGGGGGGGTCCGATTTATAGAAGGAAATCACACAGGGTGAGGCTGTGGCATGCAGGGTGGGGCTGCATGACACATGGCAGTCTCATCTGCCACGTGGCACCTCCAGCAAATCCTCTTCGATTCGTGTATCTGTACAGTATTTTGACTTGGTTTTCGAGGCAGCTTTTGGGGTCCTTTTGGTGTTCAAAATGGGACACGCGTGGTACTATTGGAAATATTGAGAAGTCTACTTTCTAACGATATAAAGTGCGCACGAATTGGAGTTCGGACAAAAAAGTTATGGCTCCCGAAAGTCGGGGCGTCGGAGCTATTTTTCTGCGTTTTTTCGGCGAAGATTCTAGCCAAACGGGAGATGTTACCGGCGAATCGAGAGTTGCATGTCGTAGTCGGAGTTGCAATCTTTCTTAAAGTTCTGAATTTGTGGATCAACTCGTAGCAAGTTGGGAAGAATCTGCGCACGAAAGTAGTTGTCTAAGAGGAAAAACACGTCAGATTTTCAGCATATTTTTCTTATTTTTGTCAGTTTTCCCGCGAACGGTTGACGTAGCTTCTGATGTTTGTTTTTGGCGATCTTGGTGTCCTTGGAAAGCCTACGATACCTTTTTTCTTAAAGTTTAGAACTTGTGAGAAGGCGAACTCGGGTTCAAGAGATACGGCTATGCGAACAGAGGCCGCTGGAGTGTTTTTTCCTCGTCGGAGGGTTGTTTTTCGATCGAGATTCCGGCCAAATCGGGGAAACTCTTGGCGATCCGAGAATTTCACATTGTGTCTGAACATGTCCTCTTTCTTAAAGTTCCAGACTTGCGGACCAAATTTTTGTGGGTCAGAAAGAATCTGAGCGCGAAGGCGACTTCGTTGGGGAAAAACTATAAAATTTTCAGCATAATCTCCTTATTTTTGTCTATTTTCCCGCTAAAGGTTGATGTAGCTCCCGATGTCGTTTTTCAACAATTTTGGTGTCCCTGGAAAGCCTGCAATACCTTATTTCTTAAAGTTTTGGACTTGCGAGAAGGCGAGCTTGGGTTCGCGAGATACGGTCCTGCGAAAAGAGACTGCTGGAGTGTTTTTACATAACGAGGGGTTATTTTCCGAGCGAGATATTGGCTTGACCGGGAAAGCTCTTGACGATCTGAGAGTTGCACGTTGTAGCTGAAGTTTCCCTCTTCCTTAAAGTTTCCAACTTATGGACCAAATTGTTGTGGGTCGGAAAGAATCTATGCGCAAACATCGCCCTTCAAATAGGCTGTTTTGTCAACAACACTTAGAAAAATTTTGCTAAGTGCTATACCAATTTTTACAGTTTTGCCCATAACTTCCTCGTTTCTTGTCCGTTTTCGACCTGTAAAGGACCAAATCGATGCTCTTGATGTGCTCTATTCAATAGTCTGGGGTTAGTTCATCAAATCTCGCTTTTGGACTGATCCAGGTCTTGGTCAAACTTGGTCAACATTGTTCAAACCTTCCCAAACCTCGCGAAATGCGCTCCCGACTGTGTTTTGAGAGTTCTTAAGTGCAACTAGGCCCCTCTCGGGTCAACTCGGCTCAGTTTGGGCTACCTCATTTTGTGTGTCGACACTCGAGAAAATCTTGAGGGTAAAAATAGGGTTATGACATTGTGTTCACCTTATTTCAAATCTATGGAAATTTAATTACACAAACAATGTTGGGAATGTTGTTTGAAGATATGGACTCTTGATTAGAAATTGTAAACAATTCCTGGAAATTGGGTTGAACATTTAAGTTTGCCTAGAAAATGTGAACAATTTCATGAAGTATGGACAATAATGTCCACAATTTCTGGAAATTTGTAGTTTAACTCTTAACTAGAAAATGTGGACAACTTGTGGACAAGAATGTCTACAATTAACACATTCATCACCAAACAACAACACATGTGTT
Organism: Fagus sylvatica; assembly: GCA_907173295.1. Lineage (NCBI taxonomy): Eukaryota > Viridiplantae > Streptophyta > Magnoliopsida > Fagales > Fagaceae > Fagus > Fagus sylvatica. The sequence continues at coordinate 291,413 of CAJSFY010000136.1, read as the reverse complement.
ACCCAAATATCAACCTAAGAGGGGGGGTGATTTAGGTTGAGGCAAACTTTTTCGATTTAAATGCGGAATTAAAAACTATCTTCAAATAGCAAATGTTGAATTAGCAAATGTTTGAACACAATTCAATTGCAATAAGATATGATATGAAATCAAACACAAGTATATATATAAGCAATTAAATATGTAAGAGATAGAGAGAGAGAAAATCAAACACGGTGATTGTTATCGAGGTTCGGCTTCCCCGCCTACGTCCCCGCCTCAAGATCACTTCTCGAGGATTCCCAAATTCACTAATTTGACAATCTTCTTTCGGGTGAAGATCAAAACCGTTACAAATCTTCTTTACACGGTGAAGAGTAACCACCGAGTGAAAAATCCTTTTCACTCTTAGGATTTATACCAAGACCCACAAATCTTCCTTACAAGGTGAAGAGTAACCACCCAGTGAAAAATCCTTTTCACTACTTAGGATTTATACCAAAACCCTAACAAAAACACTCAATGGTTTCAACAAAGTATTTGTTGTACAAGATAAGGCTCTCTCAAAGAGTAATTGTACACAATATGCTCACTCTAATAGTATATCAAGGATTTGATCAATATGGCTCAAAAAGTGTTTAGAGAAATTTTCAATCAAGGATTTTGAATGATATGAAAATATAAGCTTGAGAAGGATGGATTGATGTATAAGATGTTTATCTTTTCTATCTTTGATTTCTCTTGTATGCTTGATGTTTAGAAATGAAGAAAGGGTAGTATTTATAGCCATCATGTTGTCTTGCATTCTTCTTGATTTTCAATCAATCAATTTGCTTTCTTTGAAAACTTTTCTTCTTAAGATTTTTCAACCATAATTGATATGGTTGTCTTGCATGTGAATTTCAATCAAGTTGCTTTCTTTGAAAACTTTTCTTCTTAAGATTTTTCAACCATAATTGATATGGTTGTCTTGCATGTGAATTTCAATCAAGTTGCTTGTCTTTGAAGACTTTAAGAGATTTTTCAATTGATATGGTTGTCTTATATTTGAATTTCAACCAATCAAGTTGTCTTTGAAGACTTTAAGAGATTTTTCAATTGATATGGTTGTCTTATATTTGAATTTCAACCAATCAAGTTGTCTTTGAAAACTTTAAGAGATTTTTCAATTGATATGGTTGTCTTATATTTGAATTTCAACCAATCAAGTTTGTCTTTGAAAACTTTAAGAGATTTTTCAATTGATATGGTTGTCTTATATTTGAATTTCAACCAATCAAGTTGTCTTTGAAAACTTTAAGAGATTTTTCAATTGATATGGTTGTCTTATATTTGAATTTCAACCAATCAAGTTTGTCTTTGAAAACTTTAAGAGATTTTTCAATTGATATGGTTGTCTTATATTTGAATTTCAACCAATCAAGTTGTCTTTGAAAACTTTAAGAGATTTTTCAATTGATATGGTTGTCTTATATTTGAATTTCAACCAATCAAGTTTGTCTTTGAAAACTTTAAGAGATTTTTCAATTGAAGTTGGTTTTAAAGTTGAGCCTTAAAGATCAAATCTTAATAAACTTTACAAAACCTAACTCTTACTTCTCATATGTCTCGGATCATTGTCTTTGAGCTTGATTTCTTTGTCTTGAGTCTTGATGACTTTGATCTTCAATGAATTTGCAACTTGTCAACTTTGCATTTGCTTGATATTTGAATTGGCCATCTTGGTCCAATTAAATCAATAGTCAAAATTAAGCTTTAAAACATAAATCATTAGTTCATATGAAAATATCATTAATGAACAACTTAAAATCATGGTTATCATCAAAACTACATGAATGTCCTTGGATTAATTAGCCAATTAATAATTATTGAAACCTTGAGGCTAACAATCTCCCCCTTTTTGATGATGACACATATGATATGATATTTTTATACGATTTATGATTTTGAAGCTTTTCTTGAAAAGCTCCCCCTAAAATAATGCATATCTTTATATTAGAGATTTTTAAATCTCCCCCTATCTTTATGCATAGATCAATTTGTCATTTAAGTATTATCAAGCAATCAATATATATGCGTATTTTTGCCAATTATTGCAAGATATGATAATTCACCAATAGATATGATAATTCATTAATAGATACAAAAAAAAATGTCATATCTTTCTCCCCCTTGGCATCATCAAAAATAAATATTATATTCAATATCTCCAAAGCATCATTCAACATTTTAAACAACCAAAAAAAATTTATTTCTCCTTTGATTTAGTTCAAACATAGAACAACTAACTAATATAACATATTTCTCCTATTTGGTACAAAGAAATAAAACAAATACATTCATATTTGTAAGATTCTTCATCCTAGTGGTTTGGTTGGATTGGGGGTTCGGTTGAATATTGCCGCCATATGCCTAAGATGCTGATGATTTAAGCAATCCGGGAAGGACATGGGATGATGCCCATATATTACGTACTCTCTCTCTTCTGTCATACAAAGCTTCAGGTGTATCAACAGTTGTATGAACGGGATGATTTTGATGAGGAAGATATATTTGGAGTGTATGCTAAAGATCTTCCCATCAACCTGGTGTATGAGAGAGGTACTTCAACCGAGAAGCATGATCAATAATAATCTTGCTTCGTGGAAACTTGATCAATAATAATTTTGCTTCTATCTGAGAAGATCAAGTATTTGATTTTATGAATCTCTAAATGATGCTGCATCCTCTTAGAGTGTTATCTAAAGAATGAGAGAAAATATTATCGGAGAGGTGTGAGTATGTAGTGGAGAGGTGAAGCGAATTTATAGGACAGACGCGCTGTTTGATTTTGCTACGTGTCATAAGTGTGAATGTTTCAGATTTTGCTATGTGTCATAAGTGTGAATGAATGGTTCAGATTTTGCTACGTGTCGTAAGTGTGAATGAATGGTTCAGAAGATTTTGCTACGTGTCTGACTTATCCAATTACGCACGCCATAGACACCGATAAATCAGGAAGTTTGAAAAAAAATTTCTGCTTTTTCAGAAAAAAGATCTTGTCGACGCATCGAGTTCTGAGTCAGTGATATTTCCGTATACGTTAAATCTCGAGATTTGAACGTTGAATTTTGAAGAAAAATCTCGGGAGTCGGGTGATAGGTACAGGCTGGTGTTCAAAAATCTGAGGTTTATTTAACACACACTAATTTTCGATGAACTTCATCATTTTCAAACTCTTAGCTTAATCTCTTATTAGATTTTCTAGAATGGCTTCCTCTTCTTCTCAAAACAAACCAGAAACAATTAATCTAAATGATACACCTAGTGTGATGCCAGAAGTCTGGCGTCCTTACTTCCTTTCAATTAATGGCCCTGTGTCAGTAACTGATTCAGTGATATTGAATGGTGAGACTGCCACCGCAGTAGCTGCCGGTCTTTGTACTCCGGAGGATGCAAAGGTTTTAGCTGGGAGGACTGACCCACAAATAATAAATGAATCATTGGCACTCACGATTCAGTGTACTGCCACTGTTTCTAACATGGGACGTCGTCTTCATGTTAGGAATATGGAAGTGAAAACGCTGCGTTCTCAAGTCACCATTTTACAAAGGTTGCTGAAGGAGAGTAAGAAGAAAGTAGGGGAGGTCAAGGAGGAGAACAAAAGGCTGAAGGCGCTCGTGGATTCTTATGCCGATGATTTGGTAATCCGGTCCACAGAGCAGAGCAAGACCACTAATAAGCTGCAGAAGCAGTACGAGAAGCTACTAGCTGAGGTGAAGGAATTGACTTCTCGCTCTATCCCCAAATAAATGTAGTGGGAAGTGTAGTGGTTTTTCCTTTTGTGGTGACTTCTCCTTTATGGCTTTCTTTTTAATAAACTCAAGTTTGTTTAAATGATGAGTTTTATTTCTTATTTTATGCATGAACATATACGCAAATATACATAGAACTGGGCATATAATTTAATGTTCAAACAATATAACTAGGAAGATATAAAATGAACAATTTTATGAACATGATATGCATAAAATCATTTTATATTCAATTCTTAAGGTATATATAGATTTAACATAGTTGAATCAAAGAGAAGGATAATAAATTTAAGCTTATTTGATATCAACGTATCTAGCCATACCTATTTCACGTCGAATTGTGCAAAATCGTTCTTCAATGAGAGGTTTCGTGAGAATATCCGCCCATTGACTATCGGTGCTCACAAATTCAAGTTCAATGTCCCCTTTTTGCACATGATCTCTTATAAAATGGTATCTAATTTCAATGTGCTTTGTGCGAGAGTGTTGGATAGGATTTTTACTTAAACTTATGGCACTTGTGTTATCACACCTTATGGGAATATGATCAAAAAGAATTTTAAAATCCTCTAGTTGTTGTTTTATGTAGAGAGATTGAGCACAACAACTACCGGCCGCTACATATTCGGCTTCCGCCGTTGATAAGGCCACAGAATTTTGCTTTTTACTAAACCATGATACTAGTGAGTGTCCTAGAAAGTGACAAGTACCACTAGTGCTTTTGCGATCAATTTTGCAACCAGCAAAATCCGCATCCGTGTAGCTTATTAAGTCAAATGAATTTGACTTAGGGTACCATAATCCTAAATCAATGGTTCCAAGCAAATATCGAAATATTCGTTTGACTGCAATTAAGTGTGATTCTTTAGGACAAGGATTGAAATCGGGCGCAAAGACATACACTAAACATTATATCGGGTCTACTTGCGGTTAAATAAAGTAAACTACCAATCATACCTCGATATAGCTTAACGTCCACCGGTTTACCTTTCTCATCTTTGTCAAGCTTTGTTGAAGGACTCATGGGAGTTCCATATGCTTTAGCATTTGTCAATCCAAATCTTTTTAGTAAGTCTATGACATATTTGGATTGATTTAAGAATATCCCATCTTCGGTTTGCTTTATTTGAAGTCCGAGAAAGAATTTTAGCTCACCCATCATACTCATTTCGAATTCATCCTGCATAGTCTTAGAGAATTCTTTGCACAAGTTTTCATTAGTAGAACCAAATATAATATCATCAACATAGATTTGCACAATAAGCATGTCTTTTCCATCAAACATTAGAAATAATGTTGTGTCAAGTTTTCCACGTGTAAAACCCTTTTCAATAAGGAAACCACTTAGTCGTTCATACCAAGCTCTTGGAGCTTGTTTTAAACCATATAAAGCTTTTGATAATTTAAAAACGTGGTTTGGAAATTCATGATTTTCAAATCCAGGAGGTTGTTCTACATAAACTTCTTCGGCAATAAAACCATTTAAAAAGGCACTTTTGACATCCATTTGAAATAATTTAAAATTTTTAAAACATGCAAAAGCAAGTAACATGCGTATAGCTTCTAATCTAGCAACTGGAGCATAAGTCTCTCCATAATCAATACCTTCCTCTTGATTATAACCTTGAGCGACTAACCTTGCTTTGTTCCTTACTATTATACCTTCTTCATCCTTTTTGTTTCGGAATACCCATTTTGTACCAATGACGGAGTGGTCCTTGGGTCTAGGTGCAAGAGTCCATACCTTGTTTCTTTCAAATTGGTTTAGCTCTTCTTGCATTGGCCAAGATCCATGATTCATCTTCAATAGCTTCATTTATGTTCTTTGGTTCAATCTGTGAGAGAAACGCCATGTTGTTGCAGATGTTCTTGAGCTTTGATCTTGTGCTTACTCCATGTTCAATTTCACCAATGATTCAATTCTTTAGGATGACTATGGACTACGTTCCAACTTTTTGGTAATTCTTCATTGTTGGTTGGAGGAAGCGCTTTTTCTTCATCTTTTGGTTCATCTACTTGATCTTTGACTTTTTCACTTGAATCAACTTGGTTAGATGAACTAGCTTTATTTATCAAGAGAAATTGGCTCATCATCACAATTATTTTTGATATGGAATGGATTAGTTCTCATAAAAAACAACATGCATAGATTCATCAACAACCATGGTTCGTTTATTGAACACTCTATATGCTTTACTATTTGTAGAATAACCAAGGAATATACCTTCATCGGATTTAGCATCGAATTTACCAAGATTATCTCTATCATTCAATACAAAGCACTTACATCCAAAAACTTTGAAATATCCAATGTTAGGTTTTCGATTATTCCATAGTTCATAAGGAGTTTTATTTAAAGTGTTTCTAATGATGGTTCTATTTATAACATAGCAAGCGGTGTTAACAGCTTCAGCCCAAAAGTATTGAGGTAAATTATGTTCATTAAGCATAGTTCTAGACATTTCTTGAAGTGATCTATTTTTACGTTCTACTACTCCATTTTGTTGAGGAGTACGAGGTGCCGAGAAATTGTGTCCAAAACCATTTTGATCACAATATAGTTCAATATCTTGATTATCAAATTCTCTACCTCTATCACTTCTAACATTGTTAATTGTATAACCTTTTTCATTTTGAATTCTTCTACAATGTTTAACAAATGCTTTATGAGCTTCATTTTTATGAGCAAGAAATAATACCCATGTATAGCGAGAGTAATCATCAACAATTACAAATGCATACAATTTACCACTTAAGCTAGCGGTTCTAATAGGACCAAATAAATCCATATGCAAGAGTTCTAGAGGTCTTGAAGTAGAAATAACTTTCTTTTTCTTAAAATGATGATTTAGTTTGTTTACCTAGTTGACATGCATCACATATTTTATCTTTAACAAATTTAGTAACCGGCAAGCCTTTTACTAAATCAAGTTTAGACAATTTTGAGAGTAATTCCATATTGGCATGTCCTAATCTTCTATGCCACAACCAACTATTTTCATTTATGGCAGCAAGGCAAATTGATTCTTTTGAAGTCATATTATCAAGATCAATAGTGTAGACATTTTCATTTCTAAATGCCACAAATAGAACTTGATTATCAATTTCATTTACTATAATGCACATGATTGATTTAAATATTACATTATAGCCTTTATCACACAATTGGCTAATACTTAGCAAGTTATGTTTCAAGCCATCAACCAAGAGAACATCTTCAATAACAAGAGAATGTGTTTTACCAATATTACCTATACCGATGATCTTTCCTTTTGAGTTATCACCGAATTTGACATTTCCTCCATCTTTTAGAGTAAGAGAAGTGAACTTGTTTTTGTCACCTGTCATATGCCTTGAACATCCACTGTTAAGAAACCACTTATCCTTGGTAGATTTGGATATCAAGCACACCTACAAAACAACTTCAAATAACCTTCTTTGGTACCCAAATTTTCTTGGGTCCACTAGGGTTAGCTTTTGGAGGAGTAGTTCCTTTGACTACCCAAATCATATTTTTCATGGGACATGTATGAATATTATGCCCTAATTTTCCACAATGTTTCACATATGGGAGATTTTCAAGAATTTTTCATTTATAAAGAATTTTTGATAGTGTTTTTCTTTTGATTTTAGGGTTATATCCAATACCCGCTTTGTCAAAAACACATCTTTGACTACCTAACAAATTATCCAAATTTTTCTTTCCATTTGTAAAGTTAGTCAACAATTTTATTTAAGTTTTCAACTTTGAGTTTTAATTCTTTATTTTCATTTACCAAGAGATTTGAATCATGAGCTATTTGTGATGATGTTTCCACATCTTTTGCTTTCATTTTCTCAATGAAGCTTTGTGATTCAATTTTCAACTTAATTATTTCTTTTTCTAAAGATAGATTTTTATCATTTAAAGAAATAATTTGTTTTTCTAAGAATTTCATTTTTGCTTTTGAAATCATCTAATTCGTTTGAAAGAGATGTGACTTTCTTTTTAAAAACTTTATTTTTCAAAACATTCTTCTCAAATTCTTCAACCAATTCTTCAAAAGCATTTTGTAATTCATCATAGCTATAAGATTCATCTTCTAAAGAATTAAGTTTAGAAGTTACCTCATCTTCATATGCCATTAAGCAAAAAGCTTCGGTAGAATCTTCTTCATCGTTGGATGTTTGAGGGCTAATGCTTGTACATTCATCTTTCTCTATTTGAGGCAATTTGTGATCATGAACAAGCATGCTCATCTTTGATTCTTCAACTTGACTTGCTTCTTCATATGTAGCTTCAAGTCTTTCCCAAATTTCTTTAGCTGAATTACAACTTGAAATTTCATCAAATTCCTTTGAGTCAAACGCACAATATAAACAATTCATAGCTTTATAATTTAATTCAATGAGTTTGACATCATTTTCATCCCATTCAGTTTCTTGTTTGGGTATTTCTTGTTCTTCTACTATTTTAGTAGGAACATGAGGACCATTTACAATGATTTTCCATATGAGATAATCTTGAGCTTTAATGTACGTAGTCATTCTAGTTTTCCAATAACTATAATCACTACTATTGAACAAGGGTGGTCTATTTGTAGATTGACCTTCAACCATTTGAGGTCTAGATGTGTTTGCCATGATCTTAACTCTAAGATTGTTAAATCTATATGTAGAGCCTTGGCTCTGATACCAATTGTTACCCAAATATCAACCTAAGAGGGGGGGTGATTTAGGTTGAGGCAAACTTTTTCGATTTAAATGCGGAATTAAAAACTATTTTCAATTAGCAAATGTTGATTTACAAATTTAAGAACACAATTCAATTGCAATATAGATATGATAGAAAATCAAACACAAGTATATATATAAGCAATTGAATAATGTAAGAGATAGAGATAGAGAAAATCAAACACAGTGATTGTTATCGAGGTTCGGCTTCCCCGCCTACGTCCCCGCCTCAAGAACACTTCTCGAGGATTCCCAAATTCCACTAATTTGACAATCTTCTTTCGGGTGAAGATCAAAACCGTTACAAATCTTCTTTACACGGTGAAGAGTAACCACCGAGTGAAAAATCCTTTTCACTCCTTAGGATTTATACCAAGACCCACAAATCTTCCTTACAAGGTGAAGAGTAACCACCCAGTGAAAAATCCTTTTCACTACTTAGGATTTATACCAAAACCCTAACAAAAACACTCAATGGTTTCAACAAAGGTATTTGTTGTACAAGATAAGGCTCTCTCAAAGAGTAATTGTACACAATATGCTCACTCTAATAGTATATCAAGGATTTGATCAATATGGCTCAAAAAGTGTTTAGAGAATTTGATTTTCAATCAAGGATTTTGAATGATATGAAAATATAAGCTTGAGAAGGATGGATTGATGTATAAGATGTTATCTTTTCTATCTTTGATTTCTCTTGTATGCTTGATGTTTAGAAATGAAGAAAGGGTAGTATTTATAGCCATCATGTTGTCTTGCATTCTTCTTGATTTTCAATCAATCAATTTGCTTTCTTTGAAAACTTTTCTTCTTAAGATTTTTCAACCATAATTGATATGGTTGTCTTGCATGTGAATTTCAATCAAGTTGTTTTCTTTGAAAACTTTTCTTCTTAAGATTTTTCAACCATAATTGATATGGTTGTCTTGCATGTGAATTTCAATCAAGTTGCTTTCTTTGAAAACTTTAAGAGATTTTTCAATTGATATGGTTGTCTTATATTTGAATTTCAACCAATCAAGTTTGTCTTTGAAAACTTTAAGAGATTTTTCAATTGATATGGTTGTCTTATATTTGAATTTCAACCAATCAAGTTTGTCTTTGAAAACTTTAAGAGATTTTTCAATTGATATGGTTGTCTTATATTTGAATTTCAACCAATCAAGTTGTCTTTGAAAACTTTAAGAGATTTTTCAATTGATATGGTTGTCTTATATTTGAATTTCAACCAATCAAGTTTGTCTTTGAAAACTTTAAGAGATTTTTCAATTGATATGGTTGTCTTATATTTGAATTTCAACCAATCAAGTTGTCTTTGAAAACTTTAAGAGATTTTTCAATTGAAGTTGGTTTTAAAGTTGAGCCTTAAAGATCAAATCTTAATAAACTTTACAAAACCTAACTCTTACTTCTCATATGTCTCGGATCATGTCTCTTTGAGCTTGATTTCTTTTTCTTGAGTCTTGATGACTTTGATCTTCAATGAATTTGCAACTTGTCAACTTTGCATTTGCTTGATATTTGAATTGGCCATCTTGGTCCAATTAAATTAATAGTCAAAATTAAGCTTTAAAACATAAATCATTAGTTCATATGAAAATATCATTAATGAACAACTTAAAATTATGGTTATCATCAAAACTATATGAATGTCCTTGGATTAATTAGCCAATTAATAATTATTGAAACCTTGAGGCTAACAACATGCTCTTCAACCTGTGAATGGTGGTCTGTACCTCAAAACATGAAACCCAAAACTCAAAGCTCCGATTTTTTTATAAATGGTAGCAAGGCCTTTTGAAGCTAATGGTAGTATGTGTTTTTTGGTTCAAAGAATGGTGGTAGATGAGAGTATTTAATCAATTTTCGTTCAAAGAATGTAACTCTAGCTAAAAAAATCCAAGCATTTCAATAATGGTGGTATTCAACAATAGTGGTATGTGCTTCTTTGCTTGTTATTGTTGTAGTTTTTCCGGAGTTTATGTGTACAATGGAGCAGCAACAACTTAATTTAGGGGAAAGCTAAGAAAAAAAAATCATGTGTTTCTTAGCCAATTGACTTGTTTTTATAGTATTTGGTTATAGGCTCAACTCAATTCTTGGATAAACTTAATGGTTTGGCTGGTCTTTAATTTGTGGGACTGGTGGGACCCCCTTTGTTATGTGTACCAATGAGAAAAAGCTACATCCATGGTGTGAAAATACTGTTTCACACCGTGGTGTGGATTTAGCAGGACTCTTATCATAGGTAGCTTAATCTCAAATTAGGATATTGATCATAGATTTTGCTTGTTTGTTTATGATACACGTAGCAGGTGTACTCATAGTTTAGGATGGACAATATCATCCATTGATTTTTTAATTTGGACGCTAATTTGGATGATGGGTTGAGCATTTCAAATCATCTCTAATTGGGGTGATGATTGTAGAATTTTGAAGTTTAGAGTGCAGATTGCAAATGTCTTTATAGTTTCAGGGTGAATAGTTGTAATTAACTCTATATTTATCAAAGGAAAACTTGTAGAAAAAGATTGGGCTTGTTTGGTACATGTTTTCATTTTCATTTTCATTTCTTGAATTTTTTCAACTTTTCAAATTGAAATTTGAAACTTGTTTGATTTTTTTTTTTATTATTATTATTATTTTTATGTTTGGTACCTTATTTTCAAGTCACATCTTGAAACTCATTTTACCAAAAAAATTCTTGTTTGGTACATCGTTAACGTAGGGGATTCGGCCATTCTCAACGCTTTTATATGTGTTCATTAACCTCAAATTCAATCAAAATCTCCAACCCCCTTACCCACGACCCAGTCACAGCCCCCCATCTTTAGACTCCTTTATGTTCATTATGCATGTACTCAAGTAGTCTTTTTTTTTTTTTTTTTTTTTTTTTTTGTGGAATCTCAAAGCACAGCAATCTAAACCATCACCATGCTTTATAAAACTTGGAGTATAAATACTCGAATACAGTACTAGAAATTCAGATAAACTCATCCCAAAAAGAGAATTGCACATCCATGTTTTCTTATAAGTCCAAAACAAAATAAAAATGTTGATTAAAAACCAAAAGCCTAAAGACACGGGTGTACCAATAAAAATGCTTATTAAAAACCAATAGGAATGAGGTTGTAATGGAGGAGAGAGAAGACATGGGTGTGATTAATGGGCAACAGTTAAAAACAATGAAAATGAATTCGGTTTTGAAAAAGGCCAAAACAAGTGCAACCTATTCTGAAAAATGGCATGGGAACCACATAGAAAAATAAAACGTTTTTTAGAATGAAAAAGGAAATCAGTGTATCAAACAACAAATTTTTAGGTGGGCCCCCCATTTTCTGGTTTACAAACAAGGAAACAGTTTTGCAAAAATGTTTACCAAACAAGCTTATTCAATCTCTTGTTCTCTCTTTTCCTTTTGTATGGTACGATAAAAATTATTTTGATTACATGAATGGTCATATGTCCATAATTGCTTGGGATTTCTCCTACCTTGGTTTCCATAAAAACTTGTTTGGTAAATTATAAGTTGGTTCTTGAAATATGAGGTGTATTCACTTTTAGTCTAGGTAATTCCCCATCCATATTTGTTTATTTTTGCTCATGTGAGGTGGCGAATTTTTATTTTTTATTTTATTTTATTTTTTTATTATTATTATTATTTTTTTATCTATATTCGACATTTTATTTTCTTCTCCTCCTCTCTGATAGAGTCATGAACTCTCTTGGATTAGTTTAGTTATTCTTATCTATACAGAAGTAGTTTAGTTTTCTGTTATCAGTTGGTTGGAATCTGTTATATCAGTTGCATTTGCTTAATAACAGATTCAATCTTATCTAGATTAATTCTCCCTGTATAAATAGGGATAGATTTTCCTATTACATTAAGTCAGATAATACACTCTTCTAATTGAAGGAATTCTATCTTTATTCTCTCTATTTTTCTATTTCTCCTTTACATTTTGTTTTCTTTCATGGTATCAGAGCAGTAACGATCAATTACTCACCATGACTACCTCTTCTTCTCTTCCTTCTATAAACACACATATCAGTACCCAAACACCAAACTTTCTTCTCTCAAACATCTTGAACTATGTCACAATTAAGCTTGATCACTCAAATTACCTGATGTGGAAGTTCCAAATCACAAGAATACTGGATGCTTATTCTCTTCTTGACCATCTTGAAGATCCAACTCTATGCCCTTCCAAGTTTCTTTTCAGTCACCCTGGAACAGAAACACAAGAAGTGAATCCTCTATATACTCAATGGAGAGCACGAGATAAAGCACTTTTCTCACTAATCAGTTCAACTCTCTCACCTTCAGCAATATCTTTAGTAATGGGGCAAACATCAGCTTCTGGAATCTGGAAAATACTTGTGAACAGGTATACATCTGTTTCAAGATCCAACATTGTCAATCTCAAACGAGAACTCAACAATATCAAAAAGAATTCAGATTCAGTAACAGAGTATCTACATAAGATCAAAGAAGCTAGGAACAAGTTAGTGAGTGTAGGTATTCATATCGATGATGAAGAAATTCTCCATATTGTGCTTCAAGGTTTGCCATCGGAATTCCATTCCTTCACCTCTGCCATGTTAACCAAAAATGAAGCTGTAAAGTTTGAAGAACTGCATACCTTGGCGAAGACTGAGGAAGATCTTCTCAGGAGTGCCACAGATAACTCTAAAGAAATTGCCCATATGGCTATGGTAGCCAACAAGAGCTCTCAATCCACATACAACAATTCTTCAACTGCTCAGTTCAGTGGTAACCGAGGGAGGGACAGAAATCAAAATCGTGGAAGAGGTGGTAACGGTGGCAGATTCCAAAATTACAACAATGGCCGTGGAGGGTTCAGTCAAGGAAGCTTCAACAATGGAGGTAATTTCTCCAATTTCACTCTGAATTCCCCAAACCCCCAATCTTGGTCTTCGAACCCTAGTTCTCGCCCCACTTGTCAGATCTGCTACAAGTTAGGCCACACCGCCATTGATTGTTACCAGCGAATGAATTTCTCATACCAGGGGCGACACCCACCGGCCAAACTCACCGCCATGGCCACTACCACACCTCCATCTCCATTCCCTCAACAAACCACCTGGATATTAGACATGGGTGCCACAGACCACTTCACACCCGATCTCCACAACATCCCTGACAACCAAGCCTACACTGACTCACAACTTGTCTCCGTTGGCAATGGCAATCAACTTCCTATTTCTCACTCAGGTAGTGCCCAACTTCGAACTTCTTCACATCTTTTTCGTCTTCGTAAAATTTTGCGTGTTCCTTCCATGATGTCTAATCTTCTTTCTGTCCAAAGGTTTTGCCGTGATAATAGAACCTCTTTTTACTTTGAAGCAAATTGTTTTCAGATCCAAGATCTTCTTACGGGGAAGCCTCTTTACAAGGGTTCCAGTAAAGATGGCCTCTACCCAATCACGGGTCTTTCTCTTCCATCATGGAACTCTTGTGTCTCCCAGTCTCAATTTTCTTCCAAGCATTCTGTTCTGTCTCAGGCTGCTCTCCATGCTTCATACACAGCCAGCCTTACTCAATCAGATCTCTCATCCACTGATCTCTGGCATATGCGTCTTGGTCATCCTCAACGTTGTGTCTTACACCATGTATTAGATCGTCTATTTGTTAGTCCTAAACTTCCACTGTCTAATACTTTTTGTAAACATTGTGTCATGGGCAAAATGACTCAATTACCTTTTTCTTCTTCAACTTCTTGTACTAAATTTCCTTTAGAAATTGTACACAGTGATGTTTGGGGTCTAGCTCCCATTGATTCAATAAATGGTCATCGTTATTACGTAATTTTTGTGGATGATTTTTTTCAATTTACATGGTTTTTCCCTTTGAAACACAAATCACAAGTTCTTGCTTCTTTTCAACATTTCAAAAATACTATGGAAAATCATCTTGGTACTTCCATTAAAACATTACGTACCGATTGTGGTGGAGAATACACCAACAATGCGTTTTGTAATTTTTGTTCAAATTCCGGCATTATTCATCAATTCACATGTCCTCACATGTCTCAACAAAACGGTGTTGCTGAGCGCAAACATCGTCATATTGTTGATATGGCTCTCACCTTAATCTCTCAATCATCTCTCCCTTTTCAATATTGGTCTTATGCATTTTTTACGGCCATTTTTCTTATCAATAGACTTCCCTCACTTCATCGTGGTTCATATTCCCCTTGGGAAACTCTTTTTGCTATGTCTCCAAATTACTCTCTCTTTAAAAATTTTGGTTGTGCATGCTTCCCTCTCTTACGTCCATACACCAAACACAAATTTAATCTTCGTTCAAAAGAATGCGTCTTTCTTGGTTATGCCTCAAACTCAAAAGGTTATCTTTGTCTTGATCCTACATCTTCTCGAATTTATACTTACTGTCATATTACCTTTAATGAGTCTCATTTTCCTTTTTCCCATTCTTCTTCACCTTCTCATCAACCCTCAAATACCTCTTCTACATCAAATAATTGGCTTAGTTCTCTTTTGTTTTTTCACCCTTGTCAAACTCCTTCCATTTTGGGCCCTACTCCTCATTCACCAAATTTTTTGTCCACTGCCAACCAAATCCCATCCATTTTAGGCCCAGTTCCCCTATCTTCCAATTTTCTCCCAATTAGACCCACTAACCCCGAGCCCACATCTGAGCCCATTCCTATTTCTATATCTCCTCATAACCCAGAACCCATATCAACTCAACCCGGCCCTCAGTCAAACACAATCCAACTTGCAAGCTCATCTTCCCCAAATGTCTCCATCGTATCTCCAGACCTTGCTCCAAAAAATCCAACCATTTCTCTCCCTACACATCCCATGCAAACCCGTTCCAAATCCGGAATATCCAAAAAGAAATCCTTTGCCACATCTACTACCATTGATTACCTTCAAACCGAACCCCCAAACTACACCATAGCCTCCAAATTTCCACAGTGGAGTGAGGCAATGGCCTCTGAGTTTGCTGCCCTTCAACGACAACAAACTTGAAAATTAGTTCCTCCTTCTTCAGATTAGAACATTGTTGGATGTTGCTGGGTTTACAAAATCAAACGGAATACTGATGGCTCAGTTTCAAGATACAAAGCACGCCTCGTTGCAAAGGGCTTTCACCAACAAGCCGGAGTTGACTTTGCTGAGACGTTTAGTCCCGTGGTCAAGCCCCCAACGGTTCGGATTATTTTGTCTTTGGCTGCTCAGAATCAGTGGTCTTTTCGCCAATTGGATGTAAATAATGCTTTCCTCCACGGTTTACTTAAAGAAACAGTGTTTATGGCACAACCACTTGGTTTTGTTGATTCCACACTTCCTTCTCACGTTTGTCACCTACAAAAGTCTCTATATGGGCTCAAACAGGCCCCTTGTGCCTGGTTTGAAAGATTCATGTCCCACCTTCTCACATTGGGCTTTAAAGCTTCTGTTGCTGATACATCCTTGTTCATTTTGTCTCATGGGTCAATCACTGTGTATCTTCTTCTATATGTGGATGATATAATCATCACTGGAAATAGTTCGACTGCTGTTTCGAATATTATTTCTCAGTTATCTACTGCATTTGAACTTAAGGATTTAGGTCCTTTGCGTTATTTTTTGGGGCTCCAAATTGATTATAAGAAAGGTGGATTTTTTGTTCATCAACGCAAGTACCTTACAGATCTTCTTCACAAGTTCACTATGACTGATTGTAAAGCTGCCTCCACTCCTATTGCCACAACTCCTATACTGACTTCTACCACTACTGATCTTCTATCTGATCCTACTCCTTATCAGAGTCTTGTTGGGGCACTACAATATGCTACGTTCACTAGACCAGATATCACCTTTGCTGTCAATCGTGTATGTCAGTTTATACATAAACCTTCCCCTGCTCACTTTGTTGCTGCAAAACGCATTCTGAGATATCTTAAAGGCACTCTTGACCGAGGCATCTTGTTTCAACCTGGCCCAATTGCTCTCACTGCCTTCACCGATGCTGATTGGGTTGGGGACCCTTGTGATAGGCGTTCTACTTCTGGTATTATTGTTTTTCTTGGCAACAATCCCATCACCTGGCTCGCTAAGAAACAACACACTGTCTCTCGCTCATCCACTGAAGCAGAATATCGCTCTCTTGCTAGTGGTGCTGCTGAGCTTGCATGGATTCGTCAGGTCCTTTGTGATTTGGGTCTGTTTTTACCTTCCGCTCCTTTGATATGGTGTGATAACACCAATGCTCTTGCCTTAGCTTCAAATCTAGTCTTCCATGGTCGCACAAAACATATAGAGGTGGACTATCACTTTATATGTGAAAGAGTGGTGCGTGGTGATATTACCCTTCAGTTCATCTCTACTGATGACCAGCTTGTAAATATCTTTACTAAAGCTTTCCCATCTCCTCGGTTTCATCGCATATGTTCCAAACTGTTGGTCTGTTCTGTTGACCATCAGTTTGAGGGGGGATGATAGAGTCATGAACTCTCTTGGATTAGTTTAATTATTTTTATCTATACAGAAGTAGTTTAGTTTTCTGTTATCAGTTGGTTGGAATCTGTTATATCAGTTGCATCTACTTAATAACATATTCAATCTTATCTAGATTAATTCTCCTTGTATAAATAGGGATAGATTTTCCTATTACATTAAGTCAGATAATACACTTTTCTAATTGAAGGAATTCTATCTCTATTCTCTCTATTTTTCTATTTCTCCTTTACATTCTGTTTTCTTTCACTCTCCCTTCTCTCTCTCTCTCTCTCTCTCTCTCTCTCTCTCTCTCTCTCTCTCTCTCTCTCTCTCTCTCTCTCTCTCTCTCTCTCTCTCTCGCGTTGACTCTTTCTCTTATCTGATTCCCTTTTCTCTCTCAATCTCTCCTCCATACGCTCAACTTAGTGAATCCTCCCCCTTGGACGTTGCGCTGCTGCCACTTTGCTTCAACGATTTGGTGGTCAGCTACTTTGGGCTAATGAGGCGGTCTTGGCCATAGTGGGTAGTTGAGGAAGAAAATAAGAAAAAGGAGCAAAAAGAAAGGAAGGAAGAAAAAATGTTTAGCTAGTGTCACTTCAAGTAAAAAAAGATTTATCAATAATCCACCCATTTGTGACGTGTACAAAAATAGTTGACGGTAGGATTTAATTTTCACCTTTTAATATTCAAGGGACCAAATTTTCTTATTAAGGCTTCATTTGGGAATTTATAATAGAATGAAATGGAATAGAATGGAATGAGTAAATTATAAAGGAATGAAAAGGAAAAGAATGGAATGGAATGAGTATAAAAATAATGGAATGGAAAAGAATGGATCGAGTGTTCTCTCCAATTCTTCCCAATTTAGGGAGGAATGACAAATTGAGTTTTTGAGAGAAATAAGAGGAATGGGTGTTCTCTTTCATTCCTTTTTACTTAATTTTTTAATTTTCAAACAAAGAAATGCTCTCTCCATTCCTTCCTACTTAAACTCCCAACCATGGGAATGAAATGCATATTCTAAAATATTCTTTGCATTCCATTCATTTCCACTCATTTCCCTCCTCCCAAATAGACTGTAATATTTGCATGTTTCAAAGTAAGTAGGAGTTTAGGGAGAAATTATTCAGTCTACCGGGTGAACCACGTCATCCGTCCACCATTCCAATAATTAAATGACATGTGTGATAATTAATACAGTCAGCTTGGGGCTATTTGGTCATTTTAAAAGTATGAGATTAATGGTTAAAAGCTGACTGTATTAATTATCAAGTTGACTGTATTAATTATCAGACGTGTCATTTAATTATTGGAATGGTGGACGGGTGAACCACATCACCCGGTGGACTGAATAATTTCTCGAGTTTAGGAGTCTAGGACATCTCTCCATACTAGACAACTTAAAAAAATTAGTTGTTAGTTATAAACAAATAACTTTGTTCACTACCAAGTTACTTCAAAACATATACTTTCTTTTTTTTTTAAACACCAAAGAGTAACTACAAAAGGGCCTAATTTTGTAGCTATTGAACGACTACTTACATTTGAAAATACTCAGCATTTTATTGTTGTCAAAAGGCTAATCACGTTAAAATTGGTCGTTAAACACACATTTGGTTTTTACATAAACCAAATGTGTGGGTTGTATTTGTTTATACCATATTTAAGTTGCCACCAATCATCATGCGACATGTGATAGGGACGAGAAAGCGTGTCTTGTTGTGGAGTAATAAGGGATATTCAATGGTTTTGCAAATCCCAAGGAATTGGTCATTTTGGAAATTTTTTGGGACTCCCTTCTAGGGTAAGTAGATCCAAAAAGCTTTTAGTGGGATTAAAGAAAGAATTGTGAAGAAAGTTCAGGGTGAAAAGAGGGATTTCCATCCAAGGCAAGTTGTGAAGTTCTCATTAAACCCGTAGCCCAAGCCACCCAACGTCTTCCATGAGATGTTTTAAGTTACCCAAGATGTGGTGTAAAGAAATAAATGGGGTTATGTCTAAATATTGGTGGGGGTCATACCAAGGAGGAGAAAAAGATTCATTGGGTGAAGTCACTACAAAAAAATTAGCATATAGAGGCGGTTTTGAAAAGCTCAAAACCGCCTCAATAGACTATCAAACCGCCTCAATAGACATGAATGCTCTATAGAGGCGGTTTTCAAACCGCCTCTAAAAATTTCAAAAGTGCCTTTATAAGTACTGCCTCAATAGACATGAATTCTCTATAGAGGCGGTTTTCAAAAACCGCCTCTATAGAAAAACCTATAGAGGCGGTTTTGAAAACCGCCTCTAGAGATCATATGTAACCACCTTTATAAATAATATGGTCTATAGAGGCGGTTTGAAAACCGCCTCTAATAGGTTTAAAAATCGCCCTAGATTTATCTATTGAGGCAGTTATATAACCGCCTCTATAGATAAAAAAAAAAAAAAATCTATTTTTGAAAGTTGTCTATTGAGGCGGTTTGAAAACCGCCTCTATAGATCTTTTTTTTTTTTCATTTGCTTTTGCACTGATTTGATTCTCCTAATACACAATACAAAATTTCAAACTAAAACAGAACAAATATCTATAATACCATCATCATATATGTATAACACAAAAAAGGTATTGTCTAAAGAGTCTTCAAAACAATGGACAAACTAAGACATATTAAAAGTTTCAAATTGTTTGATAATTTCAGTACAACACTTCACTTGAATATAAATGTTTCAAAAAACTAATTAGTACAACTAATCCTCAAAACTAGAATTCTCCTAAGTTTTCTGATTGATGAGATGCAACAGATGATTTTTGGCCAAATGGAGATTGTTGATCCGGAACACCAATATTGCCCTACATACAAATTAAGAGAGTTTATAAGTTCCTATAATAGTAAAAAAGAACAATATAATGAAATTGACCTATCAATTGAAATTCAAACATATTTAAAGTCAGGTAATCTTAAATATTTAAACTTACCGGAGTAATTACTATGTTATAATGTGACCAAATAATTCCAGTGCAAGTAACAGCTGCACAATAGATAGTAAGAATGAGAAAAATATAAAACTTGTGTAACTAATGTAACTCAATGCATAGCAAAGAATGCTTAAACTACTAATAGAATACTGACTTGATCTTGTATACACTGTAATGTGTGCATATATGTTTTAGATCGTGTGTGTGTATGTGTTTATAAGAGAGGAAGAGAGATATTTACATATGCACATCATGATAATATATAAAAGCATGCGCATTCATAGTACTTTCCTTGCATAATTGCTGATTTACTCAGTACAAATATGGCACTAATGGCACAAAGCCATAATAAGTTTATCTTCAATAAAATGTAGAGGATTATACCTTTGTACTACCGATAAAAGTGAGTGACGAAAATGACAAGCTACATAACATGAAAATGCAGAGGATTTAAATTAACATCAATTTAGGAACTAAATCATGTCTATAGAATAATTTTAACTCAATATAATCAAAGTAAAAAAATTAAACTAGAAAATATTAGAACAAACAAAGGTTACATAGTTCATACTTTTCATTTGGGTTTCAAATAACAAAACCAAGAAATGATAAAATTCACCCAAGTAGTACACATGCCAAACAATACTCACACCAAATTAAAACTCAAATCAATGAATCAAATTCAATAATTAATCCCCCAAAGTTCCAGTATTTTCAACTTAACATTAAGCAGATTTCTGCAGATCAGTCATTTTATAAATTTTATTTGGAATACTTAAAGTTATCAAAGTAACTTGAAATTTAACAAGGATGAACTCATATATATGTACAAGCTACCACAGAAAATTTAGATCAAGATAACATCTCTAGAATTTATTAAAATTCTCGTCATATGGTAAACACGAATCTGTCCTGACAGATTTAGTGTCTCATAAGAAAATTAATAACTCTTTCAATATCAATCCAAATACTATAATTCTTGATTCTAAACTCAAGCCCTGTGTGTTAACTTTCAATATATTCATCTTTTGTATCCAGATTCCACATATATAAATTACTATGAATATTTAATCACTACAAACACAGACACTGTCCATTTGACAGATTTGTAGGATTTTCTTATAAATTCTCAAAAGGTATTCAAATAACCATATTTTCAAGTGAGATTTTAAATACTTATACTAGACATATAATAAATCAATCTTCAACAAACCGTTTCCCAAATTACCTTTTACAAAAATCCCAGAATTTCATACAACTTTCTGCTCACTGCAGAAAACAGAAACAGAGCAGCTTCCATGATCACACATATACTCATGAATCAAGAAGAATATCAAATCCATAAGCAAACCCACACATAAACATAAAAACCTAGCAACTTCCATTAACAAAAATCAAAGATTAAACCCCCAATATCAAAACCCTAACTAAATTTCATCAATCAAACAATCTCAAATATACCCACTTCTAAACCTTGATTAAAATCATAAGCTCTTACCTTAATTGATTATCAATCTTGTTCTTGCTGTGAGAATGATGATTTCCATGAAGAAACTAAGATATTTTGGAGAGCAATTTGAGCAAGAAAATTCGGATGAGATAGTGTGAGAGTGTGAGAGAGAATCCCTAATTTAATTTCATCAATCCTTACCTCAATTGATTCTCAATCTTGTTCTTGATGAAAAGTTGATTTCCTTAAGATGATAATGGAGATTTGGAGCAAGGGATTTTCAGGTGAGATTGAGAGAGAATTGGGTGAGAGAGAGCTAGAGAAATTGAGAAAGAGAAGAGGGGGGGGGGGGGGGGTTAAAGTGTGATTCAAATGGAAAAAGGGAGGCTACGTGGGATTCATTTGGAATGAGAGAATAGTGACTCATCACTATTTAGTAAAATTATGCAATAGCCCCACTATTTCCTTAAGTTTCTATTTTAACCCAATTATAAATAATTATACGTTAAAAAAAAAAAAAAAAAAAAAAAAAAAACTTTAATATCTATTGTGGCGGTTTTATGTAGCTAGTGAGGCGGTTTTTATTTCCACGCCTCTATATAATAATAATATTAAGGCGGTTTTATTAAACCGCCTCTACAGATTAAAAAGTGTAGAGGCGGTCAAGAAAACCGCCTCAATAGCTATCTATAGAGGCGGTTTAGTAAACCGCCTCTGAAAAAACTGCCTCTACAAATCATGTTTTTTGTAGTGAGTGGGGAGAAAATGTGTAGAGAGAAGGGGGATGGGTGGTTAGGGTTTAGAAACCTCCAAAACTTCAACCTTGCCTTTTTAGCCAAACAGGGATAGAGATTGCTCCATAATTCTCACTCTCTTTTTCACTTAGTGTTTAAGGCTAAATTTTTTCCATCTTCCTCATTTCTTGAGACAAATGTTGGATCTAACCCATCTTTCATTTCGACAAGTATCCTAACGGAATGTAAGGTTCTAAAGAAGGGCTTAAGGTGGAAATCTAACGACGCAAGGGTAATTAGGCATGTATGGAAAGGTTCTATCTCAGGTCGATTCACAGTGAAATCTGCTTTTGAGCTTCTTGAGACGGAGGGGAGACAGCAGGTAGTGGGGGAAAGCTCGAGGACAAGTGAGTTGAAAGGGTTGTGGTTTAGCCAAAAAAAAAAAAGATTTGAAAGGGTTGTGGAAGAAGGTTTGGAAACTTAAGGTACCAGGTAGGGTGAATTTCTTTGGCGTTCTTATAACGTGGCACCACCAACCTACTATAATCTGCACCGATGATGTATTCGCAGTGATCCAATATGTCCCATCTATCACCAGCCGAAACCGTTACCCAATTAGTGTGTGGCAGTGCCCCTTAGCCTATTGCATATGAGCATTGTCTAAAGGTAGTATTCAAAAGCTTCCCAATTATAGTGGCATGGGCTTCAACCAACTCGCGCAATGGATGATTCAAAGGATGTCTAGAGAGGATGCTGAAGGTTGGTTAGTCACTTCGTGCTCCATTTGGAATGCTAGAAACAAGCTCATTTTCAAAGGGACTCAGACGCACCCGGTTCAGATTTGAGACAAAGCTTCAAGTCTCCTTCGTGATTTTAAACTAGCAAATGAAAATATAGTTGTTGCTTAATATAGGTTGTTTTGCTGCTATTACTACTCTTTATTTACTAATTAATTTCGATTATATGCTTTGCTTATTATTGTTATCTGCCAGTGATAACATTCAGAACTGTGCCTAGTGTGATGCTAGTATTTCCTTCTCTATAGGGAGTTGCTCTTTACATGTACTCTTGTTGATCTTTTTCAATTAAATTTTCTATCATCGTTATAAAAAAATAAAAAACTAAATAAAAAAGAAAAAGGAAAGAAACATGTTGTATGAAAATTTTGGTGAAAATTTCGCATCTACTTTTATTATGTGAATGCTAGACATTGGCTAGAAGGGAGTGGTATTAGTATAAAATTTGAAGACTAAAGATTGGATATATGATCAAGGAACTACTCCAAAAATTAAGAGGAACTAGACACCACATTCCAGAAACTACCTAAAGCTGAGGTGGTGAAGACACGTGTCCAACAAAAATCAATAATAACCGTAAATTGTATAGAAAGATATAATTTAGCTCCATACCAAAACTTGTTTATTTCTCTTTTGTAAGATCACTCTAAGGAGGTGTTTGGTTTGCTTGATTTTAGATTATGCCGTAATGTAACATTCTTATAATCTTTAAACCATGAAATCATATTAAGGGAATGTAGGATTATGATATTTGGTTCATTAATTACATCTCCTTTACATTCTAATACTTGTTTGGTTTTATCACATTCCTAAGAATCATTACAATTTTTTATAATGAATTTCCAAAAGTATCCTTGTATATAACATATAATACCCTAACATTAATAAAATGACTAAAATATCCCCTAGACCTATAACTATTAAAAAAATCATATAATATATAAATAAATCTTTCATATAACTATTAAAAAATAATTCATATAGCTATAAAAAAAAATTCATATAACTATAAAAATGACTAAAATACCCCTTAAGACCTACAACTATTAAAAAAAATCATATAATCTTAAAAAAAAAAAAAAATTATATAACTATAAAAAAAAAATATAATAACTATTAAAATGAACTAAAATAACCCCCAAGACCTATAACTATTAACAAAAATATTCTTTGGCTTTTGCTAATTAAGAGAAAAGAGAAAAAAAGAAAAAAAAAGGGTGGATAAAATTCATTAAGCTAATTCTCAAAGTTACCTAAAAACAATATTCTAAATTATAAGTAAGCAATCAAGTTATTCTAAAAATATAACTAATAGATAGAATACACATAAAATACCATTGATAGAAATAAATTGGTCTACAAATAGTTCCAATCTATTCATGAACTTAACTGCACTATTAGAAAAGAGAGGGAGAGAGACAAAAGAAGAAATAATGTTGGTTTTCATGAGTACACCAAGCAAAACTTTATATAACTAAAGCCTCTTTTGAAGCAAGTTGTTCACATACAACTTCTTGAAATTCCCTACCAATAAGAAATGGCACCATATTGCTTTTTCAATAACTTGTACCTGTTCTCAATATGAGGTTGAGCCCTAAGCTTACAGCCAGGTGTCTTCTCTAACATCATTCTTTCTAACTCCAACAAATAGCCAGACTTAAACCCATTTTTAACCTTCCATGTCGGGCTCGAATTAGCCATGTCCACAAGACATTCTACTAGCTTCACATCCTCAGTAGTTGTCCATTGATGTTTACTTCCACTTTGCATGGACCTATCTGTTGAACCAGTGGAGTTACCCTTCCTTCGTTACATTGCTAATCTCAATAGTCAAGAACTAATATACATAAAGAAGGGCACAAAACATAGCCAAATTATTCAATAATTCTTCATATAAGAACTTCAATAACCAACTAGAAAAAGAGTCCTTAATAGTTCAGATTTTTTAAACTAAAAAACCCAACTACCTTACCATCAAAAGGTAGTAGTATATCAATAGTCAACAACTAGTAAAGATAAATAGAGCACACATGGGAGCAATAGCTATAAAATGTCAAGTGCCCAATAGTGGAAGGAGTCCAATGATGCATAATTTTGAAAAAGAATCACCAAAACCTCAAAATCCAGCAGCTTTTGCTTATATATTTAGTTGCAGTGGACAGGAGATGGCCACTATTATATTCTCCGTTTTACACATAAGCAACAACTTCATTATAGAACAAACAAAAATTAGAGAGGACAATGATGCTAGAGATGGAGAATGAGCAATAGCTATAAAATGGACAACTTAAGCTATATTATGTAAGCACATGTGTGAGACATCTGGCCAATTCAAGGGCAATCCTTCCAAATTTACTTGCATCTATTCCAATGCATCAATAGATGTTAAGAGAATGAGGCAGCTAAAAGATGATTCATAGTAAAACGAAAGGATGATTCATAGTGAAATAGTTCTCATTCATCTAGAGAGATCTGATTTCTAAACCATGGGATCCAACAAGTATGACACATTGTCATTTAAGTGGAACCAAACAGAACTTGCAAACCAAAACGAAGAGTTGGAATCATAAGAAGTCAGCATATATACTACCACCAAATCCACTTATTAACAAACCTTTAGAACTGTGTGTGTGTGTGTGTGTTAGAAGATTCCCATCCAGTTAAAATTAAAGCTTAGTTGAGTTGTGTTTAGGGATTGAACGATGCAGCAGCAAGAAGCAAGTCACATGCCCACCATTCACTACCTACCAAAAATCATTGTTGCGATTGTTCTCACCATGTGTGGTTAAGTTAAACAGGTGATTTTAACAATATTAGTGCAAGAAAAATTAATTTATAAGTTCTCAAGCATTATAGAAGATTCTAGGTAAGTTGCCTCTGAGACTGACTTTATAATGGTGTCATAGTAAAAATGGACAAGTCAGCAACTTACAACTAGAAGTCCCTCCAGAAATGATGATTTAATCTGGCAAACTCCATCACAGATTATAGAATTGGCAGATCCATTTCCTGATGCACCTTTAGCAAGAAACCAGACCTTCCATGGCAGACCACAACCAAATCTGCCTGCCCATTTTGCCTCTTTCCAATCCTTGAAACTAGATAATCTTGTTCATGTCATGGGTTATAAAAAGCATCATATTTTGATAAGTTTATAAAAAGCATCATATAATTGTCATAGACCCCAAAATCTCATAATTTCACATAAAATAATCAAGTTGGTTTACATGTACTGAATATAATCAACTTGGCCAATTCAAACTATGCGGTCTTAACATAGTTTATATTACTTAATACGCATTCAGACCCTCTTTTTCATAGTTTGTTTGCGATGTAGGGCTCAGAGTCATCAAAGCTTCTACCACGAACAAGACGATATAGAGAAGCACGATTGTACAGACCAGAGATTGGCATCTACCAATGAGATAGAAAACAGTATCAGCCCAATTAATTATACGAAAGTCATTTCAGTTCTTGTTAAAAACAAAAGCTACTCTACATATTATACAAAGAGCTCCCAAATTTAAATGGCATATACAATCCATTTCAAAATAGCATGAGTTTAGTAAAAACAAACGGGACATTATCTTTCCCATATTCATTATTCTGTAGATCCAATCAACCCAAAATATTTCATGGTCAATTGAAACAAAACCAAACTTAGCCAAAGAATTATACAACGTTTAAGCTCTAATTCAAGCTATCCATGTGTAGGAGGTCAAAATAGCTCCTCCAATTTATTTCTAGGGTCAGAACCTCATGTTCGGGCTTTGGCGTGGTTGGGGAAAAAGGGAGGAAAATGACACTGGATTTATCGTGGTTCGGCCAATGGAGCCTACGTCCACTTAGTCTTTTTTTTTTACTCATTATTCACCATCCTCTTTAATAGAGTGGGGGAGGCCTTTATATAGGCTATATGAGAAATAGGGAGAGAGGTACACAAGTAACTGGGCCTAACTTAAATGGGTTGGGCCCAAATATACAATAGATTGGGCTTTTGGGCTTTAATACAATTTAACAACACACAATAACCCCCCAGTCTTCGCTTGTTGAATGTAGAGAGGGAAGTGGAGACTGGATTTGTTCGGAAGGAAGGTGAGCTTGAGGGGACGAGCTGGATCTGTGGAGACTTGATGAGGCCTTGCAAGTGGAGCTTAGGTCCTTAGGACCAAATGAGGCCCTTGAGGCCGAGCTTGGGTTGTAGAAACTAAATGAGGCCCTGAAGGCCGAAGACGGATCATAGAGACCAAATGAGGCCATTAAGGCCCAAAAAACAAGACATATGAGTCAATTTTGTTGGCTACTTACTTTTATAGGGGAAATAAACAATCTTGCATAAATCATACACAAGTTTTTGTTCGAGGCCGTTTGGTTCAAGGCCTTTGGAGCCATTTGGTTCAAGGTCTTTGGAGCCATATTCAATGCGCTTTTGGTTACTTATTTAGCGTTTCGCTTGTTTTGTATTCATACTTATTTCACGCTCGTTCTTTCATTTCAATTTTGTTAGCTAAGCGGCTGTTCATAGCCCATGCTCGGGTAGAACCACACTTATCACTTGCTAGTCATCCTGGTCCTCAGCACTTGGTAACCTTAGAAGTTGACCGAAGCTTGAGTCAAGCTAGATTTTCTATACTTGCAGTCATCCTGATCCTTAGCACTTGGTAACCTCAGAGGTTGACCAAAGCCTAAGTCAAGTTTGATTTGGAGTTTCCGCTTGCCAGTCATCCTCGCCCTTAGCACTTGATAACCTTAGAGGTTGACCGAAGTTTGAGGCAAGCTAGATTTTCTATACTTGCCAGTCATCTTGGTCCTTAGTACTTGGTAATCTTAGAGGTTGACCGAAACCTAAGTCAAGTTAGATTTAGAGTTTCCGCTCGCCAGTCATCTTGGACCTCAGCACTTGGTAACCTCAGAGATTTGATCGAAGCCTGAGTCAAGCTAGATTTTCTATGCTTGCCAGTCATCCTGGTCCTTAGCACTTGGTAATCTCAAAGGTTGACTGAAACCTAAGTCAAGTTAGATTTAGAGTTTCTGCTCACCAGTCATCCTGAACCTCAGCACTTGGTAACCTTAGAGGTTAGATCGAAGCCCAAGTCAAGCTAAATTTTTTATACTTGCCAGTCATCCCAGACCTCAGCACTTGGTAACCTCAGAGGTTGACTGAAGCCTAAGTTAAGCTAGGTTGGAGTTTCCGCTTGCCAGTCATCCTGGACCTCAACACTTGGTAACCTCAGAGGTTAGACCGAAGCCTGAGTCAAGCTAGGTTGGAGTTTCCACTTGCCAGTCATCCTGGACTTCAGCAGTTGGTAACCTTAGAGGTTAGACTGAAGCTTGAGTCAAGCTAGGGTTTCTCGTACATTATTTTTGGAGATTTCATATCAAGGATATTATTATTGAATTTTGTGAGTGAAGTCTGACACACTTGGAAGGCAAAACTTTGTGGGTGCGCGACCGTTGTCACGTGTAGAGCTCATGCTTTAGGTTTGGGGCATAACACAACCATTTGGCTTCTGTACTTGCTAGTCATCCTGGTCCTTAGAACTTGGTAACCTCAGAGGTTGACTGAAGCCTAAGTCAAGTTTTTTCAAGTTTTAAATCATTTCAATCTTTAAATCCTTCAATTTCTAAGTGCATTCACAACTGTGTTGGCCCTGAGAAACATTTTCAAGAAAAAAAGGACAACACCAATGAAAGATGCAGTTAGATAGACAAATGAATCACTCCATTCATCTATAAAGTGATGCATTTATTAACACATAATCGTTGATTCCAAGCAAGTTTCCAGGCAAGTACATGTGCATTCTAGAAGGCATGTTAAGTCATGTGATATGGTCTTTGTTCCATATATAAACTATTATGCTATATACACAAAAAATGCATCAAAGCCTATAAAGTAGGACTCCAAAGAAGTAGTAAATATCATGACAGGACAAATTAAAACACTGATCTGAACAAATGTCTTAAAGTTTAAGAGATCCAAATTTGTACTTTGCGAGTAGAGTTTGATAGTCGTAATATCAATTTAAAACCTCTAAGTTATCGCAATTAATGGCAAGAGCATATTAATGCTACCACATAACTTGTTAACAATTTCTAGCTACATATTCAAATATGTTATGAGCATCGAGACTTTGGTAGACAAGATTAGACTTAATCGTTCTACCATGGACAGCACGCATCCAAAGACAATGTCAAGTCTAGGATGTGCATAAACAACTCAAGTAGAATTTTTCATTACTTGCTTGTGATCTCATAGATTCAATGTGCTAAAAAAACACTTTGCATGGAACACATGTCAATGCAAACACATAAAGATAGCAATTTGCAAATAATATTTGCAAGGGGAGTCTTGCACAAAAGACACGTCCGTGCGTAACGTGCATGCAAGTTTATTGTATTTGAGCAAAAATAAATAGGCGTTATAAAAATCACACATATTCTCATCATCTATCATGTTATAATAATGATCGTGTTTATATAAAAATAATTGGGTGGTTAATCATTGAGATTTAACCACCTACCCACCACAAACAAAAAAAATGAAAACAATTTCATTTTAATTTTCAAGGTCTTAGCAACGTATTCGTTTAAATTCCACGATATTTATATTTCAATCTTAAATATAAATATCAAAACTATGCTCTCATGCTTGTGAACGTAAAACAATTGTGTAAATCATGCATTTAGAATGACATTTTATGAAACAATCATTGCAAATAACTAATTAAGGAAGTTGCATAAAAAGTAAGTAAAGTTAAGAAAACTTAGCTTCAAGGTGAGGCCATAAAGGCCTTGAGGATGAATTTGGACTGTAGAAGAGCCCGTTCCATCTCACCAAATTTTTCTCGATTTTTTTTTTTAGGCGTGCCACGTGGCATGATGACTGGCGCCTGTTGACGTGTGAGAGGATCCCACTTCTTTATCTCTCTAGATCACTCAATTGCTCTCACAAATCACACATAATGGAAGCTAATCAACTAAACAACCTGAGAGGATTGATTCAATTGGATTAATGAAGAAAATGCACTAATTATCAAGATATTCTCTAGGTTATTCTATCTAATCTCCTAGAGAGAGTTCTAAGCATTACAATGAAGATATTTGAATAATGAGCAACAATGGAGGCTTAGAGAAGATAACCCCCACGTTTTGCATGGAGATTCTCATGCATGCCTCTCATTGGCTCTCCTAGATCAAGCCTCCTATTGGCTAGTCTAGTAACAACCAAGGTACAATGCTTAGAAGTTCTAACAAACAAATACAAGGGGTTAAAGCCTAGGAATGTACTAGACCCCCAATGTACCCAAATAACTACCTGGGTACAAGTTTGTATAGCTTGGACCTACTAAGCATGAAAATAAGCTCAGAAATGCAATTAGAGCTCTTAATCAAATGTTAGCTACTCCAAACCGTGCCTTAGTGGCTAGGGTATGCAAACCCACATAATTGGGATGGTTGGGGTCTTAACATTGCCCCCCCCCCCCCCCCCCCGCGCCATCTAAAACACATTGCCCACAAGGTATGGGTAGTCTTCTTGGAGCTTGAACAAAAGCTCCTATATTGCATCATCTTGGTCTCCTCCTTCCCATTACAAAAGTACTTTTGTCATTATAGGTAGCCTCCTCTTCTTAATGGTTCTTGTCTCTAGGATCTTAGCTGGTTAAGGAGCTAAATGACCTAATGCATCCACGGGTGGAAGCCTTGAGATAGGAGTGATAGTCTCCCCCAACTTAGCCTTGAGGAAAGACATATGGAAAACTGGATGTATGCAAGTTTCCTCGGGTAACTCAAGCATATAAGCCACCATGCCTACCCTTTGAATCACCTTGTATGGCCCATAGAACTTAGGACCAAGCTTCCCAAGTTTCTTATGTATACTCTTCTATTTGAAGGGTAGAAGTCTTAGGAAAACCTAATCTTCAACCTCAAACTCCCTCTCGGATCTATACTTGTCAGCTTGCTGTTTTATCTTGGCTTGGGTAGCCACCAAATTGTGCTCCAAAATCCCCATAACATGCTGCCTATGCTTAAGAAAATCCTCCACTACAGCCACTCTAGTAAGCCCAAGCACAAACTTAATCAACCTAGGAGGTAAGTAACCATAGAATGCCTCAAAGGGTGATAGCTTGGTAGAGGTGTGATAATTGGTATTGAACCAATACTCAACCAATGGCAACCATTCTACCCATAAGCTTGGCTTATTTGCTACAAAGACACTCAAATAATGCTCAAGACTCTTGTTCAGCATCTCAGTTGGCCATCAGATTGAGAGTGATAAGAGGAACTCATTGCCAAATCAACTCCTTACCTTTTAAACAACTCTTCCCAAAACAATGATGTGATGGCAGTATCCCTATCACTCACAATAGAAGAGGGTAGCCCATGTAGCTTGAAAACATGTTGTAAGAACAAGGCAGCCACCCTAGAAGTAGTATAGGGATGAGAGAGAGGGATGAAGTGCATATACTTTGTAAACCTATCCATAATGACCAGAATTACATTCTGTTTGCTTGAGGTGGGCAACCCTTCAACAAAGTCCATACTAATGGAGTGCCATGATCTAGGAGGTATGGAGAGAGGTTGTAAGAGGTTTGCAGGCTTGCTGGTCTCATGTTTGACTCTTTAGTAAGTATCACAACCCCTAATGTAGGCCTTGATGTCTTTCTTCATGCCCTGCCAAAACCAATCATTCTTGGCCCTATTCAAAGACTTCAAATAGCCAGAATGTCCCTTTAGTGGGTTGTCATGTATCAAAGCTAACACTTTGATCTTCATATCATCTTCCTTCCCAACACAAAATTTGTTTTTGTAAAGCAACAAACCTTGGTTCAAGGTGTAATGACCCTCACTGCCCCCACTTGCTTGCAATCTGCCCACAATGCTTTTCAACTCTTCATCTTCTTCATAGCTTGCCCTCAAATGATCTAACCAAGTAAGAGATGGAAAAGAAACAACACATAGGTACCTCGGGTTTGAGCTTGCAATTGGGCAGTTTCTCTCTCAACTTTTGTTTTTAAATCTGTATTTTCCTTCATTGAGAGTGCATCAGCCACTTTGTTCTCTTTTCTTTACTTGTACTCTACCACAAAGTGATACCCCAACAGCTTAGAGATCCACTTTTGTTGCATAGGAGTGCCAACCCTTTGCTCTAATATGTACTTCAAGCTTTGTTGGTCAGTTTTGATAGTGAAGATGGTAGCAAACAAATAAGGCCTCCACTTCTTAACTAACAACACCAATGCAAGCAACTTATTCTCATAAGTAGAGAGGAATAGATTCTTCCCCTTCAAGGCTTGGCTATAATAAGCCAAGAGTCTTCCCCTTGCATCAAAGTAGCCCCCATCCCAAAATCACTTGCATCACACTTAGCCACAAAGGTTTGGGAGAAATTAACATTAGTGGTTGGCTAACTACTGCCTTGAGCTCCTCAAAGGCCTTCTCATCTTTATCGCTCCACAAGAAAGCATCATTCTTAAGCAAGGTAGTAAGAGGGGAAGCAATCTGCCCATACCCCTTTATGAACTTCCTATAATACCCTGCCAAACCCAAGAAGCCACTCAATGCTTTCAAAGACTTGGGCATTGGCCAATCCACCATGGCAACAATCTTCTTAGGATTAGTCTTCACTCCTTCTCTAGAAATGATATGCCCCAAATACTCAACCTCACTAATAGCAAACACACATTTGCTCATCTTGTCATAAAGTTGGTGAAGTGCCAAGATTTGCAAAACTGTATTGAGGTGGGTAGTATGCTCTTCTAGTCCCTTGCTATAGACTATGATGTCATCAAAGAACACCAAAACAAACTTTCTCAAGTGTGTCCTGAAAACCTCATTCATAAGGGCCTGAAAAGTAGAAGGAGCATTGGTTAAGCCAAAAGGCATCACCAAGTACTCATAGTGGCCCTCATGAGTCTTGAAGGCTGTCTTCTCTATCTCCTCTTCCCTCATCCTAATCTGATGGTAGCCTGACCTCAATTCAAGCTTAAAAAACACAACTGCACCCTGTAGCTCATCAAGGTAACTCATCTACCACTAGAATAGGAAACTTGTCCTTCATAGTCTCCTTATTCAAACCCTTGTAATCCGTACACGTCCTCCAACTACCATTTGCTTTCCTCACCAACAAAACAGGAGAAGCAAATGGTGATTGGCTTGGCCTCACACAACCAGAATCTAGCAAGTCTTTTACAATCTTCACTATCTTAGTTTTCTGATAATGGGGATACCTGTAAGGCCTTTGATAATGAAGAGGTACCCCTTGCTTGAGTAGAATCTGATGCTCATGGTCTCTCTTGGGAGGCAGCCCCTTGGGTTCCTCAAAAACTTAGGGAAACTCATCTAGCAACTCTCGGATTGGAGTGCAAATCTCCTCTTGCATGGCAGCCAACACACAAGGAATAATTTGGAGGAGTAGCTCCTTCATGGCAACCTTACCCTTGAAGTCCTTACTACCTTATACCATGTTTTGACTCTCCTTCAACCTTTGCAGCCACACTTGCTTTCCTTCATGCTTGAACCTCATCACAAGTTGCTTGAAGTCCCAACTAATTACCCCAAGTGTACTTAACCATTGGGTACCCAATACTATGCCACAACCTCCCAAATCTAGCAAATTGAAAGTCAATTTCAAATGCAAACCTTGCATCTTGAACTTCACTTCCTTGCATTCACCCAAAGTCCTTATCACTTGGCCATTTGCTACTCTCACCCCAAAGTTACTTTCCACATTAGTTTGTATCTTCAATTCCTTTGCCAAAGTCCCATCCTTGAAGTTGTGGGTGTTGCCACTATCAAGAAGCACAATGGTATTTTGACCATTCAAAATGACCATCACTCTCATGGTGGAAGGAGAGGTGCTACCTAACAATGCACACAAAGTAATCTCAACCTTCTCTTCCTCCAATTCTGCATCTTCTTCTTCTTCTTCAATCTCCACACAATCTGCCTCTTCATCTTCCACTTCTTCCATGAGATACAACCTCATGCTCTTGCATTTGTGCCCAGCAGTCCATCTTTCATCACAATGGTAGCACAAACCCTTCTTCTTCCTTTTTGATATTTGCATAGGTGTTAACTTTTGCACTAGTATAGAAGGTCTTACACTAAACTGTTTAGAATCCCCACTATTGTTCTCAACCCTTGCTGCCCTTGGTTGGGATTGTGAGTGGGCCCATGAGCCTCGGTCTAGCTTATAGGCTAGTCTTGTGCTTCTCTTCACAGTTGTCAAATACTCTTGTATCTTGGCCAAGGCATAGGCCTCCCCTAAGTTCCTTGGCCCTTGTATCTTAACTGACAACCTGATTTCATCTTTCATGCCACTCATGAAATACCTTAATTTATGCATGTCAAATAAATCCCTCACCCTATTGCTAGTTAACTCAAATTGACTCTTATATGCAGCAATAGAATGTGTTTGTTTCAATTTAGTCAACAATTCCATAGGATCATCATAGCTAGCAGGCCCAAACCTAATTTGTATATCTCTAACAAAATCATTCTATCCATGCAATTCATGCTCATAATCTTGGAAGCACACTAGGGCTTCCTCATCTAAGTAATAAGAAGCATGCATTATCTTCTCGGGTTCAGGAATTTGATAGTAGTGAAAGTATTGCAACGCCCTATACACCCAAGCTGTTGGATCACAACCTTTGAGTCTTAGAAAGTCCAACTTCATTGGCCTCGGGTCCCTTGCTCTTCCTTGATGCCATGGAGGTCCATCTTGCTCTTGCCAATAAGGATCCCTATGATGAGCCCCTTGCCATTGCCTTGGCCTTTCTTGAGCTTGGCTTCCTCCTTTTGGATCAAACCAAGCTTCATCTTGGTCATTCAAACCCCATTGTTCCTCCCTCGGGTCACCAAATTGATTTCCATGCCTTGGAGGGGCTACATGGTGCTCAAACTGTGGTTTCTTCCCTTGCTACCTTCCTTGCCTCCTTCCTAGCCAAGGTTCCTCATAAGAAGTATCAAAATGTCCTTGAAATGGAGGTATAACCCTAGCATTGTTCCTCACACCCCTTCTCTCCTCTATCGGGTCACCAAATTCACTCAAAATAGATCCATTTTGCCCATTTTCCAAAACTTCATCCATTTGCATGCCAACCCATGGCTGGTTTGCTTGGACCCTAAAGTCTTGGTTAGGTGGTCTCATGGGCATAGCATTCCTCATCTCAGCCCCTAATGGAACCCCATGAGCTTCATTAGGAGTTATTGGAAATTGCTCCCTTAAATTGACTTGAACCTGATTTGGAGTTTGCTCCTTTTGCCTCGATTGCACTGCTGGTTGCTCCACCATCGATTGCCTTTTCATCATCTCCTCTATCATGGTTCAAAGATTGGCAAGGCCAGCCTCCACTCCATCAAACCTTTTGTGGAATTGATCAATTGCACCCGAGTGGTCATCAATTTGTTGTTAAAACCTTTGAACATTCTCATCAAGTACCCCGATTGGCACTCCAGCCCTTATCTCTTGAACCATGGCTCATAGCTTGCTCTGATGAAAGGATCCTACTCCTTTCTCTCTCAAGATCACTCAATTACTCTCACAAATCACACACAATAGAAGCTAATCAACTAAACAACCCGAGAGGATTGATTCTATTGGATTAATGAAGAAAATGCACTAATTATCAAGATATTCTCTAGGCTATTCTATCTAATCTCCTAGAGAGAGTTCTAAGCATTACAATGAAGATATTTGGATAATGAGTAATGATGGAGGCTTGGAGAAGATAACCCCCATGGTTTGCATGAAGATTCTCATGCAAGCCTCTCATTGGCTCTCCTAGATCAAGCCTCCCATTGGCTAGTCTAGTAACAACCAAGGTACAATGCTTAGAAGCTCTAACAAACAAGTATAAAGGGTTAAAGCCTAGGAATGTACTAGACCCCTAATGCACCCAAATAACCACCTAGGTACAAGCTTGTATAGCTTGGACCTACTAAGCATGAAAATAAGCTCAGAAATGCAATTAGAGCTCTTAATCAAATGTTAGTCACTCCAATCCGTGCCTTAGTGGTTAGGGTATGCAAACCCATAGAATTGGGATGGTTGGGGTTTTAACAACGTGGCATGCTGACATGGCGCCTGTCGACGTGGTATGTTGACTGGAGATTAGGGCTGATATGGCGAATTCGAGGCGCGACACATGGCGCTAGGCGTGTGCCAGCCATGCATTAGCGTGTGTCACTCACACGCAGACACATGCTCACGCATGGGAGAAGCAGCCGGAGCGTCATCAGTGCGTGGCTGATTCGACGAAGCCAATTTCGGCGGCAATCGACAGATCTGCCTTCAACGAGGCTAACCGAGGTGCTAGTTTCTCCAATCGAAGCACGAAAGCCCCTGATCTGGGCTTCGAAAGGTGTGGCAGCGTGGGGCGCGTGAACCATGAATTCCGGAGGTGAGATCGGCGGGAGGTGCGTGGGCTCTCTGATGGAGACGTGTCCACCGCCAAACAGTAGATCGACCTTCGAGGAGTCCGATGGTGGTGTTGCTTTTACGTTTTGGAGCCTGGAAGCTCGCTTTCTGGAGTTTGAATGTGGCGGTGGCGCGTGGGCACGTGAATGACTTCATCGGTACTTTTTTTGGTGATGATTTTTCAAGGTTTTGTAGATCGAGTGACGATCTATCCATTGGTGTTGGTGGTTGCTTGATGAGACGCTTGGAAGCTCGAGTTCCGAGGCTCGAAAGTTACTGCCAAGCTTGGCAGAGCATGGATGGTCGGAAACAGCCCCTGTTCATGCCAAAAACTCTAGGAAATGTGGTTCCCATAGATGATGCCAATTGTAGGAGGTTAAAATAGCTCCTCCAATTTATT
Organism: Fagus sylvatica; assembly: GCA_907173295.1. Classification (NCBI taxonomy): domain Eukaryota; kingdom Viridiplantae; phylum Streptophyta; class Magnoliopsida; order Fagales; family Fagaceae; genus Fagus; species Fagus sylvatica. Next base: position 254,689 of record CAJSFY010000136.1, on the reverse strand, counting down.
TCTAGGTTCGGAACCGTATGTTTGGGCTTTGGTATGGTTGGGGAAAAATGGAGGAAAATGACACCGAATTTACCATTGTTCGGCCAATAGGGCCTACGTTCACTTAGTCTTTTTTTTACTCATTATTGGCCATCCTCTTTAACAGAATGGGTGAGGCCTTTATATAGGCTACATGGGAAATATGGAGAGAGGTACACAAGTAATTGGGCCTAACTTAAATGGATTTGACCAAAATATACAATAGATTGGGTTTTTAGGTCCTAATACAATTTAACACCACACACCATGAAAACCCTTTTGCCTTCTTGATGAATGAAAATCAAGAAAAGCACTTGAAACCAACAATTTCAAAGGGTCAACACCAAGTCAAGTTAAAAAAAAATATGTATCTTAGTATTATCAAGTAAAGCACTTAAAACGTTATAGGTGGTAAAATTAGTAGCTATGAACCCTAGAAATGAGAGAGTGATCGTAGTAATTAATTTTTAGTTTACTTCTTGAAATCTAAACACGATACAATGAAAATCTCACAGGTACATCACGCAAAACAAAACGCCCCCCATGTTGACTTATTATTATGCTTTGGTTAAAGTATGTTTAGGTGAGGTAAAAGGTAATCCTTGATTCTCAAATGCCTAGATTAAGAGCACGTCATCAATCTCAGTCAGAGTCAAAATTATTTCATCGAACCAACAACCTTTACTTTCAAATCCACCTACCAAATGTGAACCGCATGAACAAAAAATTATTTTATTAAAATGATTAGTTAGCTAGGCACTTACCTACTCATTTTCCTATTTGATAAATTTGTATGACATTGTAAGCAATCATGCCTAGGATACCATGTTACTTACAAATCATTCATCATCATCATATATGTCAAGAAAATTCATTATTGTCGACTTCTCCACTTAAGTTATAAGTTGTGATCTATTATCAAAAAAAAAAAGTTATAAGTTGTGATCACCCACTACTTTGCCAGTACTATTGGACCGTGTATATATATATACACAAATATGTAAGAGAGAGAGAGAGAGAGAGAGAGAGAGAGAGAGAGAATGAAGGCGTCTTTGGTTTTCATTATCTTCATCATCACCATAGATATCTATGGTTTATCATCATCCCTTGTGAATTCACAAGCAGAATCCTGTAGCTCTAACCAAAACCTCAATGGTTCTGTGCCTTTCGATACAACTTCCCTCCATTGTCTAGCTGTTTGGGATTCTCAAGGTTTCCTGCTTAGAGTAAGTGCACCTTTCATCAATTAATATCACTAATTTAAGCTACTTTCTAGTATAATTATCATTAATAACAATAATCTACACATGGCAAATGGTACAGTATTTGCAGACCGCTTCAAACATATGGAGCTTCGTTCTTTCAGCCCCTGCTGATACAAATTCTTACATAGCCATTGGGTTCTCAACGAGCGGTGTTATGGTGGGGTCGAGTGCAATGGTGGGTTGGGTGTCATCAAATGGTGGTGGAGTGGTTAAGCAGTATTATTTGGGTGGAACTTCACCAAACCTTGTGGCGCCTGATCAAGGCAAGTTACAAATTGTCACCAACTCAACCACAATCATATCCCAATCCTCACGTTTATACTTGGCCTTCCAGTTGGAAACCAATCAGCCACAGTCTCGGCTGTTATACTCAGTTGGACCAACTAACTTTTTCCCCTCCTCACCCAACTACGTCTTGTCTGAGCACCGAGCAAAGGTCTCCACTTCCATAAACTATGTAACAGGTAAACAATCCCACATGATAATTTTGTTTCTACTTTATGCTAATGTTAGACAAGTACTACTAGGAACCAAAGTAATCAACCATTTAACAGTGTTTGCAAGAAATTATTCCATACATATATTAATACAATGAAAAGCAAAACTACTTTTGTGGGTTTGGTGCAAATGTGCAATGAACCCGGTAAAGATACCAGAAAGCAAATGAAAGTGGTCAGTCAACAACCACCATATAAGACATAGGAAAACTATTTCCTAAATAAAATTAATAAAGATGGACTTGGATATTTTATGTTATCACTATTTTTAAGTGACACCTCAAGTCAAGTGCCTACTAAGTACTAACTGATCAATAGGGAAAAGTCATATATATCCATTCCCTTTAACTGGAAATTAAGCAACAATTTTGCAATCAAGCACTAAAGTCTAATATTCAGCACACAAAAAAAAGTACCTAATTCTTCCTCCTTCTAGTGATGTTAAATAAATAGTATGAAATGGTGATATGAGAGGTTTTCTGATGCATGCAACAGGTCAAAGTGCATCGCAGAACCCTTATGTAAGACTGCGAAGGAGCCATGGAGTATTGAATATGATAGGATGGGGTATTCTAATGATAATTGGAACAATAGTTGCTCGTTACTTCAAGCACAGGGACCCAATTTGGTTTTATATTCACATTTCCTTTCAATCATTGGGATTTATACTTGGAGTTGTAGGTGTAATATTTGGATTTGTCTTAAATAATCATCTCAATACTGATGTTAATACCCACAAGGGTATTGGGCTCTTCATTCTTGCTCTCGGCTGCCTCCAGGTTTGTCTCTTTTTCGCGTTTTAAATTTTTAATTATGCCATGTAATTCTAGAAATTAAAATGCCGTATCTAATAATTCTATATGTAATTTGAGTTTTTAATAAACGTAACTATTAATCCAATAAAAAAATTCTATCTCAATCTAATATCTATGAAGCAATTTTCTACTATTGAGTTAATATTGCCTAAACAGAGAAATGGGTAATGTTATCATAACAAAGAATTTTTTTACTAAGATATGGCACAGATTTTGTCAAGGCATTAAGATATGACACATATTTTAAAAATACACCATATAAACCACAAAAAATTAAGGGTAAAACTTAGGTACAGTTCTTTAAGTTAAGTACATTAGGTTCTTGGTTAAATTCAAATACATTGAATTTAAATATTCTTAAAAAAGATAACATTGTTTGTGTTTTATTGATTAATACAACCATGCGTTTGAATTCAATTTGGAAACTTAATGTATTTAAGCTAAGGATTTGCACCTTAGTTTTACCCAAAAATTAAACAGTTCTGTATGAACACTCAATTAGTTACTGTAAAATTCTGTTTCAGAATTTCTTAAGTTGGCTTTCATCGAAAATTAATTATATTTGAAACCATCTTGCAACTTGGTAAATTTTATATGATTCCCATTCCCTTGCAAGTTGCTGCAAGGCACTTATTCATACAAGCACGTTAGCAACACTTACTCCTATATGTATTTATTTTTATAATTCAATAATTACCACATTGTTGTTGAAAATATAAGATTCTTAATGTACTCGTACATATTGACATATTTGTTAAATTATAATTGTTATTAGGTTTCGGGTAAATTTTACATTATAATATTCCTATATTATTTTGTATTTATTTCATTTTACAGGTAATGGCCCTTTTGGCTCGGCCAGACAAGGAGTCAAAATTGCGAAAGTATTGGAATTGGTACCACCATACTGTTGGGAGAATTTTAATTATTTTCACAATTGCAAACATCTTCTATGGAATCCGTCTAGGTGAAACGGGAAAGAGTTGGAGTGCTGGTTATGGAGTCGTTCTTGTTGTCTTGTTCATTATTACTGTTGCTTTAGAGTTAAGATTTTGGATTAGGAAATAAAAATCCACTAGTCGCAAACCCGCGCGATGAGCGAGAACATCTTAGCTTTGTGTGTAAATATATAAGAAATTTATTTATAATGTAGACCCGTGAACACCTGTAGTATCAACTTCTTGAATATTTTCAAGCAAAGAATCAAACCACCAATAATCTAGTTTCCAAAATTATGAGTTACAATTCATAATATATATATATAAACAAATTATAAGCAGACTTTGGCTAAATAAAGAAGTGAGCTTGCTATTAAGTTTGAACTCTCAACTATGCTTAAAAAAAAACATTTTATCACAATTTCACCAAAGAAATCAATTCAAATCTCTTTGCGTCATGTCTGCAAACGCAAAATAAGAGATATATGCTTCGCTAAATCTTGCTATCCTTTCAAAATGGAGGCTTCAAGAAAGATTGGATTTCTTGCGAATAAGACAATTGACATTAAGGCTTCAAGAAAGATTGGATTTCCTGCGAATTGTCATTAATATAATAGAGGATTTGGGAAAAAACACTTGCAACAATTTTTTTGTCACACAATCAAATCATGAGAATATGTGATTCAATAGACTTCAATTTGCACTGGTAGGATAAGTTTTATTTAGACTGCTTCAACTACTACAATGCTAATATGCATTTAAAACATGCAAAAAATCTTGCAGGTCATGCCTTTTAAGTTCTTTAGTGTTATAAAAAAGAAAGTTCTAATTCTGATTGGGATTATCAGAACTACTTAAATTAAGATTTTTGTACATGTTAGTCTGCCACCCAATTCTTTTTTGACAAAATTCTGAACTTCAGCAGATTTGAGAATCCTATCAAATCCTTTTCAACAATGATGATAACATAATAACACTATTCATGTGCTAACAATCATAATTTTATTGATAAAATAATTTAGGAGTAGATCTAAACTTCTTCAATGGTACTCTATGATGACTATGTCTAGAAGTTCTATGTTTACTGAATACAATCAACAGAATCCTCCATCATAAATTCTGAGTATATCATACCAACCAATCCATCATTTATATCCTTCAGTAGTGGCATATACGCAGCATTACCCTTGAGATAACAGAGTTAGTAAATATTAAACACAATATAAGTGTCATACTATATTATTATTAAATGTATATTCCTAAAGGCCTAGTAAGCTTCAAACTAATCACCATTACTCTTCATCAAATTACTTGTCGTGACAATGGTATAATTAAGCAAATATAAATATAAATATCCCACCGGTGTCATTACACCTATTCAAGATTTCATTGATCCTCATCATTTTTTTTTAATTGATTTCTTAAAATGTAAAGGTTCAGGTTAGACTAGATGTCTATGTTGGGCAAGGCAATGTAATGCATTTGCCTAAAGAAATTATATTTGGTCAATAAAGTACCCAAATGCTCTCTCTTTAGATGTCACTCTTCACTAAATTGGAAATAATCTGTATAATTAATAATATATGTAAAGGCAGATACAAATTTGTCAATTATTTGTAAACTATCCATGAGACCAAGCTCTTTGGAATGTCATTAACGTGACTTTGTTATTCAGGAAAATTACATGTCATTAACAGGAGTATGAGGTCTAAAAATAACAAATGATCGTATGTAAGATGCAATTTTAGAGTTAGTCCTTCAAGCATGGAAAATTTACATGAAAATTACAACACAATCAAAACCAATACACATTCATTAGCATGCAAGTCAAGAACGACATTAAAAATCAATCATGACTAAAAAAAAAAAAAAATTACTAAAAGAAAACATGTTTGGAAAGAGAGAAACAAAGATTGTATGGAAAACAAAACAATTATGTTGGATCCGGAGAGAAAGAAAGCATAGAAAATCACCATATATCATGTAGATATTAGTGTGTTTTCTTTTAGTGTGAAAATTACAACACAACCAAAACCAATACACATTCATCAGCATGCAAGTCAAGAACGACATTAAAAGTCAATCATGACTAAAAAAAAAAAAAAAATTACTAAAAGAAAACATGTTTGGAAAGAGAGAAACAAAGATTGTATGGAAAACAGAACAATTATTTTGGATCTGGAGAGAAAGAAAGCATAGAAAATCACCATATATCATGTAGATATTAGTGTGTTTTTTAAGATATAGCAATTTAAAAGGAAACTTCCTCTTGATGTTGATCTGATTTAAGTATTAGTGGACAACCAACCTCATCCACCTCTTCAAAGAATCATTTTTTTAAGCCTCACATCACATGGGAAGTGTAATGCATTATCACAATACCAGTATGCTTGAAATAGAAGTCAACATACTCAGATGCTCTTGTTTTTCTGAATTAATATTTCCTATTTTCCTTTAATTTTGTGAATGCTATAAAAATAAGGTTCCTTATAGAAGGACCAGTTCAACACTTTTTTTTTTTTGATAGGTAGAAGGACCAGTTCAACACACCTTCAATACTTTTTTATTCCATCATTGGACTACTTTGTTTTTGGAAAATCCTCTTAAAAGATTAATAGGTAGATGATTTAGCTTGATTTGTTGTCATTTTACCTCAATTTACAATTAATCTTATTTATAGCCTAATCATATTAGGTAAATAATTTAATGCACAATATCTATAGCTTCAATCCTGAGTGTCTAACAGACTGCTTGTAGCAGTGTTGAAAAGTTTGTGTTGTGTTTTAGATAAAAGAAATTTCCGATTGCAAATTCAAAATTCTACCCAGAAATCCCTGTCAAAAGACAGATCAACATGGCAACATCCCTGAAATTCATGTGTCACAGCAATACTGCAAGACCATTAACTTGTGGAAAGTGGATTTTAGAGGGTAAGAGAAACTTGAACTAATCAATGAAATATTTTTTTGAAAAATATTAAGTAGGATGAACTTGCAAAACAGGGATGGGAATTTAAAATAACTATGCTTTTTATATTCTAAAAAGTGAAATACTTTAGGAAGAAAAAAACATCACAGCAATAGTTATTAGAGATATCTAAAACATCAGGGCAACCATTTGTAAGCAAATGTGTCAGAATAAAAAACATATTCCCTCACATAAAGCCAATTGTATAGCTATTGAAACCCAAATTTCTGCGTTCAAGCAAAGCCACTTTGTCAGTTTGTCTCAGGAATTTTGTCGACCACTTTGACAGCAATGGGGTTAGCCTCTCTTCGAATGAGATTAAATAATTGTCCACAATAAAAGACAAACCCAATTTCCAACAACTAAAAAGAAGAAAAAAAATCAGAATCAAATTATAAAAAAAGAACAAAACACTAAGCTATTAACAAAAACTTTTGGTAGTTGCGCCCACTCCAAATAATAAAGAAAATTGGAGAGAGAGAGAGAAGGGGGTGGTGTTCCAGAGATTAGATACTCACCTTCTTGTGCGGTTAATAGCTTGGAGTGGTAAATTGTGATGCTGATTGAGAGGCTTAAATAAAGAATTGATGAGAGAGAGGAGTTTTTGAAATTGATGAAGAGGAAACAACGTAACAGTAGATGGAACGAAGGGGCGCAAAAGGATTTGACTGGGTAACGGATGAACAAAGAAAAAAGAAGAATGGGAGATAAAGAGGTGTAGGAGATGAAGAGGCATTGAGGAGAGAGCGTTAGAGATGAGATGTGAGAGAGAGAGAGAGAGAGAGAGAGAGAGAGAGAGAGAGAGAGAGAGAGAGAGAGAGTAAGAAAGGAAACGTGTGAAAGAGAGTAACGTTTGTGTTAAAGGGAGAGAGGGTTAGACGGTAAATAAAGCCCAGCCCAAATAAAAAAGAAAGTGGGCCAGATCTGGAATGTTATGAGAGAATTGAGAGGTATGAGATTTGGATTAATGTCGTAAGAGTAAATCTGATGTGGCAAGTTTGGGAGAAGACAAAAAAAAATCTCTCAGCTTCACCTATTAGTTTATACTAGTCGCAGACCCGTACGATGCACAGTATAAGTAAATAGTTTGTAGTGGGGATAATTTATATTTTTTTTATTTGAAATTTGTGCAAGACAATCATTTGAAGCTTATTTGAAGTGAACACCCTTTTTTAATATTGATAACATATATATGTTGAAACAAAAAGGCAAATAATATAATCTTAACATGCCAATGAGTTTTTCCTTTCTTTATTTTTACCATAACCATGAGGATTACAACAACAAAAAACTACTACTACCACTGCTACTACAACCACATTAGGTATACAAAATGACCAACCCCAACTATGCCCAAAAGTCCCCTGCAAAATACACTCATTTTCCGAGGATAACCAAAAAAATACACCAAACAATGTGAACTTTCCTCCCTACTTATTTTTTTTTAAAATAACATAATTTATTGTAGAGACAACAACCAAAACTAAATAGACTTGTCTTCCATTTATCAAATTGTTTAACAATGTCTTTAGCCACTAATCTCCATTCAACGTTAATAGCATTAGAAATGGTAAGCATTATGAGTGTATTTGTAATAGGTTCTGGGCTTTCCTGCACATGTTCCTCAAAATTGGTCTGAAACAGAAAATATATAATTTGTAATACTTAGGACCAAATTCTCATTTCTCTGAAGAAAAAAAAAAAAGAAAAAAAAAATGGCCAAGTCTCTTAATATATAAATTGCATATGGCTGAAATATGTAAAGTAGGCCGTGCTTAATTTAATTTAAGTTTCATAGATTATAATGGCTTTGTTTCTCCATTCTCATACTGCCTATATTCCTAACTACAACTTTATGTTGCTCTTGGGCTATTTTTTCCATGTGCAAATTCCATATAATAAGTGATATGAAAGCTATTTCAAATTCTTCAAAACAATTAATATAAAAAATCATTTTCATATATTAGAAAGATTGATGGAATTAAAAACATGGGAACTACTTACCGGAGAATCAGCAAGTTTAAAGGACAGCTATAAACATTAATTTTCCTGAACCAAAGAAAGAAGTCATATGTGAAAGAGAACTATTGCATATTTACATTATGCCATGGGTTCATCTCTTTGTACTCTGTTCTTCCATCCATGATTTTGAAAGTGGCCAGAAAACACATTGGCAACAAATTTTATTAGCTTTGTGTATCCTAACTTATCAGTTTTAGTGTTCCATTTTTTGGATGACAACACCTACCTTTCCATGACAATTTGTTCACAGTCCATTTATACCCTCACATCTATTAGTAGTTTGCTTCAATGCTTCATAAGAATACAATTATTTCTTAGCAACTGGTTTTGGAGATCAATATAATTTAATTATTACCAACAACACCTAATTCATTTAGATCAATCATATAAAAAAAAAAAAAACACCAATAAGTTGATTATAAAAATGATAGCAGTATAATATACCGATGAGTGATGAATATGAAGCGACAATGATATTTGGTTATTTAGCACTATCTACTTTTAGGAAATTGGATCTTGAAATCCCCTTGATCTCTTTTACGATGTTTCTCTCCTTTTCCTTATATTGTTTTGAAACCTACTATAGTCAAAAGAAAAGAGCCTTACCTGATGAAATTTAGGTTCCTTAGTAAGTGGTACTTCTAGCTCAGTCATGCAAGTCTAGATCTTGTCATCATTGCCATATAACCCTTGGTCACTGCCATATAACATCCGTCATCCCATGACCTTAATGTTAATCCATGGGTTTGATAGAGTTACCTCAGAAACCACTCTTGGAATCCTCAATGTTAAACCATGTCCTGATGGTTTTCTCTCTATTTCTTATAAGATTAAGTCAAACAATCTCTCAAACACATCAAAGGCACAAAAGAAACTGAAAGAAAACCATTAAATTTCAATTGCATACTGTCATAACCCCATTTTTACTCGGGGATTTTCTCGGGTGTCGGCACGTAAAACGAGGCAGCCTGAATTGAGTCGACCTGATCCGGCGAGGGCTCACCACATCAGACAAACCTCAAAACGGGGTCTGGGGCGCATTTCCCGAAGTTTGACCAAGTTTGACCAGGGTTAACCAAGTTTAACTGAGGTTTGACCAAATTTGACCGAAGTTTGACTAAGCCATTCTGACCCGACTGGGGCCCACTGTACCCGAAAACCCTCAAGATGTGGCCCGAAACACGTTTCCCGAAGTTTGGAGAGGTTTGACCAAGTTTGACCAGGGTTGACCAAGTCTGACTGAGGTTTGACCAAACCGTTGACCAGACCGAAAGCTGGACTAGGTTGACCACTCCCTAACCATTGGGTAGACAATGTTGAAAGCTTCGATTCGGTACTTCACGAGTTGAAAACGGACGAAAAACGAGAGAGTTATGGGTAAAATCGTGAAAAATCGGTCCAACACTTAGCCAAATTTTGCTAAGTGTTGTTGACAAACAGCCTATTTGGGAGGCAGCATTTGCGCATGGATTCTTTCCAACCAGCAACAACTTGGTCCGCAAACTGAAACCTTTAAGCAAGAGGGTTACTTCAACTACGACATGCAACTCCCGGATCGCCAAGAGCTCCTCCGGTCAAGCCGGAATCTCAACCAGAAAATGACCTCTCGATATAAGGAACATTCCAACGACCTCTATTCGCAAGATCATATCTCGCGAACTCAAGTTCGCCATTGTGCAAGGCCCATACTTTTAGAAAGAAGGTAATGCAAGCTTTCAGGGGACACCAAGATCGCTGAAATCCGACATTGGGAGCTACGCCTACCGCGCGCACGAAAATGGACCGACGAAATGAGGCCATGCTGAAAATTTCATAATTTTGCTTCCGATGATGCTGCGCTTGCGCAAAGATTCTTTGCGACTCACAACGATTTGATCCGCGAGCCCAGGTGCGTTGGAAAGAGGACACGTTCAGACACAACGTGGAACTCTCGAATCGTCAAGATTTCCCCCGGTCTAGCCGGAATCTCGATCGGAAAAATGTCCCCCGACGAACCAAAAACACCCTGTTGGCTCCTGTTTGCGGAACCATATCTCGCGGACCCAACCTCGGTTTCCTGCAGGTCCAAAACTTTAAGGGAAAGGGTAGTGCAAGCTTTCCAACGGTACCAAGAACGTCGAAAACCGACTTCGGGAGCTAGGTCAAATATGCACGCGAACACAGACAAAAAGTAAGGAAAAACGCGCCGAAAATCTAACGCGTTTTTCTCCCTGACAACCGCCTTCGCATGCAGATTCTTTTCGGCTCGCTGCAATTTGATCCACAAGCCCGGGTGCGTTGGAAAGAGGCAACTCCGGCTACAATGTGCAACCCTCGGTTCGTCGGTGGCTTCCCCCGTTTGGTCGGGATCTTCGCCAGAAAAACACGAAAAAACAACTCCGGCACCCCGAGTTCCAGGAGCCATAAATCTCTCATCTGAACTCCGATTTGTGTAAACTTTATATCGTTGGAAAGTAGACGTCGATAGCTTTCCGGCGATATGCTGCATGACCCATTTTGAGCCCCAGAGGCCTCTAAAAGTGTCCCCAAAAATCGGGTCAGAAAAGGGTACACATGCGAAAACCGAGAAGGATTCGGTGGAGGGGTCGCGTGGCGGATAAGATCGCCACGTGGCCCCTGTACGAACTCGCACGCCACCATCACGTGCTGCGCTGGATGATGCCGCACGAGGCGTGCAACTCGGCCTATAAATAAAACCCTCCCCCGCCCCCCACAAGTTCCAGTACGATTTTGGTTCGGGCTCTAGGCCTTCTTGAGCGTAGTTTAGGCAGAAATAGGGGTTTAGGGGTCTACCTTAGGGGGTTTTTGAGTAATTTTTAGAGTGAGAGACTCCTCTCTAGGTACTCTCTCTCTCTAAGCTCTTTCTCTCTCCTCTCTCCCCTCTTTTTCTTCATTTTTAGTGGAGGTGACTAGTGATAATTCCTAAAATGGGAAGGGATTCACAAGGATCCACTTTTATTTATGCTCTTTAGTTCATTAAATACTTTATTTATGTGCTTTTGTTCAATAAATGCTTTAGTTATGTTCTTTGAGTTCATTTCTTACTTTATTTACTTGCTTTAAGTTTATCTATTGCTTTATGTCTTAGATCTATTTATTGCTTTCCATACTTGCTTTAAATTTATTTATCGCTTTCTGCAACACTTTAAATACATTTATTGCTTTTATTTGCATTTACTATGTACTTGTGAATATTATATTGTGATTATCCCCTTTCCCCGTGTATTTGGGTATGACAATCCCGAGTGGCTTTGGTGGATTATATAAGCCCTCCATGAGGCCTTAACAACCATGTTAGCCCACAAGGTATTCGACCCAAGAACACATCCCCATGTTTAAATACCATCATTTACCACTTTACTACATTGAGAATATTCATTTTTTTTCCTCTTTTTTCCCTTGTGAAATGGGTGTGATAATCCCGATTGGTCGTGATGGATTATGTAAGACCTCAACGAGGCATTAACCACCACGTAATTCTATAAGGCATTAGACCCACGAAAACCCCTTTTAATTCCATTATTGCTTTAAATACATTTATCGCTTTCCGTAATAATTTAAATTTATTTATCGCTTTCATTTATATTTATTATATACTTGTGAATATTATATTGTGATTATTCCCTTTCCCCATGTATTTGGGTATGACAATCCTGAGTGGCTTTGGTGGATTATATAAGCCCTCTATGAGGCCTTAACAACCATGTTAGCCCACAAGGTCTTTGATCCAAGAACACATCCCCATGTTTAAATACCGTCATTTACCGTTTTAATACATTGTGAATATTTACTTTTTCCCCCTTTTCCCCTTGTGAAATGGGCGTGATAATCCCGATTGGTCGTAGTGGATTATGCAAGACTTCAATGAGGCATTAACCATCACGTAATTCCATAAGGCATTGGACCCACGCAATTCCCTTGCTTTAAATTTCATTATTTCATTATTTACTACGTTGTCGTAAATATTGTTGATTTTCTCATTTTGATTTGGACATGAAAATACCGATCGGTATTGGAGGTTTAGATAAGTCTTTCAATAGCACTAAACCCCATGTAAATCCATGAGGCATTGGACCCGCAAAATTGCCAACATATTTTCAAAATGATTTTTCACTCATGTAAGTCTTATTCGGCCTCTAAGGATTGGGTAAGTCTTTCAATGGCACCAAGCCTTCGTGTAAGCCCGAAAGGCATTGAAACCCTTTTCAAAATGATTTTTCACTCATGTAAGTCCTATTCGGCCTCTAAGGATTGGGTAAGTCTTTCAATGGCACCAAGCCTTCGTGTAAGCCCAAAAGGCGTTGAACTTCTCTTTAAATGGCTTTATTTTATTTATGTAAATCCTAAGGTGGTGTCGAGATTCAAGTAAGTCTTTCAACAGCATCGAATCCCGACCCCACGAGGTCTTGACCCTTTCCTTAGTTCACTCATATTGTCATAAGTTACACTTTGTCATTGTGATTGAACATTGCATTTTCATCATCTCTCTTTATAATTAATGTGTTGCGAACGTGCCATGATCATCTCATATTTGTTAGAATAATTGTTAGTAATTTATGTGCTGCAAACATGCCGTGATTACTTGCTTGTTTGTTTTTCCGTTTTGATAAAAATATGATTAAAATACACTTTGCCATTAAAACTTTAAAAAGAGTAAACATGGTAGTGTGGACGTTATAAACGAAGTTGGTGCAACCTAAGGGCAATGGCTTGCCCTGGCTTTTAGGACACCATGGTATGAGTCCTTTACACGGGGGCGTGGCTGGTACGTGCTTTCGTGTAAGGGATTCTACACGTTCTAACTCCCACAAGATCATGGTCTAAAATTCCCCAAAGTGTGAATTAATCATCCAAAACCCCGCTATTTGACGGACCGCTTTATTCTTGGAAATCAAGGGTAAAGAGATCCCGAATATGGCATAAAAAAACATTAATTGTTTGTACCGACACTAGGTGTTAGGATTTCAAGTATATCCTACCACCGAACTGCTCGGAAATTTAAAAGATACAAAGATAAGGGATGGTGAAATAAAGAGTCTAATCAAAACCAAATGAAGTCAAATTGCATTTGCTATTCTTGACACATTGCACGACGGAATTTGGGACATTTGCACATAATTAAAACCAACAAACTTAGGTTTAGCAAATAAAAGGGAACACTAGAAGGGAGGTAACCATTTTCTTAAACGGATGTCGTGGGGTGCCTAACACCTTCCCCACGCATAAGCAAACCCCCGAACCTATCTCTGGTTCAAGACCATTTTGTTTTAAATGTCTAAACAAGATAAAATCTATTAGACATAGGTGCCCAATCGCACCTTAAATTTCCCATGATTGGTGGCGACTCCAAATTTGTGCTCACATGCACACACATACATATGTTCCCACACACACACACACAACTCATATCTCGAAACTCGAAGAGATAGAGATTTCACATACACTCGCCAAATGGGGGTCGGGATTAAGGAAAAAGAAAAGACCTACCTACTTTAGGTAGGTAAAGATAAGTAAAATTTTCCACCGGTGTCGACACATACTTGTCACTAAACCAAAAACCACCCAAAATGTCCAAAACAAAATTGGACACACAAACAAATTCAATTGAATCCTAAATCCAAACCCCCAAACCACAAATTCAAGAGAGCTCTCAAAATCTCAAGTCAAATGAATACCCAAACGCACCTATCAAAATGAATTAGCCATAAACAATCACAAATCCACTGAAAACAATAAACAGAAAAGAGAGAGAAAGAGAGATACAAAAAGCTCACCTTGGTTGCTACCAGTAGGACAAACAATGAACGGTCTGCGTAGACAAAGAGTTTTAAAAAGGAGATAGACTTGGATATAAAAAGAGTTGTTGTCTTGAAAAGCTGAAAATTTAAGTCCATATCTTGCCCAATAATCCAACCAAGGACTACATAAAAAGGAATCTGTAGCAATATAATAATGATTTTAGCAGATATTGGAGCAAAAAAGAAAACCTTCAATAAAGTAAACTAAACAGCACAATCATCAATGCAAATGTATCTCATATTATATATGAATAAGCCTTCAAAGCATGAAATGAATCATATACTCAGAAAGATGTTGGACTATACACTTTCTCGTCATCCAGCTTAAATTAGAGCCTATCATGGTTATATTACTTTAAATGCTTCCTTTTCTTTAAAAAAAAAAAAAAAAAAAATTGACCAAATCATGGAGATTTGTTTTTTTGTCACTGAAATACAAACCTGCAGCATTAAGGCTACTACTAAGACGAATATAAAAAGAGTAAATGGGGGAAGTCGAAGAAGGAAAAACCAAGGGAGATTAAATGCTGGACACTGTCCATAATGATAAATAGTGGGGGAATACAAAAGGGCAAGAAAAAAAATTGTAGTAAAGAGAGGAGGAGCCGTGAGAGGGAGAGAGAAAAAATAAAATAAAAAAGACTCACCTTGGGTTGTTGTTGGAGCTCTGGTATGAGTGGAATGGTCAAGCATTTTGACAAACACCTTGTAGGCAATATCAGAAAAGCTCAATCCATTGGCTTAAAAAGCTGAAGCTATCACAACATTGGCAACCCATACCACAAAACATGCACACACTGAAAGGGGTTTTAGACAAAAAAAAAAATCCCATCACAAATCCACCAGGAAAATAAAGAAAATCTGAAAATTTTACAGAAATATAAAAAGACTCACCTTGGGTTGTTGTTGGGGCAGCATGTACTGAAAGTCTGAGAGGTTTAAATAGGAGACTGAGTAATGATTTTAGTAGACGTTAGAAGAGGCTGGATTTAATGGCGAAGGGGAAAAGATAATCAGGGAGGGAGTTGAGGAGTTGAGCGGTAAGAGAGAAAAGAGGGGGAAGTAGGCGTTAGAGGGAAGGGGAATAGACAATCAGAGAGGGAGATGAGTCAAGCGGTAGAGAGAGAAAAGAGAGAAAGGGGAAAAGGAAGAAGTAGAAGAAGAAGCGTGAGGGAGAGGGAGAGATGCGTATAACTTGAATTTAATGGTGAGAGAGAGAAAGGAGGAGGCTGGATTTAATTGGGACAAACGTGAGAGAGAGAGAGAGAGAAACAGAGGTGAAATTTTTTGAGAAAAGAAAATCTGACGTGGCAAGTTATGTAGGAGCCAAAAAACTTTCTCTCAGCTCCACCTTTTAGTTTATATAATAGATAATAGATTGTTCATTTAAGATTATTATCCCAATTAAAGACAAATTGTACGGCACATCAAGATTTTTTCTTGACCATTTTTTCTAGCAAATCTTCAACTTCTCTCATATTCAAATAATTCATTTTTTAGATTCATCTCATTGGATCTATAAAATTCTTGAAGAAAATTTTAGTGAAGACTCACTAATTTGTTTGAAGGAAATAAATAACTTATTTCGAGGTTTTTTTACAACCTTCAAATTGTGAATGTAATCTAACTTCGATCTAAAAGGAAAGGTTTGGAATTGCCTTAAGTAAACGGAGAACACTAGTATGAAATCGAAGTGAAACAGAACATAATAACTAAATATTTCTAATGCGATAGCTACTTCGAAGTAAAGATAGAATTAAACACTTCACTTTAAAACGATATAATTTAAATCTAAATCATTCTTATAAACAAGAAACTTATTTAATTGAATAACAATACAGATTGAGCAAATGAAACATGTAGAAACTCGCATTACACATCACAAAAGGAAAATATTACAGAAAAATAACTAATAACACTTACAAGTGTCGACACCGGAAAATTTCCTCTCATCCTCTTTCGGATAGGAAAATGGAGAATAATCCTATCTTGACCTCCATTTGGCGAGTCTTTTTCGGAAATATATATGTGTTGTGTGTGTGGGTGTGAGGGGAACATGTGTGTGTGTGTGCAAGTGAGCACAAATTTGGAGTCGCCACCAATCATGAGAAATTTAAGGTGTGATTGGGCACCTATGTCTAATAGATTTTATCTTATTTAAACATATAAAAAAAAAAAATGGTCTTGAACCAGAGATGGGTTCGGGGGTTTGATTATGCATGGGGAAGGTGTTAGGCACCCCACGACATCCGTTAAAAGAAACGGTTACCTCCCTTTTAGTGTTCTCTTGAGTTTGCTTAGCATGGATTGTTGGTTTAAATTAGATACAAATGTCCCAATTTCTGTCATGCAATATACTAAGAATGACAAATGCAATTCGACGTCATTTGGTTTTAATTAGACTCTTTGTTTCACTTTCCCTTATCTTTGTATCTTTTATGGTTTCGGGCAATTCACTGGTAGGATGCACTTAAAATCCTAACATTGAGTGCCGAGACAAACAATTATATTTTTGGTACCATATTCGGGATCCCTTCACCCTTGATTTCCAAGAATAAAGTGGTCCGTCAAATGGCGAGTTTTGGATGATTAATTCTCACTTTGGGGAATTTTTATGCCATAATATTATGGGTATTATAACGTGTAGAATCCCTTATGGCGTGTCAATGGCAAGCCATATCAACGCATAAAGGACTCATACCATAGTGTCCCAAGACTAGGTCAAGTCATAGAACTTAGGATGAACCAATCTCGTTTGTAACGCCCATATTACTATGTTTACTCTCTTTAAAGTTTTTATGGAAAAAAATGTATTTTAATCACATTTATATCAAAGTGAGTAAATATTCAAGCAAGTGATCATGGCATATTTGCAGTACTTTTAATTACAAAGAAGAAGTATGAGATGAATACGACACAATTACAACACTTAATCAAAATGACAAGTATGGATGATTATGACATAATGGAAATAATCAAAATGACAAGTAGAGGATGATTATGGCATAAATGTAACGCTTAATCAAGATGATAAGGTATAATTTATGATGTAATTAAAGTACTTAATAAAAAATGACAAGTATGGAATAGAGATGACAATATGGAGTGAATTAGGGAAAGGGTTAAGACCTCATGGGATTGGAATTCAATGCTATTGAAAAACTTACATAATTTCCAATACCACCTTAGGATTTACATGAATAAAAAAAAAGCGATGTAGAGAAAGGTTCAACACCTCATGGGATTACATGAAGGATTAGTGCTATTAAAAGACTTACCTAATCCTCCAAGACCAAATAGGACTTATATGAACAAATAAAGGAAAAATGTAGAGAAAGATTCAACACCTCATGGAATTACATGAAGGGTTAGTGCTATTGAAAGACTTACCTAATCCTCTAAGACCGATAAGGATTTATATGAATAAATGAGTAACCAAGATTTAATCAAGGGGAAAAATCAATCAAAATAACGTTGGGAATCTCGAGGGTCCAATACCTTATGGAATTACATGGGGTTTAGTGCTATTGAAAGCGTTATCTAAACCTCCAATACCGATAAGGATTTTCATGCCCAAATCAAAAGGGATAAAAGGGATAATTGCGATAACGTAGTAAATAACGGAATCAAATCATGGGGGATTCTCATGGGTCCAATACCTTATGGGATTACATGGAGGTTAATGCTATTGAAAGCCTTACCTAAACCTCCAAGACCGATAAGGATTTTCATACCCAAATCACAAGAGGAAAAGGGGATAGTAATCACAATAACGTAGTAAATAATGTAAATGATGGAAAGGAAATAGCAAATAATCCACATAGTGAAAGTATTAAATGGTATTTAAAGCATAATGAAAGCAATAAATAGTATTTAAAGTGTAATGAAAGAAATAAATGGTATTTAAAGCATAATGAAAACAATAAATGGCATTTAAAGCATAATGAAAGCAATAAATTGTATTTAAAGCATAATAATCATAATAAACATATTTAAAGCATAATAAACATGGATCATTGTGAATCATTTCCCATTGTAGGATCATCACCAATCACCTCCATGAAAATGAAAAAGAATGGGTATGAGAGAGTGTATGAGTGAAGAGAGGGATGAGAAGAGCTTGGAGGGGTAGAGAGAGATTACCTAAGTAGGATCTCTTAATCTCTAACCAAAATGGTCTAGTTTTTGCCTAGGGACTCAAGCCAAGCTTGTAGAAATGAGGGGGAGGGGGGGTCCAATTTATAGAGGGGTCTCACGCAACATGAAGTTGCGTGCCTCAGCACCATGCTGCATGACACATGGCAATCTTATCTGCCATGTGGCACTTCCAGCAAATCTTCCTCGATTCGCATGCCTCTATAGTTTTTTTTACCCAATCTTCAAGGCAGCTTTTGGGAACCTTATGGTGTCCAAAATGGGTCATGTGTGGCACCGTTGGAAAGCTTGAGAAGTCTACTTTCCAATGATATCAAATTTGTGCAAATCGGAGCTCAGACGGAAAAGTTATGGCTCCCAGAAGTCAAGGCATCCGAGTTGTTTTTCTGCATTTTTCTGGCGAAGATTCCTGCCAAACGGGAGATGTTACCGGCAAAGCGAGAGTTGCATGTCGTAGCTGGAGTTGCAATCTTTCTTAAAGTTCTGAACTTGCGGATCAACTCGTAGCGAGTTAGGAAGACTCTACGCATGAAGGCGGCTATCCGGGAGGAAAAACGTGTTAGATTTCCAGCATGTTTTTCTTATTTTCGTCAGTTTTCCCACACACGGTTGACGTAGCTCCTGATGTCGGTTTTCAATGTTCTTGGTGTCCCCAAAAAGCTTGCGATACCTTCTTCCTTGAAGTTTTGGACTTGCGAGGATTCGAGCTTGGGTTCGAGAGATACAGTCCCGCGAACAGAGGTCGTCAGAGTGTTTTTCCATGCTGGAGGGCCATTTTTCGATCGAGATTCCGGCCAAACTGGGGAAGAAGATCTTGGTGATCCGAAAGTTGTACGTTGTGGCTGCACGTGTCCTCTTTCTTAAAGTTCCGGACTTGCGGATCAACTTGAAGCGAGTGTCGACACCAGGGAAAAATCTAACTAACTTTACTAGCTAAGCTAATCTACTAAGTAGTCTTTTTCTTTTTCCTTGATCCCGACCCCTATTTGGCGAGTCAATCTCTTTTCTTTTTTTTTTGTTTCAAGATGTGAGTTATGTGTGTGTGTGCGGGAACACGTGTGTGTGTGTATGTGAACACAAATTTGGAGTCGCCACCAACCATAGGAAATTTAAGGTGTGATTGGGCACCCATGTCTAATAGATTTTATCTTGTTTATACATATTAAAAAGAATGGTCTTGAACTAGAGATGGGTTCGGGGGTTTGATTATGCATGGGGAAGGTGTTAGGCACCCCACGATATCCGTTAAGAAATGGTTACCTCCCTTCTAGTGTTCCCTTATGTTTGCTAAGCCTAGATTTGTTGGTTTTAATTATGTACAAATGTCCCGATTTCCGCCGTGCAATATACCAAGAATGGCAAATGCAATTCGACTTCATTTGGTTTTGATTAGACTCTTTATTTCACCTTCCCTCATCTTTGTATTTTTTAAGGTTTCAGGCAGTTCAATGGTAGGATGCACTTGAAATCCTAACATTGAGTGTCGGGACAAACAATTATGTTTTTGGTGCCATATTCGGGATCTCTTTACCCGTGATTTCCAAGAATAAAGCGATCCGTCAAATGGTAGGGTTTTGGATGATTAATTCACACTTTGGGGAATTTTAGACCATGATGTTGTGGGAGTTAGAACGTGTAGAATCCCTTACAACGTGTCTATGGCCAGCCACATCGATGCGTAAGGGACTCATACCATGGTGTCCCAATGCTAGGGCGAGCCGTAGCTCTTGGGTTGCATCATCTTTGTTTATAACGCCCACATTACCATTTTTACTCTTTTTAAAGTTTTCATGGAAAAGTGTATTTCAATCACATTTATATTAAAGCGAACAAACACTCAAACAAGTAATCACGCCATGTTCGCAGCACATAAATTACTAAAAATAATTTCAACAAGTGATCACGGCATGTTTGCAGCATATAAATCACTAAAACATCAAGTATGGGATGATCATGGCATGTTCGCAGCACATTAATCATAAAAAGCAGTTCAAGTGAGTAATCACGACATGTGTATAGCACATAAATTACTAAAACACGAGTATGGGATGATCATGGCATGTTTGCAACACATTAATCATAAGTATGGGATGAATGCATCATGGCGGGAATGACAAGTATAATCATGATGTGCCTCACGAGATTACACGAAGGATTAGTACTATTGAAAGACTTAACTAATCCCTTGAGACCGAATAGGACTTATATGAGTGAAAAATCATTTTTAAAAATGTGTCGGGGATCTTACGGGTCCAATACCTTGTGGGTTTACATGGGGTTTAGTGCTATTGAAAGACTTACCTAAACCTCCAATACCGGTCAGGATTTTCATGCCCAAATTTCAAAGGGAAAATGGGGATGGATAAACAATATTTGCAATACTTAGCAAATAATGTAAATAACAGAATTTAAAGTAAGGGATTTTCGTGGGTCCAATGCCTTAAGGAATTACGTGATTGTTAATGCCCTCATGGAGGTCTTACATAATTCACCACGACCAATCGGGATTTTCACGCCCAAATCACAAAGGAAAGAAGGGGAGAAATGAACAATATTCACAACGTAGTAAGTAGTAAAATGACGGAATTTAATCATGGGAGCGTTTCATGGATCCAATGCCTTGTGGGTTTACATGGTTGTTAATGTCTCGTAGAGGGCTTACATAATCTGCCAAAACCACTAAGGATTTTCACGCCCAAATTACAAGGGGAAAGGGGATAATCACAATAAATAATATTCACAACGTAGTAAATATAAATGAAAGTGATAAATGTATTTAAAGTATTGCGGAAAGCGATAAATGTATTTAAAGCAATAATGGAAAGCATTAAATGTATTTAAAGCATTGCGGAAAGCGATAAATGTATTCAAAGCAATAATGGAAAGCATTAAATAAACTTAAAGCACAAAGCAATAAATGGTATTTAAAGCAATAATGGAAAGCAATAATGGAAAACATTAAATAAACTTAAAGCATAAATGAAAGCATAAGCTTAAATAAGTATGGATCCTTGTGAATCCCTTCCCATTTTTGGGATCATCACTTAGTCACTTCCATTAAAAGAAAAAAAAAAAGTGAAGAGAGGGATGAGAAAGGGTTAGAGAGAGAGATTACCTAAGTAGGTGTCTCTCATTCTAACTAAGACTACCTAAAACCCCAAAGGAGGACCCTTAACCTCACTTTTTGCCTATTCTATGCTAAAAAACTGCTTAGGAGCTTGAGCTAAGCCTTCAGAAATGGGGGAGGAAGGGTCTGATTTATAGCCGAATTTCGCGCAGCTCAGTGTCGCGCCACACGTGTGGCATGGCTTCATGCAGCGCAGCGCATGGTGAGGCCTCGCCACGCGTGCAGCCTGCCACGTGGTGATCTTATCTGCCACGCGGTCCCTCCGGCGAATCTTTCTCGATTTGAGTGCCTGTACAGTTTTTTGACCTGATTTTTGGGGCAGCTTTTGGAGGCCTTCTGGTGCTCAAAATGGGTCATGCGGGATACCGTTGGAAAGATCAAGAAGTCTACTTTCCAATGATACAAGGTTCATGTGAATCAGAGTTCGGAACGAAAAGTTATGGCTCCCGGAAGTCGGGGTGTCCGAGCTGTTTTTTCACGTTTTTCCGGTGAAGATTCTGGCAAAACGGGGGATGCTACCGGCGAACTGAGAGTTGGGTCTCGTAGATGGAGTTGCAGTCTTTCTTACGCACCCAAGCTTCCGAATCAAATCGCAGCAAGCCGGAAGGAATCTACGCGCGAAGGTGGTTGTTTGGGAGGAAAAACGCGTCAAATTTTTAGCGCATTTTCCTTATTTTTCGTCTATTTTTGCGCACATGGTTGACGTGGCTCCAGATGTTGGATTTCGGCGATCTCAGTGTCGTTGGAAAGCTTGTGCTACCCTATTTCTTAAAGTTTTGGACTTGCGGGGGATCAAGTTTGGGTTTGAGAGATACAGTTCCGCGAATAGAGGCCGCTGGAGTGTTTTCGGCTTGCCGGAGGGTAATTTTCCGATCGAGATTTCAACTAGACTGGGGAAAAACTCGACGATCTGAGAGTTGCACGTCGCATCTGAACGTGTCCTCTTTCTTAAAGTTATGGACTTGTGGATCACATTGCAGCGAGTCGGAAAGAATCTGTGCGCGAACGCGACATCCTCGGGGGGAAAAGTGTGAAATTTTCAGCATAGTCTTATTTCATCCGTCAGTTTTCGCGCGTACGGTAGACGTAGTTCCCGATGTTGGATTTCAGCGATCTTGGTGTCGCCAGAAATATTTCGCTACCTTCTTTCCTAAAGTTTTGGACTTACATGGAGGCGAGCTTGGGTTCACGAGATACGATCCTACGAACAGAGGCTATCAGAGTGTTTTCCATGCCAGGGGGTCGTTTTCCGATCGAGATTCTAGCTTGACTGAAGAAGCTCTTGATGATTCGAGAGTTGCACGTTGTAGCTGAAGTTACCCTCTTCCTTAAAGCTTTCAACTTGCAGACCAAATCATTGTGGGTCGGAAAGAATCTATGCGCAAGCGCCACCTCCCAAATAGGTTGTTTTGTCAACAACACTTAGCAAAATTAGGCTAAGTGTTGGATCGATTTTAACGGTTTTGCCCATAACTCCCTCGTTTCTCATCCATTTTCGACCCGTAAAGTATTGAATCGAAGCTCTCGATGTGCTCTATCCAATGGTTAGGTGGTGGTCAGCCAAATCTTATTTTTGGTTTGATCAACACCTTGGTCAAACCTCGGTCAGACTTGGTCAAACCTAGTCAAACTTGGTCAAAGTTGGTCAAACCTCCCCAAACTCCGGGAAATGTGCTCCGGGCCCCGTCTTAAGGTTCTTTGAGTATAGTAGACCCTTGTTAGGTAGACCCTACTCAGTTCGGGCTATCTCGTTTTACGTGCCAACACCCGAGAAAATCTCAAGGGTAAAAATAGGGTTATGACAGCGAGTAGGGAAGAATCTGCGCGCGAAGGTGACCTCTCCAAGGGAAAACGCGTTGGATTTCCAGCATAATTTCCTTACTTTCGTCAATTTTCTGGTGCACGATTGACGTAGCTCCCGATGTTGGTTTTCGATGATCTTGGTGTCCCTAGAAAGCTTGCGATACCTTCTTCCTTAAAGTTTCGAACTTGCGAGAAGTCGAGCTTGGGTCCGGGAGATATGGTTCCGCAGATAGAGGTCGCTGGAGTGTTTCTCCATGCCGAAAGGCCATTTCCCGATCGAGATTCTGGCCAAATCGAGGAAGCTCTTGGCGATCCGAGAGTTGCACGTTGTAGCTGAAGTTACCCATTTCCTTAAAGTTTTGAACTTGCGGACCAAATTGTCACGGGTCGGAAAGAGTCTAGGCGTGAACATTGCCCCAAAATAGGCATGTTTTGGTCAATAACACTTAGCAAAATTTTGCTAAGTGTCAGACCATTTTTCACGATTTTGCTCATAACTCTCTCGTTGCTTATCCGTTTTCGACCCGTAAAGTATCGAATTGAAGCTCTTGATGTGCTCTATTCAATGGTCAGAGGTTAGTCAATCAAATCTTGCTTTTGGCCTGGTCAAGGTCTTGGTCAAACTTGGTCAACCCTAGTCAACTCTAGTCAAACTTGGTCAACATTGGCCAAACCTTCCCAAACCTCGAGAAATGTGCTCCCGGCTATGTTTGAGAGTCCTTAAGTGCAACTAGACTCCTCTCGAGTCAAACTTAGCTTAATCCGGGCTGCCTCGTTTTGTGTGCCGACACCCGAGAAAATCCCGGGGCTAAAAATAGGGTTATGACAACAAGCATACAAGCTTCTTGAAACTAAGAACATATTATCTTGAATGATTGCTTAATCTAAACTATTAATCTCCTTAATCTAAACTAAACTCTCTATGTGCTCCTTTGATTTCTTTAAGTTCTCTTGGATCTGCGCAGTGAGCTTTTCTTGAGAGGAAGGTTTCTATTTATACTTGAGGGTTGACAGTTAATGTCAGTTTCTTTAATACACGTGTTGTCCTTTTAATCAAACGAGATCCTTCCTTTAAGGATTGTTTAACATTTGTTCCTGTCTTTGGATGACTTTCCAACTGTTTGGAACTACTCACACAATCTTAAACTGCTTGTATTTCAAATAAATCGAGGAAACTATCATTTAAAGCTGATTGGGTCATGCCACTATATTTGGGCTTCAACCAATCAATGAGATGCCAGTCTTGGGCCAACTTATGTGGCCTTTTAAATACTTAATTAAATAGGTACTATTGGCCTAAAAAATATCAGAATAATGCTACCAAACCCAATATAATGAGTTCCGATATATATATATATATATATGGGAAAGCAATGCGCATATCTATTATATAAACTAAAAGGCTAAGGTGAGAGAAGGTTTTTAGCCTTCTCCAAACATTAACACGTTAGAATTCCTACACCCACAGAAGTCTAGGTTATCCTTCCTTTATTTAATATTTAATTCAATTCTCACTCACACGTCTCATAATTAATTTTTTCTCTCTCACACGTTCTCCACTCTCTCTCTTTCTCGCATGACTCCTCATCTACCTGCGGAATGCTACAAGCTTCTTCAGTTCTTCTTCTTCTTAATCTCCCTTTCCCTCTTTTCTCTCTCTCATTCGACTCCTCAACTCCATTTTTTTATAATTTTTTTAATTAAATCCGGCCTCCTTTTAATGCATACTAAATCATGGCCAGATCCTTTAACCGTTTTCTTACAAAAAGTTGAACAAATTTTCCCATTGAAGGTAGCTCACCGTTACTAAATCGAAAAATCTCTGCTTTCCTCCTATTTAATCCCTTCAGTACCCGCTGCCCTAACAACAGCCAACCCACGGTGAGCCATTTTTATTTCTTGATTTTCTGGTGGATATTTTATGGTCAGTGTCTGAATCCTCTTTCAGTGGTTGCATGTTTTGGGTGTTGACCAAATGAGAAGTTCTGCAACACCAGGATGCAATTAGATTTTGATTCAGAAAAGAAAAAAAAAAAAAAAAAAAAAAATTGTTCCTACTTACCACGTATGTTCTGCCTTCTATGACCCAACCTTTGACAGGGAGATGTTTATAGGGGAGGCCGGTTTTTCTTATTCTCAATTGGCTTTCTTTGTTTGCTTCATTTTTTCCTTTAGATGGTATCACTATTTTAGTTTGTTACTCAATTTTAGGGATTTGATATGATATAATTTGAATATGAAGAAACCCAATTAAAAATATTTTTTTTGAAGAAGAGATAAGAAATTGAAGATTTATGGTACTAACTCAAATATGAAACTAACAAATCTGGGCAGTTTTATTTTATTATTTAATCTGCAGAATTTGTCAGCCTAAAAATGCCTAGCATATGTTTGATGGAACTCCTGATAAATGTAATGTTTAATGGAACTCATATATTGTTTCATATATTGATGCTTTTCATAATTGTTATAAAGCATTATAGAGTGTATTGAGTGTATTGAGCAATTACTGGACATGTTGGACCATGTTGAAGATGCATGAATCAAATAAATTGTTGAATAATCAAAGAGTTCATAGGGTGATGAAGTAGTAGAAACCAAAAACCTTCAATTATAGAGGGTAGTCATGGGTAGGAAGTTAGCAATTATTACTTCATAATGGATTCCAATTAATTGGCGAAGGCTGGAAAGTTCTATTACAAAAACATATATGTATGTTTTTATTTTTATTTTACAGGTGATTAGAATTGAAACCTTAAACCTTTGCCCATCTCTTTTTGGTTTCATGTCTGGGTGGGGAGCTCCAATTAAATTGTAGCGGCATGTGTTTTTTTTTTTTTGGCATATTAAACCAGTGTTTTGGCAGGGAGTGGGGTCTTTTCATAAGAACAATGCGACACTTCATGCTTCTGCATCTTGAATTATTCTTAGAGGATAATACATATTGACATTGATGTAATTTTGGAAATAAGACAAGAGGAAGAATCAAACAGTGAAGTTATTGATGAGTTCAAATTTTTCATTCTCAAGAAATTCTTATTAAATTGAAAAGTCCCTCTGAGTTGAGCATTCTTCTTTTCTTTTTCCCCCTATCTTCTTTGGTTTCCTTGGTGCAATTTTGATGGATTGTGGTTGATTTCCTCTTGGTGGGTTGCTGATATGGTGGTTGTTTTATGTATTGTTTTCTTTTATTTTTTCAATTTTCGATTGTATATGTTTTACTTTTCTTTTCTTTTTTCATAATTGTGTATTCAAATTCAAATTGTTTATGTTTGAAGATTTGGTATTTGTTTTTAAATGTTTTAGTTCATGTGCCTCCCATATGTTTGTATTATTGTTTGATACATTACTTTTGCAGTAATTGTTGTCAATTCAACAATGGGGAAGTAGTTGAGCTCATGTTCAATGGGACATTTGGAAATGATTATTGTAAATTATTCTTAAACAATCTCATTCTATATGTAATTAGGTTGGAATAGTCCTTCTCAGTTGTGCCTTTTTGTATGACATCTTCTGGGTATTTGTTTCTAAATGGTGGTTCCAAGAGAGTGTGATGATAGTGGTGAGTAGTTCAAAAAGTATTTTTCCTTCCAATTGCCTTCCTTGCTAAAGGCTGTACCACCAAATGAGAGAGTAACTTTAATTTTGCATGTTTTCTCTTGTACAGGTAGCTCATGGTGTTTAGAGTGGAGAGGATGGTATCCCAATGCTACTAAAAATCCCATAGATGTTTGATCCTTGGGGTGGCTACAGCATTATTGGATTTGGTTACTAGGATTGTTCAAGCTTTGAAGCCATATATAGCTTTTACTAATACAATATCCCTTAAAAGTGAATTTTCATAAGCAGTAACATCTGTTCTGGAATATTTAAGTATATTTAGGAGCTAGATGACAATGACATGAACATTGACTTTCTAAAGGCAATATATATATCTATATATATAGGCTTGTCCTGAAGCATTCTACAATTATCTTCAAGTGTATATTTTATTAATAGATCTAATAATTGTGTGGGTAAATTTGACATGTATGCTTGGTTGTCAAAGGAGAATCTTCGTTCAGATTACTTCATTTGGGCAATCAGTACTTATGGTTTTGAAAATATGGAGAGAAAGTTTGGATTTAAGATTTTATTTGTCAAATAACAGTTAGTTCCTAATGTACTTTGATGATATACACATTTTTTTTTAGGTAAAATGTTATTTAGGAATGAATATTGTCGCAATCTTACTTTTTGAGTTCTTGAAAAAGATTTTTTTTTTGATAATTATGAAATTATTTTATTAATTATAGTAAGTGTAAATTAAACTTTCCTATGCATCACACGGGTTTGCGACTAATATTTCTTTAACAAACAAACAAATTAATAATAATAATATTTCAAAGCATTTTAAAATAAGGGCTGTAAGAAGAATATGAAAGTAATTATTTTAATTCAAAAAGTAAGAACTTACAAAGTTTAACAAATAGACTGGATGCTGAAAGCTTCCATAATTACAAAATAACAGTATTTAGTAGGGATTTATATGAGAGTGGATCTAAGAACAACTATTCTAATTTTTAAGCTTCAACACATGAATGCTTAGAATTTTACAAGAGTAAGAGGTCTTGGTTTGTTCTCTTTATCAATGCAAGGGAGCCTTGTATATATAGGATGAAGAAGAGTCCAGAGGATTCTAGGAATTGGAATCCAACTAGCCTTGTACTCTTTTTCTATTCAACATCATGTGTGTCTTTCACGGGTGACTAGCATTATAGTAAAAGGAGATTCCTTCCTTCTTTTTACTATTCGACATCATGTGTTGTCTTTCATGGGTGACTAGCATTATAGCAAAAGGAGATTCCTTCCTTTTTTTTACTATTCAACATCATGTGTGTCTTTCACAAGTTATCAATGTTGTCGATGCAAGCTGTTATCAATGTTGTCGGTGCAAGCTTTAATGAACAGTGACTTTCACTGTTTTGCTTTTAATCATCTGCCAAGTCATAGTCTTCATATGGATCTTGGGCATCTTGGTACCACTTTTTTGGGAATGACACCGGGGTAAATGGTTTAGCACTGGAGGATCCTTTTGAGGATACAAGTGAGTTGTTTTGGCCACTAACTACTTTGGCGCACATTTGGGCTACCATTTGTGCAATTTCGGCCAGATCTTTAATAGACTTCCCTACGAGCATGGTTTCAACGGAAGTCTTTGAAGAAGATGGTTTTTCTTCCAAGTTGTCTTGTTTAGCAATAGGAAATTCTTCATCAACAAAATCAATGATCCTTTTTACACCGAATTTGTTGTACCATTTAACAGGAAAGTGGCGAACAAGAATATTTTCTTCAATCTTGTAATACCATTTGACAATCCATGGAATTTTTTACTTTGCAAAGAATAGTAAGGTTACAATAAAATTGCTGTTGTATTCTGTCACCTTGGACATGGTTGCAAAGTATAACATTTTATCATTTAATGTTGGTGGAAGGATTTCAGTTAGGGGGCCATGTTGTGACCACCACTTCAAAAACCACATAGGAATTTGGCATTCTGATTTAATAAATTTGAAGTTCTTATGCCATGCAATGAACCACGAGTGGGTCACAGCTGGATTTTGGTGCAAGAGAGCTTTGGACTAGGCCTGAATATCATCATAGTATGAATATTGGATTAAATGGCCTTTGAGAGGTTTTAACATTTGAGGATGGGCACCCCAAGATTTTTGGGAAGTAAATTTAATAATCTCTATTTTGTGATAGAGAACTTTACCATCATTGCACTGGTCATAAATGGTGATAACATTGATGGATCCTTCTTGGATAAGGATTTCATTGTAATAGTCCAGATTCTTTTTTGGCTCAGATGGGGAAAAATGCAAATTTGTGGGAAAAATTTGCTTTTATCAAGTGGAGGGGATTTGTGAGATGGCAATGGTGGTGTTCAATATGGAACAATTTTTTAGCATATGTTGGGACGTATGGGGTAGGTGGTGTTTTCTCAAAGTTACTTGAGACTAGGGGAAGACTTCTTTTAGCAAAAGGATCATAGTCACTTACTAAGGCCGAACTGAAGGATGGCCTTTGTTGAGACACTAGTTTTCCAAGTGAAGTCATCTTGGAGGAAGAGGGTTTAATATTGGTAGTTTGGTGTGGGTTACACGGGATAAGTTGACTAGGGGTGACTAGGCCTGGGCATAAATCAAGAGGAGGTTTAGATTTAACATTTTTAGAAGGATTAGTGGGGAGCTGTTTGTGTGGCTTTTTATCCGCCATCTTTACTCTGCAAAAATTCACAAGTGAGAAATTTAGGGATTGAATTCTGGCTTCCTTTAATATATTCGATATCAAAATCGAAAACACTTAATATAGACTACCATTGGGCAAAAACTTGTTTTGATGCAATGTTTTGAACATCTTTTTCTAAAGCATGTTTTGCAGATTTGCAATCAATTCTTATCAAAAAAATTTGGTTTAACAAATCAGTTTAGAATTTTGAAATACATAATACTATAGATAAAATTTCTTTTTTAATAGTACTATAATTACTTTGCGCTTTATTCCAAACTCCAGAATGGAATCGAACAATTTGTTTGGGAGAGTTTGGATTTATTCTTTGTTTTAGAATGCCACCATACCCAACATCAGAGGCATTGGTTTCAAACATTTTAAAAGAATTTATTGTTGGAATGCCAAGACAAGGCAAAGTCTTGACGTACTTTTTAATATCCTGAACAATAGAAGTATGAACTGATGTCCAAGGAGGGGATTAAATTGAAGTCTATCAAAGAGAGGTTTGCATTGTTTCCTAAGACTTTGATAGAATTTAGCAACATAATTTAACGATCCAAGAAACCTTTGGGTTAGGTTTTATCAAGAATTTCTTCAGGAAATTTATCAACAAGTTGGATGACTTGATCTATAGGACTTATTTTGGCCTAATAGATGTTGTAACCAAGGAATCTAATTTTGGTTTGAAACAGCTTAATTTTGGGAGTTGAGACAACTAACTCATTGAATTTGATGATTCTTAGAAATGAATGTAAATGTTTCCAGTGTTCATCAATTGATTTACTAAATATGAGAACATCATCTATGTAAACAATATAGAATTTATTGAAGGGATTAAATATCTCATTTATGATGTTTTGTAACTCACTGGGAGCATTTTTTAATCCAAAGGGCATTACATTCCACTCATAGTGGCCAAAGGGAGTTGTGAAGGTAGTTTTGTTTTTATCATCTTCATGGATTTGGATTTGCCAAAAGCCACTCTTAAGATCAAATTTACTAAAGATGATTGAATCACTCAATCTGTTTAACAAATCTTGCTTATTAGGAATTGGATATCTGATCCATTCCATGACTATATTCAAAGGCTTATAGTTGATCACAAGTCTCGGTGTTCCTCTTTCAAGTTTAGCATTTTTCTGTACATAAAAAGCTGGACAAGACCAAGGAGATCTACTTTTTCTTATTATTCCTTTAGCAAGTAAGTCATTTATTTCTGTTTTGCAAAATTTCATGACTTCCTACTTCATTTGGATGGGTCTTGATTTAGTGGGAATATTTCTTTCACTAAAGTCTTTAACATATGGTAATTTAACAACATGAATTTTTCTATCCCAATAAACATTAGGAAGATTGGAAAATACTTCTTGGTTTAATAATTCATGAAACCTTTTAATTTTATGTTGGAGGATTTTACAGTTTAATTGTTGTTCAAGTCTTTTGAACTTGATTTCCTCATTTAAGAAACTCAAATGTTGTCTTTTGTTATTGATTAAACAAATTGACTGTGAAATTGAATTTTCTTTTAGAAGATTAATCTTACTAAGTTCAAGTTTTGATATGAATTCAAATTTAACAGGTTGTCCAAAGGGACTTGTTGTGATGCCATCTTCTTTTGTCATAAAGGGATACAACAGGTGAATGAATGGTAATCCAAGGATTACTTTATCAGTCATGTTTTTAACAAGGACAAATGATATTTTAAAGCAAACGTTGTTTTGACAAACATGAGCATTGTTTACTTCATATTTAATTTTCATATTACTACCATTGGCAGAGTTTAATTGTTTAGTTGACTTTTCAAAGTATTTCGTTGGGATTAATCCCTCTTGAATACAATTTAGGTCAACACCAGAATCAACAAGGACAATGACATCGATTTCAAATTCATTGTCAATTATTATTTTAACTTTTGTATGCCATTTCTGAGGAAATTTTTTGTTTATTATGTTACAGTATTGAAATTCACTATTTGATTTATTATGTCTTTTAGAAGACTCTGCTTTATCATCTTCAGAAGAGGAGTCAGTGTTGGTGAACTGATTTTTGAGATTTTCATTAGTTTTAACATCTTCAAATTTTTTATTGATTTCAAGGATTGCGATGCGATCCTCAAGTTTATTATTTTCAAATTTTAATTGTTTGATTTCATTTTTAATTTGATTTACTTCATGTTGTAAATCTTCAAGATTTATTTTCTTGGGTTTAAGTTTATGAAATCTTTCTAATGTTTCAGAAAGGTTTATGGTTGGTTTATTTTTAACATGATTAACATTCTCTTTTCTAGTCAAGAGATTTATGAGTTTTTGAAGGTATTGTGCCTTAAGTTTAGGATTATTAAGTTTACTTATTGCTTCAAGAAGCAAGTCTTCATGTTCTTCCTGATGGGAAAGAACGTTTACTGATTTAGTGAAGACTTTTACTGATTTATAGCAGCTGTCATTACAACCTAGGTTTATGTTTGGGGATTGAGAATTTGTTGATGATGAATTAGATTGAGTTGAAGATGAGGATTCATACTCATCTAGAGATATGTTATCTTTACTATTAGTGTTTCTTAATTAAAAAATTTTAAACAAATCTTCTCTTTCTTTATCATTTGTTATTAATTGATTAATTTTTTTGTTTTACTTTACAATTATTAACAAAATGACCATATTTGTTACATTTAAAACATTTTATTTTTCTTTTATCAAGTTTTTTATCTTTATAATTTTTACAAGGTTTTTTTTATAATTTTTCTTGCTTTTGTTGTAATATTCGCTAGGTTGAAAGCTTTTATTTTTGTGAAAGCTTCTTTTGCGATATTTATTTGATTCAAAGCTTTTATGTTTAATATGTTGTTTTCTTGAAGGAGCAATAGGAAGAATTCAATATTGTTCACAAAAATTACCCATTTCATATTTAGCTTTTCTTTTATTATCATTTAGTTGTTTACTAATTCTATGCTTAATACACATTTTTAGACCTTCTTGTTTAATAGTACTTATTATGTCTCCATATGTTAGGGAGTTATAATCAATGATTCCGTTGGAGTTGACTTGGTAAACCATCAATGAATTTTTCTTTCCAAAATGGTTTATTACTGTCATCTCTAACCATAACTCTAGAGGTAAAGACATCTTCATACCATCTAAAGTCACTCATGGTAGGACATTTTAGATTACTTAATTGGTCATGAATCCTAGAGGTGATATAAAAAGGGTAAATTACACTGATATCTCATTCTTTTAGGGAAACTAGACTCGCTACATCCTATTTTGGGGAAATGACACTTCGCTCCCAAATTTGCAAAATAATTAACAATCCGCCCCTTTTTCT
Source organism: Fagus sylvatica (assembly GCA_907173295.1). NCBI lineage: Eukaryota > Viridiplantae > Streptophyta > Magnoliopsida > Fagales > Fagaceae > Fagus > Fagus sylvatica. The sequence continues at coordinate 221,690 of CAJSFY010000136.1, read as the reverse complement.
TTTTTCTGTTTTGTTTATTTTTTATTAATTTTTTAACCAATGTCTAACTAACTAGAGTTAAAAAGCAAAATTATATTCCAATTATTTTAAATTTAAGTGGGTAATATTCCTTTAAAAATGGGGGAAAAGGGGGTTGAGTGTTAATTGTTTTGCAAATTTGAGAGCAGAGTGTCATTTCTCCAAAATAGGGTGTAGCGAGTCTAGTTTCTTAAAAAAAAAGGGGTGTTAGTGCAATTTACCCAAACAAAAAAAAAATTGAATTTTTTTTTTACAAAAGTTGTTTTTGTTTGTTTGTTGTAATTTATCTAATTGAAGAACACAAGCGTCTTCATCAAATAATCTCACAGCAGCTTCATCAAATTGTCAACAACCCAACAACTTCAAAGACATCAAGATTTCACAATAATTAGTAAGATAAATTGAAAAAAAAAAACACAATTTGATTCATTGAACAAATTTCACCCATTCCAATCGAATACAAAACAACTAAGGAGCAAACAAACAATCAAATTCAAAACCATCAAACCCATCGTCAACAGATTCATCAAGCAAAAGAATGGGCAAGACATATCTAAGCAAAAGACAGCTTGATTCCAATTTTCTAGCCCTACAAACCCAAAAAAGAAAAGTAAAACATGCAACCCAATATGGACCCTGAACTTCTCTTTGTCAAATCTGATCGAGGGAGTGACTTGAATCAGAGACGACGCTAAGATCTGATTGAGGAGCTTAGATCGATGGTTTGGAAGCCATCACCTGGTGATCGAAGCAACTTGGTAGCGTCAAGGCGACTACGTTGTTGTTCACGATTGATACTCTTTGAATCAGAGAGAGAGAGAGAGAGACAGAGAGAGACAGAGACAGAGAGACAGAGAGACAGAGATAGAGACAAAGAGGTTCAGATCAAGTTTGTTGTTTTCAATGTTTATTCTTTTTTTTTTTTTTTTTTAAATGAAGAAAGAGAGAGGAATTTCTAAGATTGATTTTGTTGTTTCAATGTTTGTTCTTGTTTTTTATTTGAGATAAATATTATTATTTTAATGAAATTTATAAGAAATAAAAAAAAAAAAAAAAAAAAAACAAACTGAAGTCATTTTGGAATGTTTAACAGAACAATTTGGACAGAGCTTAACGGGTTGTGAATTGAAACAAAACCAAACTTAAATGACTAAATTGAAATGATCAAAACTTAAAGGACATTATTGAAGTTTGACAAAACTTAGAGAGTGTAATTTGTAATTTGGACAAAAATAATTTTCTTTATTTTCTCTCTCTACATATCGGTATCATTACTAGAGCCAGGGTTTTTCTATAGTCATCGTTGGACATGGTGACCATTTCTCTCATAAAATCTCTCAATAGATCGGCTACACGGTAATCATCTTGATCATCGAAGAGCCAAGCTGGACTAGATCTCATTAGTTTCAATCTTGTCAGACGAGCTTGAACTAGTTGTCGAACTTGGGTTTGAGAAAATTTGTGTATTTTGGTGGTGGGTATGATGGGAATTGTTAGAGAATGGAACAAGAATGAGTTTTTTAGTTTGTTCATGATATTGATACATGTTATAGTTCATGATTTGGTGGTGGGCTTGATGGGATTTCTTATACTTTCTTGTTGATTTTGATATGTGTTTCTTTTGAATATCTGTGAAGAAAATTTTGGGTTCTTTGTATCTGATGTTAATATTCTTGTTCTTTCCTCCTTAATTTTAGCGAGTCTGAGGAGTAGTTATGTGATTCCTTCATCCTATCATGATCTATTCCAAATCCTTGCCTTTTGTGGGTTCTAGAACATAGAGATTTAGGGGAAGAAAGAAAATGGAAAGAGATGGAGAGATCTGCATGAGAGAGAGAAGAGAGAGAGAGAGAGAGAGAGAGAGAGAGAGAGAGAGAGAGAGAGAGAGAGAGAGAGAGAGAGAGAGAAGAAGAAGAAGAAGAAGAAGAAAAATAAAAAATAAAATGTTTTTATTTATTTAATTGCTGACATAATGACAAGGACTTTTTTTAATATTATTTAAATAATTTTTAATTATAAATAAATGACACATATGCATTCCATTAGCCACATCAACATTTTGTTAGCCACATTAGCATTTTTCGTTAATGAGATGACGATAAGGACCAAAATGGAATTAATCAGGTTGAAAATTCGAGGACTAATGAAACTTTTGAATATACAAGGACCAAAATGAAAATACCCTCATGATTTAAGGACCAAAATAGGGTTTATGCCTTTCTTTTATTGTCATTCTCTTGGATTTGTTGTGGCATTGTGTATCATTGAGGAGCTCAAAAATCCCAAAAAGTTGGCTTTCCAAACGCACATGTATCCTAAGTGTACTATTCCATATGTCCTCTCATAGCCATGTGGAACTTACATGTGGGTGCAAGAAGCAAGGCACTGCACTGCCAGCGCATAGCAGCGCATTAAAGCTCTGAACAAGATGAAACCACTGGCATTGGATAGATCGGTTGATGATATTTTATGATGGTGTGCTCAGTGAGTTGAACAGAGGCTCTGAAACGGGTCAATCGAAACTTTGCGACATGTGGAGGGTGTGGATTGAATCACCAGAATGTCGGATGGCGCATGGAGGCATGTGGAAAATCGATTGGGTTGATTTTGGCATGGTTTGATATATCAGCCCACAATATATGAATGGTGGGGTCGTTGGCTCCATTGATGGCTTAGACATGGTGATTCTAAGGTAAGCATTGTTCTTGTGACGATGGAGTCTTCTGACAGCAATCGGAGTACTCGGATGGCGGTGGTGGAACACTGGAGAGGACTGGTGTGCGGAGTAGAATTAGCCAGAGAATTCGAAGGCAGCGAAAATTCACCAATGAAGACAAAGACTGCTTAGAACACCAGAGAACAAAGGTTGTGGCTCTGATACTATGTTAAATATTGAGCAATAAAGCTTTGATGCTAGGTTAGAATTATAGTTGTGTGATAGAATAGAATGCAAGCAAGCAATAATATAATGTAAAGAATTTAGGGAGTAAAGAGAAAGAGTGGAAGAGCAACGGTTACGTGGTTTAGCCGACAGACTGCATCCATGGAGGTAAAACTTTTAATGATAACATCTTTACTATAGAACAATCTGTATTACATTGAGCGCTTAGGAGGGTATTTATAGGAGACTAATCTTACATAATCCGGGATTACTATACTTGCAATACAAGTAACATGCTTAGCTTGTACACCAAGTATGCTTCGCTTGCACACCAAGTATTGGACTTGAGCCTTGATTATGAATGGGCCTTGATATACTTTAACACCTAGAATTCGATTTTTGGACTTTCTAACTTATTTATGGCATTTACCCCACTTTGTAACTTCCACAACTTGACAACTGCTACCTCCTACATCCTTTTTTCTTATTCTAGTCAATTGTTTGGACTTTGAAAGGTGTTATTGTGGACAAGTTTCATGGACATTATAAACCATCGAACAATTGGAGTGCACGATATTTTAACTCTTTTTTTTTTTTTTTTTTTTTTTCGCTCAATATCACGGTATTTTAACTCACACATGTAGAGTTTACCTCATCGTATATATATTCATATTTATATTTCTAACACAAAATAAATATCTTTATCACACAGTTTTATATTGGAGAGAATTAAAGTATGTTTGGTCAGTGATTTGTGTTTTTGTTTTCCAAACTTGTATTAAGGTGTTTTGAGAAATTGCTCTCAAGAACAATATTCTAATAGTTTTGAGAATCAAAAGTTTGTTTGGCAAGTGTTTTTCAACTGGTTTTCAATAATTTTATTAGATAATAATAATAATAACATTATTATTATTATTATTATTATTATTATTACACATACTATGATTATATTGATGCATGGTACAAAGTACTACTCATTCAATTTCCCAATATGGCCTATTCCTGGTTCATCCAATTCAATACGGAGTTCCAGTTCACTAAACTTGAATGCCAGCCACCACTTTGGTTCCTTAAATGGTGGTCCATCCATGGCTCTCAAGCAAAAATCATCCCGGATACTCTGTGGAATACAGTTCCTCCTACTAAAAAAGGTTATCCTCCATTGAGCACTCACACGCTCAAATAGGCTCTTCTCCACTTTACTAAGTTATAGAGGTGTTCAGAACATCACAGTAGATATCCTCCAATCCTGCTATTCTATTTCAAATATAAAGTCCCCTGGATTGTCAAATGGAGCTACCAGATTAAAGACAATATTTTAATCAGGAACCATGCAGTCAAATGGTGGGACAACTTTGACAGAGATAGAATTATTAAATTTGTCTATGATGAATTCCTTGAAATTAAGCAGGTTGAAGATCAGCCATCCATTCCAGATCTCCTTAAGGGAAAATCCCCCGAAGAGCTTGCAGAAATCTGTAAGTTTGCTGCTCAAGCCTGCCAAGCAGCCTCCGCCTCTACCAGTGGTAAAGGAAAATCCCCAACATCCTCAGAAGGATCAACCACTAAAATGATTAACCTTTCCCAGTTCTCTGCTCCAATGAAAAAGAATTGGTATGAAGAATCTCTGTTCCAGGATGCCCAAGATCCTTATGCTGAAATAGAAGAAGCTCAAGCCCTTCTTGAGGAACAACTCCTTGGATAGGGACTTATCAGCAAAACCACAGTCAGTCTACTATAGTAAGAAACATTCTGTTAGCAGAATCTGCACTGTTAATAAGCATGTCCGACAAATAACCAAGTTGCTGTCAAAATCACTGAAACAGATGTATTGCCAAAGTTTGCCAGATACATCTACGGCAATTGCATCTTCTCCAAAAAATTACTATTGCTTTTTCAAAAGTAAAGCAAATAGTAAATTTTATCTATAGTACTATGCATCAATAAATTTCATACTGATTTAATAAATCAAAAATTTCTCATTCGCATTGATTGCAAATCTGCAAAATATGTTTTAGAAAAAGATGTTGAAAATATTGCATCAAAACACATTTTTGCCCGATGGCAATCTATATTTAAGTATTTTTGATTTTGAAATTGAATATATTAAAGGAAGCCAAAACTCCATCCCTGACTTCCTTACCTGTGAATTTTTGCAGAATAAAGATGGCGGGTAAAAACGCCAAAAAAGCCACCTCCACCTCCAGCAAAATTCCACCCAATAAGCTCCCAGAAATAATAACATTATTATTATTATTATTATTATTTTATAATCAAAACTGGAACACCCACGTCTCCACCACATCCTCTACTAGCCACCACAAATCAACTGCAACCCACCCTGCAATCCATCGTGACCCACCGCATATCAACCCCCAACCGCAAATCACAACGGGAACACTCACAAACATCCTCATAGCTCAAAAAATCACAACCCACAATCGGCGACCCACTACACCAAAAAACTGGTGAACCTTTACACCAAAAAACCCATAAGACCCAACCAACTGTACCAAACAACCCACAAGCAACTTGTTTGGCCAAAAAGATGGCACTGGTTCAACAATCTACACCCATCAACACTAGCAACACCCCACACCCATCACACAATCACAACAAATCCAATATCAATAAAAACAATTCACAACAAACACAAAATCAAGTACAAATCACGGCGGCGAGAGAGAGAGGTGAGAGGTTCGTTGTCATATGAGCCCAAGTGGGTCTCTAGATCCACCTTGGCAGCTCTGGTTCTCACAGATCTGCCTCGTGTTAAAGCTCCTCTACTTGCCGTAACCACCGCGAGTCCTATTGCCATTCACCTTGCATGGGCTCTGCTGAGTGAGAGAGCATTGTGGAGGAGTGAGAGGCGAACGAAGAGAGAGAGAGAGAGAGAGAGAGAGAAATAGAGAGAAATAGTTTCGTTGAAGAGAGAGAGAGAGAGAGTTTGTGTTGATATGCTCGAAAAAAGAAAAAAAATATTATTATATTGAACAGTGTTAAGTGAGAACAGAATACATTAAGTGAAAGACCAAAAAGTTGTTTCCTAAATGTGGATTTGAGTCATGGTGAAACATTAATTGTATATGAGTTAAAAAAAAAAAAAAAAAAAAAAAAAAAAAAAAACCTAACATGGTGTAGGGCCCACAAATTTGTGGATTCAAATCCAATCCTTTAGCTTCCATTACAAAGCATTTTGTTTTGTAAATGAATAAAAATGTCTTTTCATTTTTTTTTATATCTCTCTCCTTCATCGTATGCCTTTTCTCTGCATCTTGATAAAAAGGCATAACCGTAGAACTTGGAATCTGAGGCAGAGCGACAGAGGTATCAAATTTTGGTGCCAAGGCGGAGAAGGCTTGCATCATCTTGATTCCAATTCTCTTAGAAGGCGTGATTCATGTTGTGAACTTCATATTGGCTGGGTTAATTCGGTTGAAAGGATTAGTTTCGACCACCCATTCAATTAAAGTTGATCAGATTGTTTAATTCACTAAAATTGGCAACTTTTGTTTATTTAATTAATTTTAGTTTGACTTGGCTAACATGTGGCTTAAATTGGTTGAAACAAGTTGGAAGTTGTATCTGTTTACTTGTGAGTAAAAGAGTGAAAGTTGTATTATTTATTTATTTATTTTTTTTGTATGATCTACTTCACAGGTCTTGCCAATGAGCTCTAGCTCAACTGGTACCTCCTCCCCCTTTTAAGTTCTAGGTGGAGGGTGAGGTCATGCGTTCAAGAACCCGTTGAGTGCGTGTGTAACTTACCAATAAAAAAAGAAATCTACTTCACATGGTTTGTTATGTATATGGCCCTTCACATGGTTTGTTATATATATATATAATCATAGACCTTCCGCTGAGGTTTTGCCATTTTGCATACTTAGTGTTCGACATGTGGTGAGATATTTTATATTTTCTTAATTTCTTCTTTCCATGTGTTATCTACATTGATAATTGGTAATTCTAATCTACTATTAGTGATAGGTTCAACTATGTGATAAAGTTCATCTACTGTTAGTGATAGGTTCAACTATGTGATAGAGATCATAATAGAGTTCATAATCTACTGTTAGTGATAGGTTCACCTATGTGATAGAATTTGATTTACTGTAAACCTGATATTTTATATTTTATATTTTATGAATTTCTTATTTCCATGTGTTATCTACACTGATAATTGTTAATTCTAATCTACTGTTAGTGATAAGTTCAACTATTTGATAGAGTTCATAATCTATTGTTAGTGATAGGTTCAACTATGTGATAGAGTTACTAATATACTCTTAGTGATAGGTTTACCTATGTGGTAGAGTTTGCTTTACTGCAAACAGGGGTGGAGCCAGAAATTTTTTTTAGGGTGGGCTAGAATTGGATTGGGATAAAACTGAGATTTGTGATTGAAATTCAGATTGGGTTAGGGTTAGGGTTAGGACTTTTTTTAAAAAAAAAAAAGCTTGACTGGGATGTTAACCTGATCTTTTATTTTTAATTCTTTCTTAATTTCCTCTTTCCATGTTTATCTATACTGATAATTGTTAATTCTAATATACTGTTAATGATAGTTTCAACTATGTGAAAGAGTTCCTAATCTACTGTTAGTGATAGGTTCACCCATGTGATAGAGTTTGCTTTATTGTAAACCTCTTCGTATCCAATTTGTAACATTGTTTAGATTGAAATGCACTGTACATCTTCTAAGTTTGGCCAATTTTGATTTTGTTCCCTATTGTTTGAAAGTTTTGATCCTCCCCCTCTTCATTTGGTTCTATTTGGATGCTGGCTCTCCCGTTCAAAAAACATTAGCCTCTTACTGTTAAGTGCCATCTTAGCTCAAAATGACGTAACTTTAATTCATTAAAACGACATTGTTATTGTCCACATGTAAAAATAAAAATTTAAATATTTACTTCTTTTTTTTTTTTTTTTTTCCTTCTGTTATTTGTTTTCTTTAAATTTATTTTTTTTTGTTTTTGGTATTACTTAATGTCCTTAATGTTTATCTTGATCTCAGAGATATCCTCCACAACCTTATGATTAGCTTCCAGATTTTTTAGTACTGATGCAACCCTTGTGCTTTCACAGGTGTGAATGTTATCCATTGCTTTCTTCTCCCAGAACTTGAGTTTTGAATCAGGTTCCTCAATCGCTTTAACATCTTCAACCTTTGTGCTCTGTTTTGATTGATTCAACTTGCTCTTTGGCATAATATTTTTGAACAATATCAGATGTAGATGGTCCAATATCAATCAAAGCATTCATTTGGCATGTGAATGAAGCATTGAACTCTTACCCTTTTTCCTTTTAATTTGATTTCTTTTCTTTCCTTTTTTCTCTATTCTCTCTCTCTTTCTCTCATTCCTCAGATCGAAGATTGATCTGGGCTCTCTCCCTCATATCCTTAAATCAGAGCTGGATTCAAGGTGTCGCTGGCATAGTGAGCAACATCGTGAGCCATCTCCATCGTAGGTGGTTAGGTTCGCCATTTCGCGCTGTCGTGAGCTAATTTTTGGGTTGGTTTGATTCTAGATTTTGGATTTGGGGGGTTTGTTGGTTTGGGTGTTAGGTGTTGATGGGTTTTGGGTGTTTGTGTTTATCTTTTTGCTTTGGTGGTGTTTGAATTCAGATTCAGAGATTGGGAAGTAGATCTGGAGTCGTGAAAGTTTTGGAAATTTTTGCTTTTTCTATTTGGTTGGTGAGAAAGTGTGAGAAAATTTTGTTTTTTCTATTTGGCTTTGGGTTTGGTTATTCATCATCAGGGGTGTTGAAAACAGCTATGGTGGTTTGAGAACAAAAAAGAAATCGAAAAAATGGGAAAAAGGGAGAGAGAGAGAGAGAGAGAGAGAGAGAGAGAGGGTAACAAATAAAAAATGAGAAATAATAAAATTCATTTTTTGTTCTTTTAAAAAAATTAAATTATTATTTTTAATTTTATGGCATTTTTATATTTAAAGAAATTATTTAAATTTATTTTAAAGTTTTTTTTTTTTTTTTTTTTAATTCAATATACGTGTGGCATGATTTTATTGGGCCAACTAGCACATGTGTCAAGCTTAGGTGGCATTAATGGTTAGTGACTAACGTTTTTTGGACTAGAAGACTAAAATACAAACTAAACCAAATGAAAAGGAAGCGGATCAAAACTTTCAAACATTAGGGAACAAAATCAAAACAGGCCAAACTTAGAGGGTGTACAATGCATTTTAGTTCATTATTTATATAAATACAGACATTGTTTATATAAATACAAACAACTTTTGCAGTACAGATTTAAGGCTGATAATTGCAAAGTAAATTGTAATTTAACAAACTAGTCAATCCGCAAGGCATCTACATCTCATTCGTCCAACTCATGAACATACATACCCATCAACTATGGTAGAAACATTGGTTCTAGATATGGAATAAAAGGAGGGTGTGATAGTGTCGACACTGGGAAAAATACTAAGTCCTTCTTTTTCCTAATCCCGACCCCCATTTGGCGAGTGTCGATCTCTTTTTCTTCATTTCGAGATGTGAGTTGTGTGTGTGTGTGCGGGAACATGTGTGTGTGTGTGCATGAGAGCACAAATTTGGAGTCGCCACCAATCATGGGAAATTTAGGGTGTGATTGGGCACCTATGTTTAACAGATTTTATCTTGTTTAGACATATTAAAGAAAATGGTCTTGAACCAGAGATGGGTTTGGGGGTTTGCTTATGCGTGGGGAAGGTGTTAGGCATCCCACGACATCCGTTTAAAGAAACGGTTACCTCCCTTCTAGTGTTCCCTTATGTTTGCTAAGTCTTGATTTGTTGGTTTTAATTATGTACCAATGTCCCGATTTCCGTCATGCGATATACCAAGAAAGGCAAATGCAATTTTGACTTCATTCGGTTTTGATTAGACTCTTTATTTCGCCTTCCCTCATCTTTGTATTTTTTAGGTTCCGGGCAGTTCAATGGTAGGATGCACTTGAAATCCTAACATCGAGTGCCGGGACAAACAATTAATATTTTTGGTGCCATGTTCGGCATCTCCTTACCCTTGATTTCCAAGAATAAAGTGGTCCGTCAGATGGCGGGGTTTTGGATGATTAATTCACGCTTTGGGGAATTTTAGATCATGATCTTGTGGGAGTTAGAACGTGTAGAATCCCTTACGACGTGTCTACTGCCAGCCACATCGATGCGTAAGGGACTCATACCATGGTGTCTCAATGCTAGGGTGAGCCATAGCTCTTGGGTTGCACCAACTTCGTTTATAACGCCCACATTATCATGTTTACTCTTTTTAAAGTTTTCATGGCAAAGTGTATTTTAATCACATTTATATCAAAGCAAATAAACACTCAAACAAGTAATCACGACATGTTTGTAGCACATAAATTACTAAAAATAATTTCAACAAGTGATCATGGCACGTTTGCAGCACATAAATCACTAAAACATCAAGTATGGGATGATCATGGCATGTTCGTAGCACATTAATCATAAAAAGTAGTTCAAGTGAGTAATCACGGCATGTTTGTAGCACATAAATTACTAAAACACAAGTATGGGATGATCATGGCATGTTTGCAACACATTAATCATAAGTACGGGATGAATGCTTCATGACGAGATTGGCAAATGTAATCATGACATGCCTCTCGGGATTACACGAAGGATCAGTGTTATTAAAAGACTTACCTAATCCCCCGAGACCGAATAGGACTTATATGAGTGAAAAATCATTTTTAAAATACGTCGGGAATCTTACGGGTCCAAAACCTCATGGAATTACGTGGTTGTTAATATCCCTGTGGAGGTCTTACATAATCCACTATGATCAATCGGGATTTTCACGCCCAAATCACAAAGGAAAAATGGGAGAAATAAATAATATTTACAACGTAGTAAATATAAATGAAAGCGATAAATATATTTAAAGCATGACGGAAAGCAATAAATGTATTTAAGCATAAATGAATTTAAAGCAAGAGATTTTTGTGGGTCCAATGTCTTATGGGATTACGTGGTTGTTAATGCCCCCATGGAGGTCTTACATAATCCACCACGACCAATCGGGATTTTCACGCCCAAATCACAAAGGGGAAAGGGGGAAAATAAATAATATTTATAACGTAGTAAATAGTAATGATAGCGATAAATATATTTAAAGCAAGACGGAAAGCAATAAATGTATTTAAGCATAAATGAATTTAAAGCAAGGGATTTTTGTGGGTCCAATGCCTTATGGGATTACGTGGTTGTTAATGCCCCCATGGAGGCCTTACGTAATCCACCACGACCAAACGGGATTTTCATGCCTAAATCACAAAGGGGAAAGGGGGAAAATAAATAATATTTACAATGTAATAAATAGTTAAATGATGGAATTTAATCATGGGGGCATGTTCATGGATCCAATGCCTTGCGGGTTTACATGATTGTTAATGCCTCGTAGAGGGCTTACATAATCCGCCAAAACCACTAAGGATTTTCACGCCCAAGTCACACGGGAAAAGGGGATAATCATAATAAATAATATTCACAACGTAGTAAATGTGAATGAAGTGATAAATGTATTTAAAGCGTTGGGGAAAGCGATAAATGTATTTAAAGCAATAATGGAAAGCATTAAATAAACTTAAAGCATAAAGCGATAAATGATATTTAAAGTATTGCAGAAAGCGATAAATGTATTTAAAGCAATAATGGAAAGCATTAAATAAACATAAGGCATAAAGCAATAAACGGTATTTAAAGCAATAATGGAAAGCATTAAATGTATTTAAAGCATAAACGAAAGCATAAGCTTAAATAAGTGTGGATCCTTGTGAATCCCTTCCCATTTTTGGGATCATCACTAGTCACTTCCACTAAGAGAAAGGAAAAGAGTGAAGAGAGAGGGGAGAAAGGGTTTTAGAGAGAGATTACCTAAGTAGGTGTCTCTCACTCTAACTAAGACTAGCATAAACCCCCAAAGGAAGACCCCCAACCCTTATTTATGCCAAAAAACTAAGCCTACACTGCCTAGAAACTTGAGCCAGCCTCCAGAAATGGGGGAGGAGGAGTCTGATTTATAGGCAAATTTTGCGCGGCTTGGTGCCACGCTGCACGAGTGGGGCAGCTTCATGCCGCGAGGCACGTGGTGAGGCTGCACCAGGCATGTAGCCTGCCACGTGGCGATCTTATCCACCATGTGGCCCCTTCGGCGAATCCTCCTCGATTCGTGTGCATGTACAGTTTTTTGACCTGATTTTCGGGGCAGCTTTTGGAGGCCTTCTGGTGCTCAAAATGGATCATGCGGGATACCGTTGGAAAGCTCGGGAAGTCTACTTTCCAACGATATAATTTTTGCATGAATCAAAGTTTGGATAGAAAAGTTATGGCTCCCGGAAGTTGGGGTGTCCGAGCTGTTTTTTCGCATTTTTCGGGCAAAGATTCCGGCCAAACGGGGGATGCTACCGGCGAACTAAGAGTTGTGTCTTGTAGCTGGAGTTGCAGTCTTTCTTATGCACCTGGGCTTGCAGATCAAATTGCAGCGAGCCGTAAGGAATCCGCACTCGAAGGCGGTTGTCCAAAAGGAAAAAGGCGTCAGATTTTCAGTGTGTTGTCCTTATTTTCGTCTGTTTTTGCGCACATGGTAGACGTAGTTTCTGACGTCGATTTTCAATATTCTTGGTGTCGCTAGAAAGCTTACGCTACCTTCTTTCTTAATGTTTTGGACTTGCGGGAAACCGAGCTTGGGCTCGAGAGATATGGTCCCGCGAATAGAGGCCACCAGAATGTTTTTGGCTTGCCGGAGGACGTTTTTCTAATCGAGATTCCAGCTAGACCGAGGAAAATCTTGGCGATCCAAGAATTGTACACCGTGTCTGAACATGTCCTTTCTCTTAAAGTTATGGACTTGTGGATCACATTGCAGCGAGTCGGAAAGAATCTATGCGCGAGAGCGACATCCCAGGGGGGAAAGTGCAGAATTTTCAGCATAGTCTTATTTCTTTCGTCAGTTTTCGCACGTACGGTGGACGTAGCTCCCGATGTCAGATTTTGGTGATCTTGGTGTCACCGAAAAGCTTGCGCTACCTTCATTCTTAAGGTTCTGGGTTTGCACAGAGGCAAGCTTGGGTTCGCGAGATGCGGTTTTGCGAACAGAGGCTGTCAGAGTGTTTCCCATGCCGAGGGGCCATTTTTCGATTGAGATTCCGACTTGACAAGAAGAGCTCTTGACAATCCGAGAGTTGCACATAGTAGCTAAAATTACCCTCTTTTTTAAAGCTTTCACCTTGTGGACCAAATCGTTGCGGACTGGAAAGAATCCATGCGCAAACATCGCCTCCAAAATAGGCTGTTTTGTCAACAACACTTAGCAAAATTTGGCTAAGTGTTGGACCGATTTTCACAGTTTTGCCCATAACTCCCACGTTTCTCATCCGTTTTCGACCCGTAAAGTATTGAATCGAAGCTCTCGATGTGCTCTATCCAATGGTTAGGGGGTGGTTAGCCAGATCTTGTTTTTGGTCTGGTCAATGCCTTGGTCAAACTTGGTCAAACCTCCCCAAACTCCGGGAAATGTGCTCCAGGCCTCGTTTTAAGGTTCTTTTGATACTGCGAACCCCTGTCGGGTTGACCCGGCTTGGTCAGAGTTGCCTCGTTTTACGTGCCAACACCTGGGAAAATCCCAGGGGTAAAAATAGGGTTATGACAGTTGCCCCTTCTTTGTTTGGCGTTTCATGGCACAAAGAGCGTTGAACAAAGAACAAATGACTCAATTTTTGCTCGCTGGGATTTTCTTGATTTTCATGCCCATCCTCGAGTACTGTGAAAAATCTTCCTCGGTTTGCATGTCACTCTCTATCAGACGCGCTGGCTCTCAATCGGTTGACACACGGGTCAAAAGTCAAAGGTGGCTTTCAGATTCTTGGTTTTCTCCAAAACTCCACTTTTCGTACTTATGCTTTCTCTTTCTCTTCTAGCTCAGATCTCGTGCTCCGGAAGTCTGTTCGCCCTTCTGTTTGTCCCCTTTTCTTTTAAATTTTTTTTTTTGGCACGTCGCCATGTGTGTACCTTTGGCAGGGGTAGAAATTTTGAAAAGTATAGGCTAAATTTGGGATTTACAAAAACTAAGGAAATACTTTAGTTGGGTTCGAGGTTCCAAGGAATCCTGGGGAATAGACAAATCTGACCCGGTTTGAAATTTTTCAAACGGTTGAGGAAAATTGGGATTTAGGAATTTCCCAAATTATGATCGAGGTAATCCAACGATTTAGAGATCCTGAGTCCAAACGGTCGAGGGGGAAGTTGGGATTTGAAACTTTGTTCAAATCTCAATTTGGGTAATCTGGCGGTTTGGAGATCCTAAGTCCAAACAGGTTGAGGAAAATTGGGATTTGAAGCTTGTCCAAATCTCAATTTGGGTAATCCGATGGTTTGGAAATACTAAATCTGAACAGGTCGGGGGGAATTGGGATTTGAAACTTGTCCAAATCTCAATTTGGAGTAATTTGATGGTTTGGAAATCCTGAGTCCTAACAGGTCAGGGGAATTTCGGATTTGAAACTCGTCCAAATCTCAATTTGGGTAATCCGACGGCTTGGAAATCTTGAGTCCAAACAGTTCAGGAAAAATTGGGATTTAAAACTCGTCCAAATCTCAATTTAGGTAAACCGACAATTTGGAAATCCTGAGTCCAAACAAGTCGGGAAAAATTGGGATTTGAAACTCGTCCAAATCTCAATTTGGGTAAACCGACGGTTTGGAAATCCTGAGTCCAAACAGGTCGGGAAAAATTGGGATTTGAAACTCGTCCAAATCTCAATTTGGGTAAACCGACGGTTTGGAAATCCTGAGTCCAAACAGGTTGGGAAAAATTGGGATTTGAAACTCGTCCAAATCTCAATTTGGGTAAACTGACGGTTTGGAAATCCTGAGTCCAAACAGGTGGGGAAAAATTGGGATTTGAAACTTGTCAAATCTCAATTGGGTAATCAAACCCGGTTTGGAAATTCATCCAAACAGTCGGGGAAAAATTGGGATTTGAAACTTGTCAAATCACAATTGGGTAATCAAACCCGGCTTGGAAATTCATCCAAACGGTCGGGGAAAAATTGGGATTTGACACTTGTCAAATTGCAATTTGGTAATCAGACTCGGTTTGGAAATTCATCCAAATGGTCGGGGAAAAATTGGGATTTGACACTTGTCAAATCCCAATTGGGTAATTAGACCTGGTTTGGAAATTCATCTAAATGGTCGGGGAAAAATTGGGATTTGACACTTGTCAATTCGAAATTGGGTAATCAGACCCGGTTTGGAAATTCATCCAAACGGTCGGGGAAAAATTGGGATTTGACACTTGTCAAATCGCAATTGGGTAATCAGACCCTATTTGGAAATTCATCCAAACTGTCGGGGAAACATTGGGATTTGACACTTGTCAAATCGCAATTGGGTAACCAGACCCAGTTTGGAAATTCATCCAAACGGTCGGGGAAAGATAGGGATTTGACACTTTGTCAAATCGCAATTGGGTAATCAGACCCGATTTGGAAATTCATCCAAACGGTCGGGGAAAGATAGGGATTTGACACTTTGTCAAATCACAATTGGGTAATCAGACCCGATTCAGAAATTCATCCAAACGGTCGAGGAAAAATTGGGATTTGAAACTTGTCAAATCTCAATTGGGTAATCAGACTTGGTCTGGAAATTCATCCAAACGGTCGGGGAAAAATTGGGATTTGGAACTTGTCCAAATCTCAATTGGGTTATAGGACCCGGTCTAAAAATTCATCCAAACGGTCGGGGAAAATTGGGATTTGGAACTTGTCCAATCTCAATTGGGTAATCAGACCCGGTTTAGAAATTCATCCAAACGGTTGGGGAAAAATTGGGGTTTGAGACTTTGTCAAATTGCAATTAGGTAATCAGACCCGGTCTAGAAATTCATCCAAATGGTAGGGGGAAAATTGGGATTTGGAAGTTGTCCAAATCTCAATTGGGTTATTGGACCCGGTTCGAAAATTCATCCAAACGGTCTGAGAAAAATTGGGATTCGAAACTTGTCAAATCTCAATTGGGTAATCAGACCCGGTTTGGAAATTCATCCAAATGTTGGGGAAAAATTGGGATTTGAAACTTTCCAAATCTCAATCAGGTAATCAGACCCGGTCTGGAAATTCATCCAAGCGATTGGGGAAAAATTGGTTGTGTGATTGTCTTTTCCTATCATCAGGTTTTGAGTATGAAGTTTACCTGGCTTTTCTAACTCTTCGACTGCTTGTTGTCCTCTTTTGCAGATGTCTCACTAAGGCAGTGATAGCGGGGATCATCGCCGGTCCTCATGCCTTGGATTTTTGCGAATGCATGAAACTTGAGGGTTGGGTCTTAAGAAAGACCTTAGGTAGACTTGGGGTCATGTGAATTTGGTTCCCCCTTCTTGGGTTTTTCACCGATGGTGGCATTCCATGTGGTCCATTCCTGAGGGACTTTGGCTTTGTGCGGTTTAGACGCTATGCGAGCTCCATTGAGGTAATTGTTGCTTTGTCTGTTGGGTCGGAGTGCACACGCACCTTATACTTTAGTTATCTCATAGATTAGCTGCAGCCTCGAAACATCACAGGGTTGGGTCTTATACATCCAAGAGGCCCATCATCATCATTGGGTCTTACTCACTCACAAGGCCCATTTCCGCAAATGTTGGGACTTACTCTTCCACGAGGCCCATTTCAACAAGTTTTAGGTCTTACTCCTTTATGAGGCCCATTTCAGCAAATGTTGGGACTTACTCCTCGACAAGGCCCAATTCGAAAATTGTTGGGACTTACTCCTCCACGAGGCCCATTTCAGTAAATCTTGGATCTTACTCCTTCACGAGGCCCATTTCTATCATCATCAGGTCTTACTCTTTCATGAGGCCCAACTCAGCAAATCTTGGGTCTTACTCCTTCACGAGGCCCATTTCAACAAATATTCAGGTCTTATAGTTTTTTCTGGACATGGAAAAATTGCCCCAGCATATGATGTCACCACAAATTTTTCCAGCTTCGCGAAGATGGAAAAATTTTGCCCTAGTATGGCATTATCTTGATCGGTACGAGTTTCCAAACTCTTCATGCACATACTTCTTAGTTTGGTCCAAACTGACTGCTCAAGTCTCGAACTAGCTTTTCTTCACAATTTTTCAGTTTACTGAAAAATTTGCTCTAGTATGGAATCACACACATCGACGCAAAATCCAAATTTCTACTCCTACCTTCTTTACCCTGGACTGAGACAACTGCCCGAGTGTTGAACTGCTTTTCCTTCAACATTTTCCAAAATCCCTTTGAAAAATTTGCCCCCAGTGTGTTGTCAAATTTAATCATAAGACACTCTTTGGTTGTTTCTTGACTTTTTTGGTTTTATTGGTGCCGAAGACGTGCTCTTGGTCATTAGGTCGGATGACACTTTCTTGATCATCAATCTGCTCAGTTGAGCCTTCGGCTCTTTCAACTAATTCTTGATGGTGGTAGCACTTCTTTGATCTCTAGTTTGTCTTTTGATTTTTCCGCAGACGGAAAAATTGCCCCGGTGTGACACAATAAGATCAATGGTGAGACCCATGGATAAATCGAACGTCTTCCACGCATTTTCCCCAATTTGTTTCTCATTTCTCTCTCTGAGACTTTTCTCGCATTGCTATTCAGAATTCCTCATTCCCAGACTCTGATACCGTCACTGGTATGGGAGGTTTTGCAAGAGGTGTCCATTCTCCTAGATGATGCAGGTTTTTAGTGGCCTAGAAATCTGCCTCAACATTGAACTCCACGTTTGCTGAGTGTGTCTATGATGAGAGATTCTCTTTTCACTTTCTGAAACTTTTGGATACCACCTGCGGTTTGGTAGAACCAAGAAGGAAAAATTGCCCCAGTATCAAGGTTGAGACTGGGGCCTGGCCTTCGTTTTCTGTGGACAACATTCGACCAAAGCCAGTGTATGGGATTATGTTTGGGCATTTTCTGGTCAAGGCATGCTGTTTGAAGAGAGTCTTGGGAGAAAGTGCTCAACATCTTTCAGGGCTTTTGGGCTAGTGTCTGACTGGTAGTACGGAGGGTGAAATGAATTTCATAGGTTGTTGCAATTCTGAACAAATCCCTCCTTAACAATTTTCCTTGTTCAAGATTTCGAGGATTGTTTTTTTGAAAATCATTTTCAAATCTTTTTATTCTTGGAAAATCATTAAAGAGTATAATCTTTTGAAAATTCTTCCGAATGCATGCATCGTCTGAGAGCGGCTTAGGCAAAGCCTTGTTTCCTTTACAGTTAATGGGTGCCTTTGCTCAACAATCATCCCTTACCGAGAATGGAAAGCGTGATCCCTCAGGTTAATCTATTTGGCATTATCCTGTGAGCTTTCTGAGTGAGCTCTTTCTTCTTTTATTTCTTTTGAATTGGTGAGAGGCTTCAAACATTGAAGTCACTCTTGTTTGGCCCAAAGGCCGTGGTGTAAAGTGGACGGTGCCCTTTATGAGATATGACCTCTTGAAGGTGTGTGATCTAGATTCCATCATTACCGGTTTTTGACCAAAAGTTCATTGCTACATGACCAACCGATCATCATTGATCAGTGAGGTCTTTGTTGGCTTGTAATGTGGCCTTGGGGTTAAAAGGGTGCTTGAAACGAAGGATATAAGGCTCAAAATTAGTTCATGATGTTTCCGTAGCACAAGCTCTTTAGACTAAACAGTTGCTCCCAATTAGGAAGGACTTTTAAAGGACCGTAATGTAAGGCTTTGGTTCTCCTATGTTTATGGAAGGATAATTTTGGCTTTGAAATTATTTGAGGGGTTTTCCTAAAGTCAAGGATTACTCTTCGTTAAAATTTCACTCCATTAAGCACTTCGTGTCTAAACTTGTCCTTAATTCGAACATTTCACTAGATTCTCCTATTCATTCAGTTCAACTTTCTTTGGGTCAACTTTCTCTTCAACTTTTGGACTTGATTCTCCCCTTTCCTTTTGGGGAGTTCACTTGATTGACTTGGTTTCCTTTAGAAGTCTCACTTTGTTTGCTTTTACTTGGCATGAGACTCCCTCAATCATTTAACCTGCCCCAGTGTGGGGGGTAATCCTTGACTGGTTTTTTCATAGAAAAAACAAATAGGCTCAACTTGGTTAACAAGTGGTATTTTTCTACAAGCGAGAAGATAGTTGAACGGAGGCCTTTTCCGTCATCCTAGGTACTAACTTTTTAGCCTAGAGAGCTTAAGTGCCATTTCATAAATCCGGGTGAATTTTCTTTAAAAATATATTATTTGTATCAGCGGGGTTTACAAGCGGTAAAACTGTTTGGATGGTAGAAACAATGCCTCCATCATTTCTTATCCAATCAGTTGGTCAGTGAAGCTAGAACTTTTAGTCACCTACTGGTTTAGGATCACACCAACATTGGTCATGAAAAGTGGGAATTATGTGCGAAGTGTTAAGTGCTTCATATGTTTGAGAAAAAGTGTTTTGGGCGTGGGTGTTCAGAGAACACATGCCACTTTTTCTCAGTAGTGGATAGTAATTTTACTTGGACACCTCATTTTCCATGAGTGGAATTATGGTGTTGACTCGTCCCTTTCATGGATGCATGCATTTCAAACAAATCTTTTTGTGATTTTGAATTTATTATGCACATTTTTTGGAAAAGTATAGATTTTGAAAATTTTGTACAAGATTGCAACAAACTATTCAACATGGATATAGGAGGGTTAGTAGGAACCTGATTGAACCTTAAAGGTTCTTTGTGCTTTGTCTTCCGTGGGTGGCATTCCCAATATCAGGCAAACCTTTTTAGAGTTTGGATACAGTTGTGTGAAGCTTTCGCTTGAAAGTGATCGATATCTTAGCTCGCTCTTGGTCTATCCAGGCTTGGCATCATGCTCTCAAGAACCATCATTTCATTGTACTGCTGCAGGTTCCTCTGTTGACTTTTCTCAAATATGGTGCCCTTGGGTAGTCCAAGTAGGTCATTCAAGTCTTGTGCACCTTGGGAGCTTGTGCTATCTGAACCAGCCTTAGCGGATTCCAAGTGGGTATAACATGGGAGAGTCTTCCTCCATTTCCTGTCATTCTTGGCTTATCATCTGAACTTCTCCCTCGTTTTTCTCCATGAGGGTCCTCTTAGCAATCTGCTCAACTAATGTCATTAGAGCTGGAATGTTCACTATCTTCTTTATCTTCACCGCATCCTCGATTCTCTCTCCAACTGGAATTAGGTCGACGAAGAACTACAATTTCAGACCTATCACCCCATCAAAGTAGGGGTTCTTTAAAGCATCGACAAAAATCTTGATCATTTCTTTCTCGTTTAGAGGAGGGCGTGCCTGGGCTGCCACTTCTCTCCACCGCTAGACGTATTTTTTGAAAGTCTCGCCGCTCTTCTTCTCCATTCTCTAAAGGTCAAACTGATCTAGTGCTATTTGTGAGTTGAAACCATACTGGGCTAAGAAGGTGTTTGCCAGCTCCTTCTAATGGGAGATCTTCTTCAGCTATGAGTACCATTCAGCCGCATGTCCCGTTAGAGTGTCTTGGAAAGTTTGGATCATCAATGGTTCATTGTCCGCGTACTGTGTCATCTTCCAGCAGTACATTTGCAAGTGAATCATCGGGTCACCCCTCCCATTGTACTTCTCGAGTTTCGGGGCTTTGAATTTGGGTGGCACTGTCATGTTGGGGAACCAGGACATGCTGGAGAAGTCTGTGTTCCCGAAAGAGTTCAGGCAATGCATGAGCTGGATTTTCTCTTCTCGGTTGTCGATTTTTCTGCCCAGCTGGGAGTCCTTCTCCTTTGGTTTTGGTGGTGTTGCCTGCCTTGGTGGCATTGGCGGTCTTGGTGGCGGAACGGTGTTGATGTGAGGATGCCCTTCTGGCACTTCTTCGTTGGTGTTTTTGCCGTCTTCTCTCCTCTAGTTTCCCATTTCTGAGTCTTGTTTTACCATCATGTGTACGAAGGTGAGAAGGTCGTTAAACTTGTGCTCCAGGGCGGCCATCCGAATCTCATGTTCATTTGGCCCACTTGTTTCTCTCGCCATTTGTTCATGTGTACGGATGAAATCCTACGAGCAAATGATAACAAGTTAGACTTTGAAATCACAATTAAGATCATAACCTTGGCTTACCTCGTGGTGAACCTTAATTGGGTATGAATGTGCATAAGACATGCATGATTGCACTATGCATCAACAAGTAGATGGACTCTCACATCGGGTTACCAAGATTTGATGAGCCTTTCGGCCCACAGTTCCATTTTGAAATTTTTTTTGGGGAACCGACATTGGTTGAGGTGAGGGTCATACTTCTTGCTAAGGCTAACACAATGGGTGAATATCTACATCCCCGTATAGAGTTGGAAACTCTTGGGGTTTATGTGTGTATGCACACGACGGTTTACGAATGCATTAGCGAAGGGATAGACTCTCACATTACCAATATTCGACGAGCCTTTTGGCACTCGATTCCATTTTGAAAATTTTTTGGGGAACCAACGTCGGTTGATGTGAGGGTCACACTCTTGGTTAAAGGTGACACAATGGGTGAATATCTACATCCCCGTATAAAGTTGGAAACTCTTGGGGCTTTCATGTGTATCATGGTTACGAGCGCATCAACGAAGAGATGGACTCTCACATTACCAAAATTCGACGAGCCTTTCGGTGCTCGGTTCCATTTTGAAAATTTTTGGGAACCATCGTCGGTCGATGTGAGGGTCATACTCTTGGTTGAGGATGACAAGACTATATACATCCCCATAGAGTCAGAAACTCTTGGGGTTTTCATGTGTATGTACATGACAGTTACAGACGCATCAACTAGGAGATAGACTCTCACATCACCAAAAATTCGACGAGCCTTTCAACACTCGGTTCCATTTTGAAAGATTTTTAGGAACCGATGTCGGTTGGTGTGAAAGTCGTACTCTTGGTCGAGGATGACAAGACTCTATAGATCCCATGTAGAGTTGGAAACTCTTGGGGTTCTCATGTATAAGATGGTTACAAATGCATCAATGAAGAGATGGACTCTCACACTACCAAAAATTCGACCAGCCTTTCAGCGCCCGGTTCTATTTTGAAAGATTTTTGGGAACCAATGTCGGTCGGTGTAAAGGTCATACTCTTGGTCAAGGATGACAAGACTCTATACATCCCATGTAGAGTTGGAAACTCTTGGGGTTCTCATGTACAAGATGGTTACAAATGCATCAACGAAAATATGGACTCTCACATTACCAAAATTCGACGAGTCTTTCGGCGCTTAGTTTCATTTTGAAAGATTTTTGGGAACCGATGTCAGTCGATGTAAGGGTCATACTCTTGGTTGAGGACGACAAGACTCTATACATCCTCATGTAGAGTTGGAAACTCTTTGGGGCTCCCATGTGTATGTACATGATGGTTACAAGCGTACCAACAAAAAGATGGACTCTCAAACTACCAAAAATTCGACGAGTTTTTCGGCGTTCGGTTCCATTTTGAAAGATTTTTGGGAACCGATGTCAGTCGATGTGAGGGTCATACTCTTGGTTGAGGATGGTCGGGGGAAAAATTGGGATTTGACACTTTGACAAATCGCAATTGGGTAATCAGACTCGGTTTGGAAATCCATCTAAATGGTAGGGGAAAAATTGGGATTTTGACACATTGTCGAATTGCAATTGGGTAATTAGACCCGGTTTGAAAATTAATCCAAACGGTTGGGGAAAAATTGGGAACCCAAACGGTCGGGGAAAAATTGGGATTTGACACTTTGTCAAATCGCAATTTGGTAATCAGACCCAGTTTAGAAATTCATCCAAACGGTCGGGGAAAAAATTGGGATTTGACACTTTGTCAAATCGCAATTTGGTAATCAGACCCAGTTTAGAAATTCATCCAAACGGTCGGGGAAAAAATTGGGATTTGACACTTTGTCAAATCGCAATTAGGTAATCGGACCTGGTTTGAAAATTAATCTAAATGGTCGGGGAAAAATTGGGATTTGATACTTGTCAAATCGCAACTGGGTAATCAGACTTGGTTTGGGAGTTAACCCAAACGGTTGGGGAAAAATTGGGATTTGACACTTTGTCAAATCGCAATTGGGTAATCAGACCCGGTTTGGAAATTCATCCAAACGGTTGGGGAAAAAATTGGGATTTGACACTTTGTCAAATCGCAATTGGGTAATCAAACCCGATTTGGAAATCC
This sequence comes from Fagus sylvatica, assembly GCA_907173295.1. Classification (NCBI taxonomy): domain Eukaryota; kingdom Viridiplantae; phylum Streptophyta; class Magnoliopsida; order Fagales; family Fagaceae; genus Fagus; species Fagus sylvatica. The sequence continues at coordinate 198,613 of CAJSFY010000136.1, read as the reverse complement.
TTCCAAACAGTCGGGGAAAAATTGGGATTTTGACACTTTGTCGAATCGCAATTGGATAATCAGACTCGGTTTGAAAATTAATCCAAACGGTCGGGGAAAAATGGGATTTGGCACTTGTCAAATCGCAATTGGGTAATCAAACCTGATTTGGGAGTTAACCCAAACGGTTGGGGAAAAATTGGGATTTGACACTTTGTCAAATCGCAATTGGGTAATTAGACCTGATTTGGAAATTCATCCAAACGGTCGGGGAAAAAATTGGGATTTGGCACTTTGTTAAATCGCAATTGGGTAATCAGACTCAGTTTGGAAATCCATCCAAACGGTCGGGGAAAAATTGGGATTTTGACACTTTGTCGAATCGCAATTGGGTAATCGGACTTGGTTTGAAAATTAATCCAAACGGTCGGGGAAAAATTGGGATTTGACACTTGTCAAATCGTAATAGGGTAACCAGACCCGGTTTGGGAGTTAACCCAAACGGTCGGGGAAAAATTGAGATTTGACACTTTGTCAAATCACAATTGAGTAATCAGACCCGGTTTGGAAATTCATCCAAACGATCGGGGAAAAAATTGGGATTTGACACTTTGTCAAATCGCAATTGGGTAATCAGACCCGGTTTTAAAATTAATCCAAACGGTCGGGGAAAAATTGGGATTTGACACTTGTTAAATCGCAATTGGGTAATCAAACCCGGTTTGGGAGTTAACCCAAATGGTCAGGGAAAAATTGGATTTGACACTTTGTCAAATTGTAATTCGGTAACCAGACCCAATTTGGAAATTCTTCCAAACGGTCGGGAAAAAAATTGGGATTTGACACTTTGTCAAATTGCAATTGAGTAATCAGACCCGGTTTGGAAATCCATCCAAATGGTCAGGGAAAATTGGGATTTTGACACTTCGTCGAATTGCAATTGGGTAATTGCACCTGGTTTGAAAATTAATCCAAACGGTCAGGGAAAAATTGGGATTTGACACTTCTCAAATCGCAATTGGGTAATTAGACCCGGTTTGGGAGTTAACCCAAATGGTCGGGGAAAAATTGGGATTTGACACTTTGTCAAATCACAATTGGTCCTGGTTTGGAAATCTTTCCAAACGGTCGGGGAGAAATTGGGATTTTACACTTTGTCGAGTCATAATTGGGTATTCGGACCCAGTTTGAAAATTAATCCAAACGGTCAGGGAAAAATTGGGATTTGACACTTGTCAAATCGCAATTAGGTAATCAGACCCGGTTTGGGAGTTAACCCAAACAGTCGGGGAAAAATTGGGATTTGACACTTTGTCAAATCGTAATTGGGTAATCAGACCCAGTTTGGAAATTCATCCAAACGGTTGGGGAAAAATTTGGGATTTGACACTTTGTCAAATCGCAATTGGGTGAACAGACTCGGTTTTGAAATCCATCCAAACGGTCGGGGAAAATTTGGGATTTTGACACTTTGTTGAATCACAATTGGGTAATTGGACCTGGTTTGAAAATTAATCCAAATGGTCGGGGAAAAATTAGGATTTGACACTTGTCAAATCGCAATTGGGTAATCAGACCCGGTTTGGGAGTTAACCCAAATGGTCGATGAAAAATTGGGATTTGACACTTTGTGAAATCGCAATTGGGTAGTCAGACTTAGTTTGGAAATTCATCTAAACGGTTGGGAAAGAAATTTGGATTTGACACTTGTCAAGTTGCAATTGGGTAATCAAACCCGGTTTGGGAATTAATCCAAACGGTCGGGGAAAAATTGGGATTTGACACTTTGTCAAATCACAATTGGGTAATCGAACCCGGTTTGGAAATTCATCCAAACAGTCAGGGAAAATTGGTTACTTGATTGTTCTTTTCCTTCTATTTGATCATTGTGTGTTTTTTTTCTCTTCTCTTTTTTTTTTTTTTTAGTATGAAATTTACCTGGTTTTTCTGACTCTTGGATGTCTTGTTGTTGTCTTCTTTGCAGATGTTTAGTCAGGGTAGTGGTAGTGGAGGCCAGCGCCGATCCTATCGCCTTGCAAAAGGTAAGGCCGTGGCATATGCACCCGAGAGCTCTCCTAATACCGACAATGAGTATGATGCTATGGAGGATCCTCATACTCGCACTGATAGCGTGGTGGCTATGAACCTGCAACAACAATTTGTTACTGAGGCTGCTTGTGTTGCTGCTTAGGAGGTCCGGCCCCCTCCTGGGCCTGGCATTACTATCGGCGGTAGTGCTAGATCTTCTAGGACGCCGACGGGCGCTCCTTCTGTGAGGCATTCGTCGAAGAAGTAGAGAGCTGACTGGGCTCCTCCTTCTGCAGATCCCATACCTGAGGACTTCGTCATGCCAGGGATTAGATATCCTCCCCAGGGTGGCATCCGACTGCGTTACACTGTCATTACTCCGGTGACTGATACACCGCTTTTGACGAATCTCACTGACCATCTGTCATCTTCAGTTCGCCATTATAAGGTATTTACACGCTTTGCATGTCTCTTTGCTTTATGCCTCCCATGATCTTTTTGTACTGACACTTTTCTCTCTAATTCTGTGCAGGATCCTAGCTCCCAGAGCACCGGTTGAGGCGGGTGGTTTGACTTTTGCAAGCTCCTGGATGGTGCTCACTGGGAGTATCGCAAGTTTCTGACGGAGTTGGGTTTCGGCCCTTTTCTCAGCATCCCGTTTGTGTACATGAGCCATCCGTTGGTGAGATGCTGGGTGGAGAGATTCTTTCACCACACGGGGACCTTCCATCTTAGTACCTCCGAGATGGAAGTGCTCCCAGTGGACTGGAGCGCGATTTTAGGCATACGCTTCGGGGGTAGGGCTCCCCTAGTGAGCATGTATTTGGCCCTGAGGCCCTAGCCATTCTAGGTCTTGATGATCCTACAGCTATTGAGGGTACTAGGAGTGTTGTCTTGAGGTTCCGGTACCTGAGGGATCTTTTGAAAAGGGAGAAGGAGGAGCCTCCCACCGAGCTGCGATATCGCCAGTGGACGGCATACTTTATCTTCAGTTGCTTCCTGGGCAATGATAAGTCCACTGTCCCCACACCCATTGTCAGCATGTTCCGAGATATCGACGCCCTGAGAGAGTATGACTAGGGGCCCTTGACGTATGGCTTTCACATTCGGGGCCTACGCCACTTCTCTCGCCGGGAAACCAATGGCTTCCTCGGCTTTTGGCAGTTCACTATCTTCTGGGCGTTTGAGCACTTTCCATGCTTTGGTCCCAGTAGGCTTCCGTCGGCATTTGACCCCGCCTTTCCTCTTGCTAGGCGCTGGGATTCGACTTGGATCCAAAGATTGACCACCCGTACACTCCTCAAGTGTCACACGACGGTGGACTATATTAGTGACATAGATGTTGTCTTCTAGCCTTACTCCCTAGCTTTGGTTGAGCGTGTTGAGCTATTTGAGGTTGTTCTACTGTCTCGACAGAGGATATGGATTCGGACTCTGAGGTCTTGGGAGCTCCTCTTGGGCGAGAGGACGATAAAACAGTTGGGTGGAGGCCATCATCCCTGTGGACCCTCCTCCATTGATGACCATTGAAGGCTACATCTCGGATGCCCCGAGTGATGCTTATGTGGAGGGAGTAGACGGTTACTCAGGCTTGGTTCGCACCAAGGTGCCCTATCAGGAGTGGTTCACGCGGAACTCCTTGGGGCCTTTGATGGCCATTCACGAGGTCGAAGGTGGTCGAGTTTTGGGCGGGATGGTCATGGATAGCCACCACTAGCATTCTTCAGCGGAGGTAGATAGGCTTCAGAGCGAGATATTGCGTCTCCAGCTCTAGCTGTCAGTTAGTGAGAACTGTCATGTGACTGAGGTAGTTCAATTGCAGGGGGAGATGGCCCAGCTGCAGACGGAGGTGGCCTAGCGGCAGACGGAGGTGGCCCAGCTGCAGGTGGAGTTGGCCGCTCAGGATGCGAGCATTCAGAGTTTAGAGGATCAGCTTTCGAGCTTGGGTATTGCTCTTGTCACTAGAGCCAGCTCATCCGGTCATGGTCAAACTTCACCTTCCTCTTCGCCGTCTCCTGCGCCTCTTCCTCGGGACTGGTTCTTCGACGACCCTCCATCCTTGTGATTTATATTTTCTTCTCTTTTTTGTTTTCTTTTGGGGCCTTGTATTTTGGCCGGCTGTATTTTTGTATTCACATTTGGGATGATGTATGTATAGACATTTGATTTTATATATATGGTATTCATGTTTTATATTTATGGATTGTGTTTGCGGTTTGTGTTTATGAATTGTGTTTATGGATTGTGTATGGATGGATATATTTATGTATGGAGAGATATATGTTGGTATATGTGGGGGTTGGGCATAGATTGTATGTATGGAGGGCTTCATCTTGTATGTATGGGTTGCAAGTTATGGATTACATGTATGGACATCGGGCCTTAATCCTTCGCGAGGCGCAGTTCAACAATTGTTAGGGCTTACTCCTTCACGAGGCCCGTTCCGGCAAATGTCGGGACTTACTCTTCCATGAGGCCCATATCAACAAATCTTGGGTCTTACTCCTTCACGAGACCCGTTTTAGCAAATCTCGGGTCTTACTCCTTCAGGAGGCCCGTTTCAGCAAATCTTTGGACTTACTTCTCCATGAGGCCTATTTCAGCAAATCTTGGGACTTACTCCTCCACAAGGCCCAATTCAGCAAATGTTGGGACTTACTCCTCCACGAGGCCCATTTAGATGACTCTTCCAATTTTTCCAATTTTCCACCCGAAAATGGAAAATATTTTGCCCTAGTGTGTAATGTTGAATGAATTTTTCTAGCTTCTTGAAGATAGAAAAATTTGCCCCAGTATGGAACATGAAATCAATTTTTCTAGCTTCCTGAAGATAGAGAAATTTGCCCCAATGTGGAATTACACACGCTGATGCGGAATCCTGAATTTTCACTTCCGTCTTCTTCACCTTGGACTGTAACAGCCGCCCAAGTGTCGAACTGCTTTTTCTTTGAAATTTTTCAAAATCCTTTTGAAAAATTTTGCCCCAGTGTCTCGTCAAATCTAACCATGCGACATTCCTTGGTTGCTTCTGGACCTTTTGGATCCTTGGGCCGGGCCTAGGTTTCCGAGCCGGTTCTTGGTTGTCGAGCCTGGTTCTTGGTTCTCTAGCCATTTATTAACGGAAAACTAACCTAGATTTCGTTGCGTCACCTATTTCCCATGAGAAAAATCTTGGTTCAACTTCTTGGTCCTTAGACCGATTCTTAGGTTTTCGGCCGTCGAGTCCTCGAGCTGAAGTTCTTGATCGTTGGATTTCCCTAGACTTTTCCATGAGTGATTCATCACAAAATGGTTCTCATATGGTGCAAAACAGGCCTCTGGAGTGAACAAACGGGGCTGGACCAACTTGGGTGGGAAAATCAAGACGTTGGGATTCCCAACGGGTTTCGCGTGGCTCCATCATGCGTGGTGCGCCATGGGGCTGCGCGAGGCCCGTTTATTTAAGGGGGCAATCCCCCTTCGAGCCAGTAGCTCTTTTTGTGTTTTTCCTCTCCCTTCTTCACCAAAATCTCTCGGTTTTCTCCACTTTTGAGTCCCTTGTGCCCATGGCCTCTTCGAGTGGCGATCTCGATTCTTTGGTGGCAAGTTCTCCTCTCTCATGCGGTTGTGAGTAGATTGTGGCTTGCTCAAGGCTTTTGCCTCCTTCTGGGATCCAACCCACTGCTGTTTTTCCATCGGGGAGATGGACTTAGTTCCTACCTTGGAGGAGTATACTGAGCTTCTTCAGTTAGGCAGCCCCTTTAGTGAGACGCCTATCATACCTACTCAGGGCCCTCGGTCTAACCGAGTTTTGGAGAAGTACTTGGGCCTGACTTCTGGGGTCTTGCACCAGGAGATCCACCGGGTGGACGAGACCTGGCAGAAAGCTAGCATTTCCTTGGATCTACTGACGAAGTATTTCTCTTGGAGTGACTTTTCGGCTGACCTTACGGGGGACTTTATCGCAAGCGAGCAGGATTGGGGAAAGTTCCAGGTCAACACCTTCAAGATCGCCTTTGTAGGTATTTTTCCCTTTCCTGCCTCTGCCGGTAGGATAGACTTAGGGGTTATCCCCCTGGTTTTCAGTGAGGGCAAGTCCATCGTGCCTGCCATATTGTGCGAGACCATGCGGTCATTGTCTTACTGTCGAAGACAGGGAGAGGGGGTCTCGATGTTCTGCACGCAGCTTCTCCAATTATGGTTCTACAGTCACTTGCGGCACTTCTACCTTCTTTAGACCCCTTATCACTTCACAAGGCACACAGTGAGACAAACTGTTGATATGGTGCTCCCTTTCACCGACAATAGCGATGATTGGGCATTATATCTCCTTAACCTACCCCTGAGTGAGTGGTCTTGGAGAGTCACATGGGGGCTCGCAGTGTGGAGACCCTGGACCTGTAGTAGTCTCTTTGATGGCGTGCCCCTTCCTAGGGTGTGGGGTTGCACAGGCTACTACCCCAGCCTCGCTCTTCGTCAATTTGGTGGTCTTCAGTACCCGCCTCGTCTGGGTGACTTGTGTTCAGTGACATTCGATTATGTTCCCGACAGTGATATGTGGAGACTCCTCTCTAGGGTTAGGGACATCTGGGGACGTCACCGTTCTGAGATGGTTTTGTTGAAGAGGGTCTTCCTGCGAACAGCTCCGTCACTGCTAAGTTTGCTAAGTGGAGAGAGGGGTGGAGCCCTTCCTTTGCTTCCAGGCCTACTGTACGGTCAGGCGTGTCACATCCCTCGGTGCCTCCTTCTCTTCGGATCTCAACCCCTGCAGGCTGCTCGGGGAGGGCTACTGACTTGGGGAGAGAGCTTGAGGAGGCTCGGGCAGAGTTGGTGGCACTACGCCTTGCCAGGGTATCTGAGAATGAGGAGTCTGAGGCTCGCGTGGAGTCCATGCGGTGTACTCTGCATCATAGTAACATGGCAGTGGCGAACCTCCGCCTTGACTTGGAGGTCCAGAGAAGGAATGTCTTCGTTTTCTGGGAGATGAACAACTTCATTCGCGAACAGCTTGATATCTCTGAGGGAGCTAAGGACCATCTAGAGCAAGCCTTGACTGACACCTAAGGGTAGCTAGAGATTGAGCAAGTGGAGAGGACTCGGGTCCAGGATGAGCTTGATTCTCTTCGTTCTTATACCCAGGCCCTGGTTGATCCCTCTACAGGTCGTCCTCATGACATTTTAGACCTCCAGCAGGCATTAGATGAGAGTGAGGCGGCACTCACGGTTGCTCGTACTTCTATAGGGGCCATACGGGTTCAGATCAGCATTCTTCAAGGCGACAATGCAGTCCTATTAAGCGAGGTAGACTTGGTGCAGGATGCTCTTGCATTTGATCCTTCCTGGCTCAGCAGTGAGGGCCTCCCTGTGGTTAGGGCTCTCCATCAGTTTACTCGGGTGGTGTCATAACCTTATTTTTACCCCCGGGATTTTCTCGAGTGTCGGCATGCAAAACGAGATAGCTCCGACCAAGCCGAGTTGAGCCAACAGGGGTCCGCCGCATCAAAAGAACCTCAAGACAGGGGCCCGGAGCACATTTCCCAGAGTTTGCGAAGGTTTGACCAGGTTTGATCAAGTTTGACCAAGGCATTGACCAGACCAAAAACAAGATTTGGCTGCCCACTCCCTAACCATTGGATAGAGCACATCGAGAGCTTTGATTTGATACTTTAGGGTAAAAAACGGACGAGAAACGAGGGAGTTATGGGCAAAACCACGAAAAATCGATCCAACACTTAGCCAAATTTTGCTAAGTGTTGTTGACAAAACAGCCCATTTGAGAAGCGACGTTTGCGAGTAGATTCTTTCCAACTCACAGTGATTTGGTCTACAAGTTGAAACCTTTAAGGAAGATTGTAACTTTAGTTACAACATGCAACTCTCGGGTCGTCAAGAGCTTCTTGACGATCAAAAAATGACCCCCCAGAATGGGAAACACTCCGACAGTCTCTGTTCATGGGATCGTATCTCGCGAACCCAAGATTGGCTCTGTGCAAGGCTAGAACTTTAGGAAAGAAGGTAGCGTAAGCTTTCCAGTGACACCAAGATCTCCGAAATCCGACATCGGGAGCTACATCTACCGTGCGCACTAAAATTGACGAAAGAAATGAGACTATACTGAAAATTTCACACTTTTCCCCCTGAGGATGCCGCGCTCACGCACAGATTCAAGAGATAGGACATGTTCAGACACGGCGTGCAACTCTTGGATCGCCAAGATTATCCCCGGTCTAGCCGGAATCTCGATAGGAAAAAATCCTCCGGCGAGCCAAAAACACTCCGGTGGTCTCTGTTCGTGGGACCATATCTCTCAAGCCCAAGCTCGGTTTCCCGCAAGTCTGGAACTTTAAGAAAGAAGGTATCGCAAGCTTTCCAATGACACCAAGAACGTCGAAAACTAACATCGGGAGCTACGTCAACTGTGTGTACGAAGGCAAACAAAAAATAAGGAAAACGCGCTGAAAATCTGACGCGTTTTTCCTCTCAGACAACCGCCTCCGTGCGCGGATTCCTTCTGACTCGCTATGATTTGATCTACGAGCCAGGGTGCATAATAAAGACTACAACTCCAGTTACGAGACGCAACTCTCAGTTCGCCAGTAGCTTCCCCCGTTTGGCCGGAATCTTCGCCGGAAAAACGCGAAAAAATAGCTCGAACACCTCGACTTCCGGGAGCCATAACTTTTCCTTCCAAACTCTGATTTGCATAAAACTTATATCGTTGGAAAGTAGACTTCACGATTCCAACAGTATGCTGCATGACCCATTTTGAGCATCATAAGGCCTCCAAAAGTTGCCCCAAAAATCAGGTCAAAAAACTGTACATGCATAAAAATCGAGGAAGATTCGCCGGAGGGGCCGCGTGGCGGATAAGATCGCCACATGGCAGGGAGCACGCATAGCGCAGCCTCACCACATGCCGCACGGCATGAAAGCACACCACGCATGCAGCGCCACACCAATCCGCGCAAGATTTCCCTATAAATCAGACCCCTCCTCCCCCATTTCTGAAGGCTAGCTCGAGTTTCTAGGCAGTGTAGGCTTAGTTTTTAGGCAGATATAAGGGTTGGGGGTCTTCCTTTGGGGGTTTAGGCTAGTCTTAGTTAGAGTGAGAGACACCTACTTAGGTAATCTCTCTTTAACCCTTTCTCCCCTCTCTTTTCACTCTTTTTCTTTCTCTTAGTGGAAGTGACTAGTGATGATCCCAAAAATGGGAAGGGATTCACAAGGATCCACTCTTGTTTAAGTTTATGCTTTAAATTTATTTAATTCTTTCCATTATTGCTTTAAATACATTTATTGCTTTTCATTATTGCTTTAAATACCATTTATCATTTTGTGATTTATGTTTATTTAATGCTTTCCATTATTGCTTTAAATACTTTATCGCTCTCCGCAACGCTTTAAATACATTTATTGCTATTGCTTTAAATACATTTATCACTTTCCGCAATGCTTTAAATACATTTATCGCTTTCATTTACATTTACTACATTGTGAATATTATTTATTGTGATTATCCCTTTTCCCCATGTGATTTGGGCGTGAAAATCCTTAGCGGTTTCGGCGGATTATGTAAGCTCTCTATGAGGCATTAACAACCATGTAAACCCGCAAGGCATTGGATCCATGAACATGCCCCCATGATTAAATTCCGTCATTTTACTATTTACTACGTTGTGAATATTATTTGTTTTCGCCCCCTTTTTCCCTAGCGATTTGGGTGTGAAAATCCCGATTGGTCGTAGTGGATTATGTAAGACCTCCATGAGGGCATTAATAGCCACATAATTCCATAAGGCATTGAACCCACAAAATTCTCTTGCTTTAAATTCCATTATGTTTAAATACATTTATTGCTTTTCGTTACGCTTTAAATATATTTATTGCCGTCATTTCCATTATTTACTACGTTGTAAATATTATTTGTTTTCTCTCCCTTTTCCCCTTATGATTTAGGCGTTAAAATCCCGATTGGTCGTGGTGGATTATGTAAGACCTCCATGGGGGCATTAACAACCACGTAATTCCATAAAGCATTGGACCCATAAAAATCCCTTGCTTTACTACGTAAATATTGTTCATTTTTCCACTATGATTTGGGCATGAAGATCTCGACCGGTATTGGAGGTTTAGGTAAGTCTTTCAATAGCACTAAACCCCATGTAAATCCATGAGGCATTGGACCCACGAAAATCCCTTGCTTTAAATTCCGTCATTTACATTATTTACTACGTTACGTAAATATTGTTCATTTTTCCACTATGATTTGGGCATGAAGATCCTAACTGGTATTGGAGGTTTAGGTAAGTCTTTCAATAGCACTAAACCCCATATAAATCCATGAGGCATTGGACCCACGAAAATCCCTTACTTTAAATTCCGTCATTTACATTATTTACTACGATACGTAAATATTGTTCATTTTTCCACTATGATTTGGGCATGAAGATCCTGACCGGTATTGGAGGTTTAGGTAAATTTTTCAATAGCACTAAACCCCATGTAAACCCATGATGTGTTGGACCCGTAAGATTCCCGACATTCTTTTAAAAATGAATTTTCACTCATATAAGTCCTAGTCGGTCGTGGGGGATTAGATAAGTCTTTCAATAGCACTAATCCTTCGTGTAATCCCGAAAGGCATGTCATGATTATACTTGTCATTCCCGCCACAATGCATTCATCTCATACTTATGATTAATGTGCTGCAAACATGCCATGATCATCCCATACTTGATGTTTTAGTGATTATGTGCTGCAAACATGCTGTGATCCCTCGTTGGAATTATTTTTAGTAATTTGTGTGATGCAAACATGCTGTGATTACTTGCTTGATTGTTTATTTGCTTTAGTATAAATGTGATTAAAATACACTTTGCCATGAAAACTTTAAAAAGAGTAAACATGGTAATGTGGGCGTTATAAATGAAGTTGGTGCAACCCAAGAGCTACGGCTCGCCCTGACATTGAGACACCATGGTATAAGTCCCTTACGTGTCGATGTGGCTGGCCGTCGACATGTTGTAAGGGATTCTACATGTTCTAACTCCTACAAGACTATGGTCTAAAATTCCTCGAAGTGTGAATTAATCATCCAAAACCCCGTCATTTGATGGACCGCTTTATTCTTGGAAATCAAGGGTAAAGAGATCCCGAATATGGCATCAAAAACCTAATTGTTTGTCCTGGCACTCGGTGTTAGGATTTCAAGTACATCTTACCACCGAACTGCCCGGAACCTAAAAAATACAAAGATGAGGGAAGGTCTAATAAAGAGTCTAAACAAAACCGAACGAAGTCAAATTACGTTTGCCACTCTTGGCATTTCGCATGACGGAAATCGGGACATTTGTACATAATTAAAACCAACAAATCTAGGCTTAGCAAATAAAATGGAACACTAGAAGGGAGGTAACCGTTTCTTAATGAATGTTGTGGCGTGCCTAACACCTTCCCCACGCATAATCAAACCCCCGAACCTATCTCTGGTTCAAGACCATTTTCTTTAAAATGTCAAAACAAGATAAAATCTATTAGATATAGGTGCCCAATCACATCTTAAATTTCCCATGATTGGTGGCGACTCCAAATTTGTGCTCATACGCACACACACACGTGTTCCCGCACACACACACACAACTCACATCTCGAAGTGAAAAAAGAAAGAGATTGACTCGCCAAATGGGGGTCAGGATCAAGGAAAAAGAACTTAACTTAGTAAGAAAGACTTAGTTAAGAGTTAGCAATTTTTTCTGCCGGTGTCGACAGGTGGTGGAGTCCTTGGGCGCTGAGGCCCGCACCGTCTTGGAGGAGTATGATGAGGGAGATCCGATCCTCTCCACTGCCTTGGGGAGATTCTGCATGGAGACCTGCATATGTCTTGGTCACTCACAAGTGTTAGCATATTTCCTATAGCAACAAGTACTTAGTAGTTTTTGTATTTGTATTTGAATGGAGAGCTTCTCATAAATCCGAGTCGGATTATGCGTGGCTCCCATTTCTAACTTCTGAGTTAATATATTTAGATATGCTTTCAAGACATCAAGGGAAATCAATGTAAATATTTATGAATTTGGCATGAATTATGAATGAATGATGAAAGTGTGAATTTTATTGTGAATGTGAGTGAATTTGACAAAGGTTAAGCTTTTTATGAATGAATGATGAGAATTGAATGTCATTGTGAGAAATAAATGTGAGAATTTATGAATTTAACAGGGGTTAGCCTTTTATGAATGAATGCGGTATAAATGAGGATGTGAATCTTGATATGTCACTTAAACCTGGGCGCTTGGAAGGATACACTTTGTGCTCCACCCCTTGACCCCCAAACATTCTCTTCATATTGAACAAAACCTGCACTGCTCAAAGGATAACATAGGTCGTTCTTTCGTTTGAAATCTTTTACTGAACAACAACCCCGAATACTAGTCTTGCACTGATCTGTTGCCTATCTTGTTGTGGTACCAGTGTTTTTTTTCGTTTTTTTAGCCATATATTATCCTTGGCTTCCGCCAAGTCCAGCTTTCCACGTTACTTTTGCCTATGGCGCCTCTTTCAAGGTTTTCACCATACCCGTGGTAATTTCGTCCGAGGGCAACGTCTTTACGGATTTTCGCCGCTTCCCGAGTCTTCTTCCAAAATTATTGGCATTGGTAGGGGAATGACAAATTGGAACATTTTGTGAATATTCCTCTTTAATTAATTTGATTACAGTCATACATGATACTTGATTACAGAATCAGAGTTAATGGGCGAACAGAACTCTTCACCATCCATGTCGGCCAAAATGATCGCTCCTCCTAAGAAAGCCTTTTTCACTACGTACGGACCCTCATATGATGGTGCGAACTTTCCTCGCGTGTCTGAACGGGCTGTGTTCCTCTTCTTCAAAACGAGGTCCCCTGGCTAGAAGGTGCGAGGTTGAGCCTTCTTGTTGTAAGCTCTTTCAATTTGCCTCTGATAGAGCTGTCCGTGGCATAGCGTCATCAATCTCTTCTCGTCTATGAAATTCAGCTGCTCATATCACGCTTGGGCCCACTCGGCTTCGTCTAGCTGGGTCTGTGACAAGATTCTCAAAGAAGGGATCTTCACTTCAACTGGCAGCACTGCTTCCATCCCATACACCAGGGAATAAGGGGTGGCCCCAACAGATGTCCTTACTAATGTTCGGTATACGCACAAAGCATATGGCAAATGTTCGTGCCAATCTTTATACGTTTCCGTCATCTTCCTCAGAATCTTCTTCACATTCTTGTTAGTGGCCTCCACGGCTTCGTTCATCTTCAGGCGATATGTAGCAAAGTTGTGGTGTTGAATCTTGAACTGTTGGCATAGCTGGTCCATCATGCGGTTGTTTAGGTTTGAAGCATTGTCAGTGATGAGCATCTCTGGCATCCCATAACGGCAAATTATGTTGTGCTTCACAAACTGGGTCACTGCGACTTGAGTGACATTCTTGAAGGAACATGCCTCCACCCACTTGGTAAAATAATCAATGGCCACCAGTATGAACTCATGCCCATTTGACGTCTTCGAGGTAATCGCGCCAATCACATCCATTCCCCAAGCTGAGAAAGGCCATGGTGAGGCCATAGTGTGGAGATATTGGGGAGGTGCATTCTTGTAGTGTTGATACATCTGGCATTTGTGGCACGTCTGAACATGTCTAATGTAGTCACTCTCCATCGTCAACCAGTAATAACCAGCTCTCATGATCTTCCTAGCCAGGAACGGTTCGTTGGCGTGGGCTCCCATCAGTCCTGTGTGCATCTCTTGGATCAGGCGATTGGCTTCCTCTGCATCTACACATCGCAAGAGGGTGGCATCATGAGTCCATTTGTACAAGATCTTTCCACTCAGGAAGAACTGGAAGGCCATTCTCCTGATGTACTTCTTCTCATTCTCGATCGCCTGCGGTGGGTACTCTTTGCTTTGTACAAAGCGCTTGATATTGTAATACCAAGACCTGTTGTCTACCTTTGCTTCGAAATTCATGCATTCTTCCACTCACACACAGTATGCTGGAATGTCTTGAGTTTCGATATGCAATGGTCGCACATCGTCCCCCTCAGGCAGCTTGATTAGGCTTGCTAGTGTGGCGAGCGCATCAGCAAAGTGATTGTGGGCTCTCAGGGTGTACGTGAAGGTGACATACTTGAACTTGGGAACAAATTGGCTGATGTACCGCTACTATGGGATAAGTTTAGGATCTCGAGCTTGCCATTCCCCATTAGTCTACGACGCTATCAGCAGAGAGTCTTCGAAGACTTCCAACACATGGACACCGAATTCCAAGGTCGCTTGTAGGTGTCGACACCGGCGAAAAAACGACCTAAGGTTGGTTTTTTCTTTTTCCTAGATCCCGATCTCCATTTGGCGAAGTGTGTGTGTTCTCTCTATCTCTTTTCCATTTCGAGATATGAGTTGTGTGTGTGTGTGTGGGAACACGTGTGTGTGTGCATGTGAGCACAAGTTTGGAGTCGCCACTAATCATGGGAAATTTAAAGTGTGATTGGGCACCTATGTCTAATAGATTTTATCTTATTTAGACATTTACAACAAAATGGTCTTGAACCAGAGATGGGTTCGGGGGTTTGCTTATGCGTGGGGAAGGTGTTAGGCACCCACGACATCCGTTTAAGAAAACGGTTACCTCCCATCTAGTGTTCCCTTTTATTTGCTAAGCCTAGGTTTGTTGGTTTTAATTATGAACAAATGTCCCAAATTCCGTCGTACAATGTACCAAGAGTGGCAAATGCAATTTGACTTCATTTGGTTTTGATTAGACTCTTTATTTCACCATCCCTCATCTTTGCATTTTTTAAGTTTCCGGGCATTTCGGTGGTAGGATGTACTTAAAATCCTAACACCTAGTGCCGGGACAAACAATTAATGTTTTCGATGCCATATTTGGGATCTCTTCACCCTTGATTTCCAAGAGTAAAGCGGTCCGTCAAATGGCGGGGTTTTGGATGATTAATTCACACTTTGAGGAATTTTAGACCATAATCCTATGGGAGTTAGAACGTGTAGAATCCCTTACACGAAAGCACGTACCAGCCACGCCCCCGTGTAAAGGACTCATACCATGGTGTCCCAAAAGCCAGGGCGAGTCGTAGCCCTTGGGTTGCACCAACTTTGTTTCTAACGCCCACATTACCATGTTTACTCTTTTTAAAGTTTTCATGGCAAAGTGTATTTTAATCACATTTATATCAAGGCGAATAAACAATTAAGCAAGTAATCATGGCATATTTGCAATGCATAAATTACCGAAAATAATTCTAACAAGTATGGAATGATCATGGCATGTTCGCGCATTAATCATGAGTATGAGATGAATGCATCACGGGAATGACAAAAATGGGGTGTCATAAATGTAACATTTAATTGCAATGAAAAAAAATGTAATTTATGGCAAATATCAATGAATTTAAGGAAAGGGTCAAGACCTCGTGGGGCCGAGATTCAATGCTATTGAAAGTCTTACTCGAATCTCGATACCACCTTAGGATTTACATGAATAAAAAAAAGCAATCTAAAGAAAATTCAATGTCTCTCGGGCTTACACGAAGGATTAGTGCTATTGAAAGACTTACCTAAACCTTTGATGCCAAACAGGACTTATATGAGTGAAAATCATTTTGAAAAGGGGTTTCAATGCCTTTCGGGCTTAGACAAAGGGTTAGTGCTATTGAAAGACTTATCTAAACCTTTGATGCCAAATAGGACTTATATAAGTGAAAATCATTTTTGAAAATATGTTGACAATTTGCGGGTCCAACGCCTCATGGATTTACATGGGGTTTAGTGCTATTGAAAGACTTATCTAAAACCTCCAAGACCGTTCGGTGTTTTCATGCCCAAATCAAAATAGAAAAATGGACAATAATTACAACAATATTGTAAATGATGAAAATAACGGGGTTTAAGACAAAGGATTTTCATAGGTCCAATGCCTTATGGAATTACGTCGTTGTTAATGCCTCGTTGAGGTCTCACATAATCCACCACGACCAACTAAGAATTTTCACCCCCAAGTCACAAGGGAAAAAGGGGGAGAAAATAACAATATTCACAACGTAGTAAAATAATAAATGACGGAATTTAGACATGGGGGTTGTGTTCTTGGATCCAATGCTTCGTGGGTTTACATGGTTGTTAATGCCTCTTTGAGGTCTTACATAATCCACCAAGACCAACTAAGGATTTTCACGCCCAAGTCACAAGGGAAAAACGGGGAGAAAATAACAATATTCACAACGTAGTAAAATAATAAATGACGGAATTTAAACATGGGGGTTGTGTTCTTGGATCCAATGCTTTGTGGGTTTACATGGTTGTTAATGCCTCTTTAAGGTCTTACATAATCTACCAAGACGAACTAAAGATTTTCACGCCCAAGTCACAAGGGAAAAGGGGGAGAAAATAACAATATTCACAACGTAGTAAAATAATAGATGACGGAATTTGGACATGGGGGTTATGTTCTTGGATCCAATGCCTCGTGGGTTTACATGGTTGTTAATGCCTCTTTGAGGTCTTACATAATCCACCAAGACCAACTAAGGATTTTCACGCCCAAGTCACAAGGGAAAAAGGGGGAGAAAATAACAATATTCACAACGCAGTAAAACAATAGATGACGGAATTTGGACATGGGGGTTGTGTTCTTGGATCCAATGCCTCGTGGGTTTACATGGTTGTTAATGCCTCTTTGAGGTCTTACATAATCCACCAAGACCAACTAAAGATTTTCACGCCCAAGTCATAAGGGAAAAAGGGGGAGAAAATAACAATATTCACAACGTAATAAAATAATAAATGATGGAATTTTAACAAAGGGGAGTGTGTTCTTGGATCCAATGCCTCGTGGGTTTACATGGTTGTTAATGCCTCTTTGAGGTCTTACATAATCCATCAAGACCAACTAAGGATTTTCACGCCCAAGTCACGAGGGAAAAAGGGGGAGAAAATAACAATATTCACAACGTAGTAAAATAATAAATAACGGAATTTAACAAAGGGGAGTGTGTTCTTGGATCCAATGCCTCGTGGGTTTACATGGTTGTTAATGCCTCTTTGAGGTCTTACATAATCCACCAAGACCAACTAAGGATTTTCACGCCCAAATACACGGGGGGAAGGGATAATCACAATATAATATTCACAAGTACATAGTAAATGTAAACAAAGCGATAAATATATTCAGAGCTACAAATGAGAGCAATAAATAACTCAAAGCATATAAATAAAGCAATAAAAAAGACAATAAATGAACTAGGAGAGTATAAATAGAGCATAAATGAACTAAGAAGCATAAATAAAAGTGGATCCTTGTGAATCCCTTCCCATTTTAAGGATCATCACTAGTCACCTCCACTAAAAAGGAAGAAAAAAGAGAGGAGAGAAGAGAGAGAAAGAGCTTAGAGAGAGAGAGTACCTAGAGAGGAGTCTCTCACTCTAAAACTACCTAAAAACCCCTTCTAAGGACCCCCAAAACCCCTATTTTTGCCTATTCTAACGCTCAAGGAGCCTAGAGCCCGAGCCAAATCGTGCTGGAAATGAGGGGGGGGGAGGGTCTGTTTTATAGATCGAGCTGCACGCCTCGCATGGCATCATGCCATGCGGCGCGTGATGATGCCGTACGAGTTCGTACAGGGGCCACGTGGCGATCTTATCCTCCACACGGCTCCTCCACTGAATCTTCCTCGGTTTTCGCATGTGTACCCTTTTCTGACCCAATTTTCGAGGGCATGTTTGGAGGTCTTCTGGTGATCAAAATATGTCATGCAGCATATCGTCGGAAAGCTCTTAACATCTACTTTCCAACGGTATAAAGTTTACACAAATCGAAGTTTGGACGGGAGAGTTATGACTCCCGGAAATCGGGGTACCGGAGCTGTTTTTGCATGTTTTTCCGGCAAAAATTCCGGTCAAACGGGGTAAGCCACCGGCGAACCGAGAGTTGCACGTCATAGCTGGAGTCATCATCTTTCCAATGCTCCCAGGCCCTCGGATCAACTCATTGTGAGTTGGGAAGACTCTGCGCGAAAGCGGTTGTCCTGGAGAAAAATGCGTCAAATCTTCGGCTCATTTTTCCTTGCTTTTTGTATGTGTTTGCGCGCGTATTTGACCTAGCTCCCGAAGTCGGTTTTTAACGTTCTTGGTCAACAAAAAGCTTGCGCTACTCTTTCCCTTAAAGTTTTGGACTTACGGGAAACCGAGCTTGGGTTCGCAAGATAGGGTTCCGCGAACAGGGACCGCCGGAGTGTTTTTGGTCCGTTGGAGGACATTTTTCCGATCGAGATTCCGGCTAGACCGGGGAAAATCTTGACGATCCGAGAGTTCCACACTGTGCATGAATATGTCCTCTTTTCAACGTACCTAGGCTTGCGGATCAACTCATTGTGAGTCAGGAAGACTCTGCGCGCAAGCTTAGTAACATCGGGGGAAAAGTTATGGAATTTTCAGCACAGCCTTATTTCGTCGGCCTGTTTTCGTGTGCGTGGTAGACGTAGCTCCCGACGTCGGTTTTCGACATTTTTGGTACCGTCGGAAAGCTTGTGCTACCTACTTTCTAAAAGTACAGGCCTTGCACAGAGGCGAACTTGGGTCTACGAGATGTGATCTCGCGAACAGAGGTCGTTGGAATGTTCCTTATGCCAAGGGGTCGTTTTCTGATTAAGATTCCAGCTTGACTAGAGGAGCTCTTGGCGATCCGGGAGTTGCACGTCGTAGTTGAAGTAACCCTCTTACTTAAAGGCTTCAGCTTGTGGACCAAGTTACCGCCATTGGAAAGAATCCATGTGCAAACGCTACCTCCCAAATAGGCTGTTTTGTCAACAACACTTAGCAAAATTTGGCTAAGTGTTGGACCGCTTTCTCACAGTTTTGCCCATAACTCTCTCGTTTCTCGTCCGTTTTTGACCTGTAAAGTATTGAATTGAAGCTCTCATCATGCTCTACACATTGGTCAAGGGGCGGTCAGCCCGGTCTAGCTTTCGGTCTAGTCAACGGTCTGGTCAAACCTCGGTCAAACTTGGTCAACTCCGGTCAAACTTGGTCAAACCTCTCCAAATTCCGGGAAATGTATCCCAGACCACATTTTGATGGTTTTTGGGTATAGTGGACCCCAGTCGGGTCTGAAACAGCTTGGTCAAACCTTGGTCGAACTTGGTCAACTCCGGTCAAACTTGGTCAAATTTCGGGAAATGTGCCCCAAACCCCCTTCTTGAGGTTATTTTGACGTGGTGGGCACTCATCGGATCAGGTTGGCTCGGCTTGGGCTACCTCGTTTTGTGTGTCGACACCCGAGAAAATACTAGGGGTAAAAATGGGGTTATGACAGTAGGCCGATGATGCATGCTTCATACTCCGTCATGTTATTGGTGCAGTTAAACCCTAACTTGATAGCAATAGGAGTTTTTTGTCCCTTTGGTGATACCAGAACTGCGTCAATCCCACTTCCGATGGCGTTTGCTGCTCCATCAAAGTAGAGCTTCCATCTACAATGGTCGCCTTCATCAGCTATCATCACATCTTCGTCTGGGAATTCTGAGTCCATCAATTCTCGCTGCTCGGACGGATAGTCTGCTAGGTAGTCGGCTATGGCTTGTCTCTTGATCGCCTTTCGGGCCACAAACAAGATGTCGAACTCAGATAACAATACTTGCCACCGCACAATCTTCCCTGTCAAGGTGGGCTTCTCGAAGATGTACTTGATCGGGTCCATTCGGGACACTAGCGAAGTGGTGTAGTAGAGCATGTACTGTCTCAGCTTCTTGGAGGGCCATGCCAGTGCATAGCATGTCTTCTCAACTAGCATATAGCAAGTCTCTGGCTCTGTGAACTTCTTGCTGAGATAGTAGATTGCCTGCTTTTTCTTCCAAGTCTCGTCTTGTTGTCCCAGCATGCAGCCCATGGATGTTTCCTGGACTATGTGATATAGGATGAGGGGACGTCCCGGAGTTAGTGGAACTAGGATGGGTGGGCTGAGCAGATACTCCTTGATCTTGTCAAAGGCTTTTTGGCAATCTTTTGTCCACTTTATCTTCACGTCCTTCCTCAGAAGTTTGAACAGAGGCTCTCAGGTTGCAGTAAGTTGTGAAATGAAGCAGGCTACGTAATTGATCCTTCCCAAGAAGCTTCGGATCTCTTTCTCTATTTTTGGCACGGGCATACTGTCATAACCCCATTTTTTACCCACGGGATTTTCTCAAATGTCGGCACACAAGACGGGACAACCCGGACCGAGCCAGCATGGTCCGACGAAGCCTCGCCACATCAAACACACCTAAGAAGAAGGTCCGAGACACATTTCCTAAGGTTTGACCAAGTTTGACCAGGGTTGACCAAGTTTGACTAGGGTTGACCAAAGTTTGACCAAGGTTTGACCAAGCCGTTCCCGGCCCTACTAGGGTCCAACTTGCCCAGAAACCCTCAAAATGTATTCCGGGATACATTTCCCAGAGTCTGGAAAACTTCGACCAAGTTCGACCAAGTTTGACCGAGGTTGACCAAGTTTGACCAAGGTTTGACCTGGACCGTTGACCAGACCAAAAGCTGAATCGAACTGACCGCTCCATGGACCATTCTGAAGAACATGATGAAGAGCTTCGATTCGACACTTTACGGGCCAAAAACGGACGAGAAACGAGAGAGTTATGGCCAAAACTGCGAAAAAACGGTCCAACACTTAGCCAAATTTTACTAAGTATTGTTGACAAAACAGCCTACTTGGGAGGCAACGTTTGCGCAAAGATTCTCTCCGATCCGCTGTAACTTGGTCCACGAGCCAAGACCCTTAGGCAAGAGGTTCACTTCAGCTACCGCACGCAACTTTCGGATCGTCAAGAGCTCCTCCGGTCAAGCCGGAATCTCAATCAGAAGATGACCCCTTGGCATAAGGAACATTCCGACGGCCTCCTGTTCGCAGGATCATATCTTGCGAACCCAAGCTCGCCTCTGTGCAAGGCCTGTACCTTTGGAAAATAGGTAGCACCAGCTTTCCGACGATACCAAGATCGTCGAAATCCGACATCGGGAGCTACATCTACCATGCGCGTGAAAACAGGCCGACGAAATAAGGCTTTGCTGAAAGTTCCAGAATTTTCCCACCGACGTTACCACACTTGCGCGCAGAGTCTTCCTGACTAGCAACAAGTTGATCCGCGAGCCCGGGCATGACGTGGAACTCTCGGATCGCCAAGATTTTATCAGGTCAAGCCGGAATCCTGATCGGAAAACCGCCCTCAAACGGACCAAAAACACTCCGGTGGCCTCTGTTCGCGGAGTCATATCTCACAAGTCCAAGCTCGGATTTCCGCAAACCCGGAACCTTGCAAAAGTAGGCAACGCAAGCTTTCCGACGATACCAAGAACGTCGAAATCTGACATCGGGAGCTAGGTCAAATATGTGCGCGAACTGGGACAAGATTTGAAGAAAAACGCGCTGGGAGGAAAACGCATTTTTCCTCCCGGACAGCCGCCTTCGCGCGCAGAGTCTTTCCTGCTCGCAACAAGTTGATCCGCGAGCCCGGGTGCGTTGGAAAGATAGCGACCCCAGCTACGACGTGGAACTCTCGGTTCGCCGATAGCATCCCCCGTTTGGTCGGAATCTTCACCGGAAAAGTGCACGAAAACAGCTCCGACACCCCGACTTCCGGGAGCCATAACTCCCCCGTCCGAACTCCGATTTACGTAAACTTTATACCGTTGGAAAGAGGACGTCGAGAGCTTTCCGGCGATATGCCGCATGACCCATTTTGGGTACCAGAAGGCCTCCAAAACTGCCCTCGAAAATCGGATCAAAAAAGGATACGCGCACGAGAATCGAGGAAGTGCAGACAGCTGTCTTGGGAGGCGTGCACGCGAGGCGCGCCATCATCACGCGCCGCGCGCGATCATGGCGCGCCCCGCGTGCACGCCCCCCTATAAATAGAGCCTCCCCCCCCTCTCATTTGCACATAATTTTTGCTCGGGCTCTAGGCTCCTTGAGCGTTAGAATAGGCAGAAATAGGGGTTTTAGGGGGTTTTAGGAAGGGGTTTTTGGGTAGTTTTAGAGAGAGAGACTCCTCTCTAGGTAATCTCTCTCTCTCTAAGTTCTTTCTCTCTCTAAACTCTTTCTTTAGGGATTTTGGGGGGTTTTTAGAGTGAGAAGCATCTACTAGGTGCTTCTCTCTCTAACTTCTCCTCATCTTCCCCCCTCTCTCTCTCTCTCTCTCTCTCTTTACATTCTTTAGTTCATTTATTTCATTTATGCTTTACTAGCTTTATTTATTTTTTGTCTATTTATTGCTTTATTTACATTTTCTAGTCATTTATCGCTTTATTTATTTTTCCTAGTCTATTTATTGCTTTATTTACATTTTCTAGTCATTTATCGCTTTATTTACATTTACTACGTACTTGTGAATATATATATATTGTTGTGATTCCCCCCCCTTCCCCCGGTGTGTTTTAGTACGGCAATATTGAGTGGCTTTGGCGGCTCGCGTAAGACCTCTAACGAGGCCGTGACAACCATGTTAGCCCACGAGGTCTTGACCCGAAAAATACACCGGTCCCTTGTGTTTTAGTACGGCAAATATTGAGTAGCTTTGGCTCAGTTGCGTAAGACCTCTAACGAGGCCGTAACAACCTTGTTAGCCTACGAGGTATTTGACCCGAAAAATACATCCCCCATGTGTAAATATTGTCATTTATCGCTTTATTTACATTTATTACGTTGCGCGTATTATATTGTGAATATTGTTATTCTCCCCATTTTTTCCTTTGTGATTTGGGCGTGATAATCCCGATTGGTTGTGATGGACTATTTAAGACCTCAAAGAGGCATTAGCCATTACGTAATTCCATAGGCATTGGACCCATTAAAAACCCCCATGTTTAAATATTGTCATTTATCGCTTTATTTACATTTACTACGTTGCGCGTATTATATTGTGAATATTGTCATTTTCCCATTTTTTCCTTTGTGATTTGGGCGTGATAATCCCGATTGGTCGTGGTGGGCTATGTAAGACCTCAAAGAGGCATTAACCATCACGTAATCCCATAGGCATTGGACCCACAAAATCCCCTCCTTGTAAATTCCATTAATTTATTAGCTTCCCGTTATGCTCTAAATTTCTCGCCATTTTTACTACCTTGTAAATATGATTTATCCGTCATTATTTTGGGCATGAAAATCCCATACGGTATTGGTGGTTTTAGGTAAGTCTTTCAATAGCACTAAACCCCATGTAAATCCATACGGCGTTGGACCCACAAAAATACTCTTTTTTCAAACCCGGTTATTTACATTATTTACTACGTTGTTGTAAATATTGTTCATATTGCATTATTTTGATTTGGGCATGAAAATACCAAACGGTGTTGGCGGTTTTAGGTAAGTCTTTCAATAGCACTAAACCCCATGTAAATCCATGAGGCGTTGGACCCGTAAATTGCAAAACCCATTTTCAAAATAGATTTTCTCATTTAAGTCCTATTTGGCGTCGAAGGTTTGGATAAGTCTTTCAATAGCACCAACCCTTCGTGTAAGCCCGAAAAGGCATTGAAACCCCATTTTCAAATAGATTTTCTCATTTAAGTCCTATTTGGCGTCGAAGGTTTGGATAAGTCTTTCAATAGCACCAACCCTTCGTGTAAGCCCGAAAAGGCATTGAAACCCTCTTTAAATTGCTTTGTTTTATTCATGTAAATCCTATGGTGGTGTCGAGATTCGAGTAAGTCTTTCAATAGCATCGAATCCCGACCCCACAAGGTCTTGACCCTTTTTCTAAAAATTCTCATGGAATACATTTCGATTAAGTGTTGTGTTCATTGATATGCTGCCAACATGACATAATCATCCCATACTTGTCATTTTAGTAATTTATGCGCTGCGAACATGCCATGATTACTCATTTGAACTTCTTATGATTTATGTGCTGCAAACATGCCGTGATCATTCCATACTCATTCATTCTTGTAATTTATGTGCTGCGAACATGCCGTGATTATTTGATTGAATGTTTTACCACTTTGATGCCATGCTCATTCTTGTGATTTATGTGCTGCGAACATGCCGTGATTACTTGTTTGAGTGTTTATTGCTTTGATATAAAAATGTGATTAAAATACACTTTGCCATGAAAACTTTAAAAAGAGTAAACATGGTAATGTGGGCGTTAGAAACGAAGTTGGTGCAATCCAAGGGTTACGGCTCGCCCTGGCTTTTGGACACCATGGTATGAGTCCTTTACACGGGGGCGTGGCTGGTACGTGCTTTCGTGTAAGGGATTCTACACGTTCTAACTCCCATAGGATCATGGTCTAAAATTCCCCAAAGTGTGAATTAATCATCCAAAACCCCGCCATTTGACGGACCGCTTTACTCTTGGAAATCAAGGGTAAAGAGATCCCGAATATGGCACCAAAAACATTAATTGTTTGTCCCGGCACTAGGTGTTAGGATTTCAAGTATATCCTACCACCGAAATGCCCGGAAATTTAAAAGATACAAAGATAAAGGGATGGTGAAATAAAGAGTCTAATCAAAACCAAATGAGGTCAAAATTGCATTTGCCATTCTTGGTATATTGCTCGACCAAATTTGGGACATTTGTACATAATAAAAACCAACAAACTTAGGCTTAGCAAATAAAAGAAAACATTAGGAAGGAGGTAACCGTTTTCTTAAACGGATGTCGTGGGGTGCCTAACACCTTCCCCACGCATAAGCAAACCCCCGAACCTATCTCTGGTTCAAGACCATTTAGTTGTAGATGTCTAAATAGGGTAAAATCTATTAGACATAGGTGCCCAATCACACCTTAAAATTTCCCATGGTTGGTGGCGACTCCAAATTTGTGCTCACACGCACACACGTACACAAGTTCCTACACACACACAACTCGTATCTCGAAACGGAAAAGAGATAGAGGAACACACACAACACTCGCCAAATGGGGGTCGGTATCTAGGAAAATAAAAAAAAAAGAAAAAGAAGAGAATTTTTCGCCGGTGTCGACACATACTCCGTATGGCTTGAACCTTCGCAAGATCAATCTCAATTCCCTTGCCGTTGACAGTGAAGCCCAATAATTTTCTAGACGTGATGCCAAACGCAAACTTGTTCGAATTCAACCTGAGCTAATACTTCTTTAGACATTGGAACAGCTTGTGTAGGTCTATGAGGTGGTCTTGTGTGGTGTGAGACTTGGTGATCATGTCATCCACATAAACCTCGATCTCATGGTGAATCATGTCATGGAACAGGGTAACCATAGCTCGCTGATAAGTGGCCCCCGCATTCTTTAGACCAAAAGGCATGACGTCATACACGAAGGTTCCCCAATGTGTGACGAAAGCAGTCTTGGATTTATCTTCTTCGGCCATCTTGATCTAATTGTAGCCAGAGAACCCATCCATGAATGAGAACACAGCATTTGTCGCTGTGTTATCGACCAGGGTGTCGATGTGGGGTAGAGGGAAGTTGTCCTTCGGGTTGGCTCGGTTCAAATCCCGATAATCCACGCACATTCTGACTTTTCCATCCTTTTTCGGCACTAGAACTATATTGGCTATCCAGTCCAAGTAGGTTACTGTGCTCAAGAACCATGCCTTCAGTTGCTTCTCTACTTCCTCTTTAATCTTCAGAATGACCTCGGGCTTCATCCGTTGCAGTGCTTGTCTGACAGGCTTGCATTCTGGCTTTAGTGGAATCTTATGGACCACTATATCTGTGTCTAGACCAGGCATGTCTTGGTAGGACCAAACAAAGATCTCATGAAACTCTCTTAACAGTGCAATGAGTGTCTCTTTTGTCCAGTGGTGAAGTGGGTCTCGATCTTTACTTCTTTAGGCTCTTCTCCTTCTTCTTCCAGATTTATGACTTCTAGCTCTTTTATGTTGGGTTTGGACCCCTCATCTTGTCTCTCTAATGCTTCAAGGATGTCATTCGGCAATTCGACTTCTTCGTCTGAATTATCTATGTTATCCAGTGAGCAATCCGCTTTGTTGTCAATTTTGGAGACGTGGGGATCGTTTGGGGTTTCATGTGTAATCCTGGAATGGATGACAGATGGAAAAGGTAAGGAAACAAAAAAAGGGAGGCCATTCATTTTGTATGATGGCGTATTTGATTGTTTAAGCATATTGGAATATTTGGATGATGGAGTTCATGAAATAAACATGTGACATATCATTGGAAAATATAAAGTGGAAATAATACAATGATTAAATGATAATGATTATAGCATGATGTCTTTAAAGCATGAAATAAATATAAAAGACTCGAAATTGTCTAATACAAAAATTCCTAAGACATTGATAAACTCAAAACCCGAGTTATCAACAGCTGGGATACCGCTTACTCATTGCTACTTGAGATATGCTGTAGCAATGGTACACTGGTCCACGTCTTTGCTCCCTCTCCTTGCTGGCAGCGACGAATCGGAAGTGTGGTGGAATCCCCCTCCGTGGTGATGGCGTTGATGCTCAATCCTTCTATCGGGGGGTCAATCTGTACTTCTTCGGTGGTGGCGCCATTGTCTGGGCTCTTGGCTGGTGGTAGCTCGGCCTGCTCCCTTTCTTCATTGGTGGTGGTGACATTCAGGTCATTGGTTGGTGGTGATTTGGTTTGTCCTTCTTCTTCAGTGGTGATGTTGTTGCTTAGGTTTTTGGCTAGTGATGGTGGCGTGGTCTGCTCCTCTTCTTCTTCATTGGTCAACGTTGGCAAGGATGACATCATCGCTTTCCCTTCGATCTCCATGATCACCTCATTTACTCTTAGGTCAGGGATGATATACGGCTCTTTGTTGTTCTTCAACCCCAAATATTCAAATATTGATTTGGGGTTGAAAAGATGCCATTCCAGAAAGGCTTCCACCAAATCTTCCCAACCGATAAGGTCCCTCAGCTGATAAAACCAGGCGGCCGTGCGCCTTGATAAGCTCTCAGGAAATGTTGAGATCATCAAGAGCTCATTCTCTGTGTGTAAGGCCATCTTCTTGCAGTATTTCTGCAAATGAGACTCCGGGTCCCCATATTCATAGAATATCTCAAATTTTGGAGTCTCAAACCTGCGTGGTACTATCAGGCATGGGAACTGGAGTAATCTAGAGAAATCGACATCCCTCCATTCATCGGCGTCTTCCTCTATGCGGTATCCTTTGGAGTCCTCTTCGTCTAACAAGTCATCAAGGTCCATCTCTTCTTCTAAGATATCGTCTAGGTCAATCTCTTCGTACCAGTCAAGGTTCAACGGGTCATACAGAGGGCGGCTTCCTTCCGTTCGCTCTTCTTCCCTTCTTATCAACCCCTTTTCTGTCAAGCTGGCGATCTCATCTCTAAACTCCTTACAGCACTCTAGGGCATGTCCTAGTGCCCCAGAGTGATACTTACATGTGTTACCCGTTGATGGCCCTGGTGGTGCTTCTAGCGGGGTGATGTGTCCTTATTCCTTCTAGGTGTGGAATAGATGCTTCCACGAGGCTTGATCATCGACTAGGTCAAACCGGCGTCTTCTTCCTCTACTTCAACCATATCCACATCTCCTTCTGGATGGTTAGGCAGGGGGTTGGTGGTGATGTTGGGCAGTCCTTCAAACTTCAAAATTCTTGGTCGATTAGGTCTTGAACCTGATGCCTCAGCTGTTGGCAACTCTCCATTGCGTGACCCACTTCTCCAAAGTGGAAATTGCAGGTCAGCTTTTGGTTGAAATCTCTCCTCTATGGGCTGTTGTAAGGCCTTGGGATGACGAGTGAGATTAGGTTCTTCTCTATCAGGATCGGCTACAACTGTGTCAAAGACATGGGCAGCGGAATGAATTGCCTTGGCTCCCTTCTAGCTAGCCTATTATCATTGGCTTGGTTTCCCACTGGCCTTGCAGGCATTTGGGGGGCTGGGGCTAGAGTTGGAGCTTGAATTAGACCTGGGATTGGGGTCGGCCTGGGTTGGTTCTACATTGGCTGCATTGTGAAGGTAGGGAGAGTCTGTCTTGGTCTTCCATTGCTTCTCCCGATCATCTGTACGTCCCCTTCCTTCCTCTTTGCAGGAGCCTTCTTGGCGGCTTGTTCAGCTAGTGCCAATAAAGCCGACATGTCCACGATCTTCTTCGTTTTCATGGCATCCTCGATTCTTTCCCCCACTAGTATTAGGTCGACAAAGAATTGCAGTTGTAGACCTATCATCCGATCGAAATAGGGGTTCTTCAAAATGTCAATGAAGATCTTAATCATCTCCTTTTCGTCTAGGGGAGGGCGTACTCCTTGAAGGTCTCGCTGCTCTTATTCTCCATTCTCTAGAGATCAAACCGGTCTGGTGCTATCTGGGAGTTGAAGTCGTACTAGGCCAGGAAGGTATCTGCCAACTCCTTCCAGTGGGAGATCTTCTTTAGTTGGGAATACCATTCGGCCGCATGCCCAGTCAGGGTGTCTTGGAAAGTCTGGATCAATAAGGGCTCGTTGTCCACGTATTGCGCCATTTTTCGGCAATACATCTACAAATGGATCATTGGGTCTCCTCTCCCATTGTACCTTTCAAACTCCGGGGCCTTGAATTTGGACGGCACCGTCATATTGGGGAACCACGACATACTGGAGAAATCTGTATTCCCAAAGGAGTTCAAACCCTGCATGAGTCTGATCTTCTCTTCGAGGCTGTCGATCTTGCTGCCTATTTGGGAGTCCCTTTCTTCCGGTTTTGGTGGCGTTGGCAGCCTTGGTGGTGTCGGCGGCCTCAGTGGTGGAATAGTGTTGGTGTGGGATGTCTTTCTGGCACCTCGTCATTAATGTTTTTGTTGTCCTCTTTCCTCCAGTCCTCCATCTCTGAGTCGCGCTTCACCATCAAGTGTACGAAGTTAAGGAGTTCATCAAATTTTCGTTCAAGGACGATCATCCGAACTTCATGTTCGCCAGGATCACTTGTCTCTTCCGCCATTTGATTGTGAGTATGGATAAAACCTACAGATAAATAACGCCAAGTTAGACTTTGAATTCATAGTTAGGTACATGGCCATGGCCTACCTCATGGGTAGACCATGGTTAAGTATGCATGTACATGTGATATGCATGATGGCATTATGTATTGACAAGTAGATGGACTCTCACATCGGGTTACCCAGATTTGGCGAGCCATTTGGCTCACGATTTCATTTTGAAACTTTGGGTAATTGTCATCAGTTGATGTGAGGGTCGGGATGACATGGGTGGATATCTACATCCCCACATAGAGTCGGGAACTCTTAGGGTTTATATGTATGTACATGATGGTTACAAACTTATCAACAAGGAGATAGACTCTCACTTCACCAAAAATTCGACGAGCCTCTTAGCGCTTGGTTCCATTTTGAAAGATTTTTTGGGAACCAATTTTGGTTGATGTGAGGGTCATACTCTTGGTTGAAGGTGACACAAAGGGTGAATATCTACATCCCTATATAGAGTCGGGAACTCTTAGATTTTACACACGTATATACACTATGGTTACGGACTCATCAACAAGGAAATAGACGCTCACATCATCAAAAATTCGACGAGCCTTTTGGTGCTTGGTTCTATTTTTGAAAGATTTTTGGGAACCGATGTTGGTCGATGTGAGGGTCATATTCTTGGTTAAGGATGACAAGACTCTATACATCCCCATGTAGAGTTAGAAACTCTTGGGGTTCTCATGTGCAAAAGCATCAACGAAGAGATGGACTCTCACAGTACCAAAATTCGACAAGCCTTTCAGCGCTCGGTTCCATTTTGACAAATTTTTGGGAACTGACGTTGGTCGATGTGAGGGTCATACTCTTGGTTGAATACGATAAGATTCTATACATCCCTTGTAGAGTTGAAAACTCTTAGGGTTTTCATGTATATGTACATGATAGTTACAAGCGTACCAACAAAAAGATGGACTCTCACAATACCAAAATTCGACGAGCCTTTCGACGCTCAATTCCATTTTGAAAGATTTTTGGAAATTGATGTCGGTCGATGTGAGGGTCATACTCTTGGTTGAGGACGACAAGACTCTATACATCCCCGTGTAGAGTTTGAAACGCTTGGGGTTTTCATGTGTATGTACATGGCGATCATGCTCATCAACGAAGAGATGGACTCTCACACTACCAAGATTCGACGAGCCTTTCGGCGCTCGGTCCCATTTTTTTTTTAATTTTTGAGGGAACGGGTGTCGGTCGATGTGAGGGTCATACTCTTGGTTGAGGATGACAAGACTATGTACATATGTCCCTATATGGAGTTGAAAACTCTTAGGGCTCGGGTGGTTTGCATGGGTATGGACAACGTGGTTATCTTTTCTCTTTATCAAACAATGACACGCAAACAAAGGTTCAGATAGATAGAACCTGGCTCGACTCCATGTATTTTATCACCACCTGGAAAATAGCATAATACTTTTCCCTTGACTTATTTTGAAAAGACACCTCCTATTTTCAGGTATCCTATCTTAGGTTGGATGTTCACTCGGTTGGCCTTTACCAGAGCCCTTACAGGTAAGTTTTCTACTCTACAACTTACTATATGAGACATGGTATGACATAGTTTGGAATTCTGTTTCCTAAAGGAGCTGATGATCATGCCCATTTTGTCCTCCCAAAGGAAGCCAAAGGGTATTGGATCATCGGGGAATCACTTTCACACCAGGCCCTTGATCCCCATGGGTGTGGAGGAAGAGAGGTGGATTTTCATGACTCCAGGTCCTAGATATAAAGGGTTCGTGGTGGAGTCTGTACCAGCCCGACTACCACCTAAGTCCGGGTTCGACCCATAAGTCCAATGAGGGTAAATGTCATGATTTTGAAAACAAAAAGGGAAAAAACTTTTTTTTTTTTGTACAAAGCACAATATATAATATGTGTTGCGTAAATAAATCTCTATCCTATATTCGCAATTTATATGTACAAGAATATAGACATGCTAAAATCAAAACACTACACAAGATGAAATAAGGAGAATAAATCGAATAATGAATACCAACAAATGTATACACACATGCTTAGAAAAGAAAACACCGAAAGACTATAGGCTTAAACCCTCTAAGTCCCCAGTGGAGTCGCCAAGCTGTCAACACCGGGGAAAAATACTAACTAAGTCTTTCTTACTAAGCTAAGTTCTTTTTCCTTGATCCCGACCCCCATTTGGCGAGTCAATCTCTTTCTTTTTTCGCTTCGAGATGTGAGTTGTGTGTGGGAACACGTGTGTGTGTGCATGTGAGCACAAGTTTGGAGTCGCCACCAATCATGGGAAATTTAAGGTGTGATTGGGCACCTATGTCTAATAGATTTTATCTTTTTTAGACATTTTAAAGAAAATGGTCTTGAACCAGAGATGGGTTCGGGGTTTGATTATGCGTGGGGAAGGTGTTAGGCACCTCACGACATTCGTTAAGAAACGGTTACCTCCTTTCTAGTGTTCCCTTATGTTTGCTAAGCCTAGATTTGTTGGTTTTAATTATGTACAAATGTCCCGATTTCCGTCATGCGATATGCCAAGAATGGCAAACGCGATTTTGACTTCATTCAGTTTTGATTAGACTCTTTATTTCACCTTCCCTCATCTTTGTATTTTTTAGGTTCCCGGCAGTTCGATGGTAGGATACACTTGAAATCCTAACACCGAGTGCCGGGACAAACAATTATGTTTTTGGTGCCATATTCGGGATCTCTTTACCCTTGATTTCCAAGGATAAAGCGGTCCGTCAAATGGCGGGGTTTTGGATGATTAATTTAAACTTTGGGGAATTTTAGACCACGATCTTGTGGGAGTTAGAACGTGTAGAATCCCTTACGACGTGTCTACGGCCAGTCACATCAACGCGTAAGGGACTCATACCATGGTTTCCTAATGCCAGGGCGAGCCGTAGCTCTTGGGTTGTACCAACTTCGTTTATAACACCCACATTACCATGTTTACTCTTTTTAAAATTGTCATGGCAAAGTGTATTTTAATCACATTTATATCAAAGCAAATAAACAATCACACAAGTAATCACAGCATGTTTGCAGAACATAAATTACTAAAAATAATTCCAACAAATGATCACGGCATGTTTGCAGCACATAAATCACTAAAACATCAAGTATGAGATGATCATGGCATGTTTGCAACGCATTAATCATAAATAGTTCAAATGAGTAATCACGGCATGTTTGCAGCACATAAATTACTAAAACATGAGTATAGGATGATCATGGCATGTTTGCAGCACATTAATTATAAGTATGGGATGAATGCATTATGGCGGGAATGACAAGTATAATCATGACGTGCCTCTCGGGATTACACGAAGGATTAGTGCTATTGAAAGACTTACATAACCCCTCGAGACCGAATAGGACTTATATGAGTGGAAAATCATTTTAAAATGTGTCGGGAATCATACGGGTCCAATGTCTCATGGGTTTACATGGGGTTTAGTGCTATTGAAAGACTTACCTAAACCTCCAACACTGGTCGGGATTTTCATGCCCAAATCAAAGTGGAAAAATGAACAATATTTATGACAACATAGTAAATGATGTAAATGACGGAATTTAAAGCAAGGGATTTTTGTGTGTCCAATGTCTTATGGAATTACATTGGTGTTAATGCCCCCGTGGAGGTCTTACATAATCCACCACGACCAATCGGGATTTTCACGCCCAAATCACAAGGGGAAAAGGGGAAAATAAATAATATTTACAACATAGTAAATATAAATGAAAGCGATAAATATATTTAAAGCATGACGGAAAGCAATAAATGTATTTAAGCATAAATGAGTTTAAAGCAAGGGATTTTTGTGGGTCCAATGCCTTATGGAATTACGTGGTTGTTAATGCCCCCATGGAGGTCTTACATAATCCACCACGAACAATTAGGATTTTCACACCCAAATCACAAAAGGGGAAAGGGGGAAAATAAACAATAATCACGACGTAGTAAATAGAAAAAATGATGGAATTTAATCATGGGGGCGTGTTCATGGATCCAATGCCTTGCGGGTTTACATGGTTGTTAATGCCTCGTAGAGGGCTTACATAATCCACCAAAATTGCTAAGGATTTTCACGCCCAAGTTACACGGGGAAAGGGGATAATCGCAATAAATAATATTCACAACGTAGTAAATATAAATGAAAGTGATAAATGTATTTAAAGCATTGCGGAAAGCAATAAATGTATTTAAAGCATTGCGGAAAGCGATAAATGTATTTAAAGCAATAATGGAAAGCATTAAACATATTTAAAGCATTGCGGAAAGCGATAAATGTATTTAAAGCAATAATGGAAAGCATTAAATAAACTTAAAGTACAAAGCGATAAATGGTATTTAAAGCAATAATGGAAAGCGATAAATGTATTTAAAGCACTAATGGAAAGCATTAAATAAACTTAAAGCATAAACTTAAACAAGAGTGGATCCTTGTGAATCCCTTCCCATTTTTGGGATCATCACTAGTCACTTCCACTAAGAGAAAGAAAAAGAGTGAAAGGAGGGAGGAGAAGAGGTTAGAGAGAGAGATTACCTAAGTAGGTGTCTCTCACTCTAACTAAGACTACCCAAAAACCCCAAAGGAGGACCCCAAACCCCACTTTCTGCCTATTCTACGCTCAAAAACTACCTAGGAGCTCGAGCTAAGCCTTCAGAAATGGGGGAGGAGGGGTCTGATTTATAGTCAAACTTCGCGCGGCTCGGTGCCACGCTACACGCGTGGCGTGGCTTCATGCCATAAGGTGCGTGGTGAGGCCGCACCAGGAGTGCAGCCTGCCATGTGGCGATCTTATCTACCACGTGGCCCTTCCAGCGAATCCTCCTCGATTTGCGCACCTGTATAGTTTTTTGACCTGATATTTGGGGCAGCTTTTGGAGGCATTCTGGTGCTCAAAATGGGTCATGCAGCATATCTTTGGAAAGCTTGGGAAGTCTACTTTCCAACGATATAAGGTTCGTACAAATTGGAGTTCAGACGGAAAAGTTATGGCTCCCGGAAATCAGGGTGTCCGAGCTGTTTTTTCGCGTTTTTCCGGCGAAGATTCCGGCCAAATGGGGAAAGCTACCGGTGAACCGAGAGTTGCGTCTTGTAGCTGGAGTTGCAGTCTTTCTTACGCACCCGGGCTCATGGATCAAATTGCAGCGAGTCAGAAGGAATCCATGCGCGAAGGCGGTTGTCTGGGAGGAAAAACGCATCAGATTTTTAGCGCGTTTTCCTTATTTTTTGTTTGCCTTCACACGCACGGTTGACGTAGCTCTTGACGTCGGTTTTCAACATTCTTGGTGTCATTGGAAAGCTTGTGCTACCTTCTTTCTTAAAGTTCTAGACTTGCGGGAAACCGAGCTTGGGCTCGATTGATATGGTCCCGCGAATAGAGGCCATCGGAGTGTTTTTGGCTCGCCGGAGAACGTTTTTCCAATCGCGATTTCGGCTAGACCGGGGAAAATCTTGGCAATCCGAGAGTTGCACGTCGTGTCTGAGCATCTTCTCTCTCTTAAAGTTATGGACTTGCGGATCGCATTGCAGCGAGTCGGAAAGAATCTATGCGCGAGCGCAGAATCCTCTGGGGGAAAAGTGTCAAATTTTCAGCATAATCTGCTTTCCTTCGTTAGTTTTCGTGCGTGCGGTAGATGTGTCATAACCCCATTTTTACCCACGGAATTTTCTAGGGTGTCGGCACGTAAAACGAGGCAGCCTGAACCAAGCCGGCTTGATCCGACGAAGACCCGCCATGACAAATAACCTCAAAACGAGGTCCGGGGCATATTTCCCAAAATCCGACCAAGTTTTCCCAAGGTTGACCAAGTTTGACCAAGGTTGACCGGGGTTTGACCGAGCCATTCCTGACCCGACTAGGGTCCACCATGCCAAAAAACCCACAAAACGCGGTCCGGGATACATTTCCTAGAGTTCGGAGAGCTTTGACCAAGGTTGACCAAGTTTGACCAAGGTTTGACCGGACCGTTGACCAGACCAAAAGCTGAATCAAACTGACCACCCCTAGACCATTGTGTAGAGCATGATGAGAGCTTCGATTCGATACTTTAAGGGTCAAAAACGGACGAGAAACGAGAGAGTTATAGGCAAAACCGTGAAAAACGGTCCAACACTTAGCCAAATTTTGCTAAGTGTTGTTGACAAAACAGCCTATTTAGGAGGCAACGTTTGCACGTAGATTCTCTCCGACCCACTGAAACTTGGTCCGCAAGTAGAGACCCTTAAGCAAGAGGGTTGCTTCAGCTACAACGCGCAACTTCTAGATCGTCAAGAGCTCCTCCAGTCAAGCCGGAATCTCGATCAGAAAATGACCCCTTGGCATGAGGAACATTCCAATAGCCCCTGTTCGCAAGATCATATCTTGCGAACCTAAGCTCGCCTCTGTGCAAGGCCTGTACCTTTGAAAAATAGGTAGCACAAGCTTTCCGACGATACCAAGATCGTCAAAATCCTATATCGGGAGCTACGTCTACCACACACACGAAAACAGGCCGACGAAATAAGGCTGTGCTGAAAATTCCGGAACTTTCCCACCGACGTTGCCGCGCTTGCGCGCAGAGTCTTCCTGACTCACAACAAGTTGATCTGCAAGCCCAGGCACGTTAGAAAGAGGACACATTCATGCACAACGTGGAACTCTCGGATCACCAAGATTTTCCCGGGTCTAGCCGGAATCCCGATCGGAAAAATGTCCTCCAACGGACCAAAAACACTCCGGCAGCCCATGTTCGCGGAACCGTATCTCGCGAACCCAAGCTCGGCTTCCCGCGAGCCTAGGACCTTGAAAAAGAGGGCAGCGCAAGCTTTCCAACTGTGCCAAGAATGCCTAAATCCGACGTCAGGAGCTAGGTCAAATATGCACGCGAACACAAACAAAAAGCAAGGAAAAATGAGCCGAAGATTTGGCACGTTTTTCTCCCGGACAGCCACCTTCGCGCGCAGAGTCTTTCCGACTCGCTGCAAGTTGACCCGCGAGCCCAGGTGCGTATGAAAGATGACGACTCCTGCTACGATGTGCAACTCTCGGTTCGCCGGTGGCATCCCCCGTTCGACAGGAATCTTCGCCAGAAAAACACACAAAAAAGCTCCGGCACCCCGACTTCCAGGAGCCATAACTCTCTCGTCCGAACTCCGATTCATAAAAACTTTATACCGTTGGAAAGAAGACGTCGAGAGCTTTCCGAAGATATGCTGCATGACCCATTTTGAGCACCAGAAGACCTCCAAAACTGCCCCCGAAAAGCGGGTCAAAAAGGGTACATGCACAAAAACCGAGGAGGATTCAGTGGGGGCTTGGCGTGGAGGATAAGACTGCCACGTGGCAGCTGCACGGCTCGCGCGCCATCATCACGCGCTGCGCGGCATGATGGCGCGCCAGGCGTGCACGCCTCCCTATAAAAGCAACCCTACCCCCCTCATTTGTACACGATTTTGCTCAGGCATTAGGCCTTCTTGAGCGTAGAATAGGCAGAAAATAGGGGTTTTAGGGGTTTTAAGAAGGGTTTTTGGATAGTTTTAGAGTGAGAGACTCCTCTCTAGATACTTTCTCTCTCTAAGCTCTTTCTCTCTCCTCTTTTCTCTCTTTTTTTTTCCTTTTCTTAGTGGAAGTGACTAGTGATGATCCCTAAAATGGGAAGGGATTCACAAGGATCCACTTGTATTCATACTTTTTAGTTCATTTATGTTCTACTTTATGCCTTTTAGTTCATATATGTTCATTTATGCTCTCCTAGTTTATTCATTGTCTTATTATTGCTTTATCTATATGCTTTGGGTTATTTATGACTTTTATTTGTAGATCTAAGTATATTTATCGCTTTATTTATATTTATCACGTACTTGTGAATGTGTATATTGTGTTGTGATTATCCCCTCCCCGTGTGTTTTAGTACGGCAATCCCGAGTGGCTTTGGTGGATTATGTAAGCCCTCTATGAGGCCTTAACAGCCATGTTAGCCCACGAGGTGCTTGACTAGAAAAACACACTCCCCCATGTCTAAATAATGTCATTTATCGCTTTATTATGTTGTAAATATGTGATTTGGGCGTGATAATCCTGATTGGTCGTGGTGGATTATGTGAGACCTCAATGAGGCTTTATCCACCATGTAATCCCATAGGCATTGGACCCGTTAAAAAATCTTTGTTTTAAGTTCATTTATCGCTTTATTTACGTTTACTACGTACTTGTGAATATATATATATATATATATATATATATATATATATTAATATATATATTGTGTTGTGATTATCCCTTCCCCGTGTGTTTTAGTACGGCAATCCCAAGTGGCTTTGGTGGATTATGTAAGCTTTCTATGAAGCCTTAACAGCCATGTTAGCCCACGAGGTGCTTGACCCGAAAAACACGCTTCCCCATGTCTAAATAATACCATTTATCGCTTTATTTACATTTACTACGCACTTGTGAATATATTGTGTTGCGATTATCCCCATTCCCCGTGTGTTTTAGTACGG
This sequence comes from Fagus sylvatica, assembly GCA_907173295.1. NCBI lineage: Eukaryota > Viridiplantae > Streptophyta > Magnoliopsida > Fagales > Fagaceae > Fagus > Fagus sylvatica. The sequence goes on along the minus strand of CAJSFY010000136.1, from coordinate 161,176 downwards.
CAATCCCGAGTGGCTTTGGTGGATTATATAAGCCCTCTATGAGGCCTTAACAGCCATGTTAGCCCACGAGGTGCTTGACCCGAAAAACACGCTTCCCCATGTCTAAATAATGCCATTTATCGCTTTATTTACATTTACTATGCACTTGTGAATATATTGTGTTGTGATTGTCCCCATTTCTCGTGTGTTTTAGTACAGTAATACCGAGTGGCTTTGGCGGATTATGTAAGCCCTCTATGAGGCCTTAACAACCATGATAGCCCACGAGGCACTTGACCCGAAAAACACACTTCCCCATGTCTAAATAATGTCATTTATCGCTTTATTATGTTGTAAATATGTGATTTGGGCGTGATAATCTCGATTGGTCGTGGTGGATTATGTGAGACCTCAATGAGGCATTAACCATCACGTAATCCCATAAGGCATTGGACCCACAAAAACACTTTTTATTAAAACCCATTATTTTCATTTTTTACAATATCTTTGTAATTATTGTCCATTCTTCTATTTTTGATTCGGGCATGAAAATACCGAACGGTATTGGTGGTTTCAGATAAGTCTTTCAATAGCACTAAATCCCATGTGAACCCATGAGGTGTTGGACCCGTAAATTGCAAACATATTTTCAAAATGATTTTCACTCATATAAGTCCTATTTGGCATCGAAGGTTTAGGTAAGTCTTTCAATAGCACTAACCCCTCGTGTAATCCCGAAAAGGTATTGAAACCCCTTTTCAAATGATTTTCACTCATATAAGTCCTATTTGGCATCGAAGGTTTAGATAAGTCTTTCAATAGCACTAACCCCTCGTGTAAGCCCGAAAAGGCATTGAAACTCCTTTTCAAAATGATTTTCATCATATAAGTCCTATTTGGCATCGAAGGTTTAGGTAAGTCTTTCAATAGCACTAACCCCTCGTGTAAGCCCGAAAAGGCATTGAAACCCTTTTTCAAATGATTTTCACTCATATAAGTCCTATTCGGCCTCGAAGGTTTAGGTAAGTCTTTCAATAGCACTAATCCTTCGTGTAAGCCCGAAAGGCCTTGAAACCCTCTTTTTAGATTGCTTTGTTTTATTCATGTAAATCCTATGGTGGTGTCGAGATTTGAATAAGTCTTTCAATAGCATCGAATCCCGACCCCATGAGGTCTTGACCCTTTCCTTAAAAATTCTTGTGTTGTTATAAATTGCATTTTGGATTAAACCTTGTATCTATGTCAACCCATATTTGTCATCCCCATTCATTTTCATGATTTATGTGCTGCAAACATGCCATGGTCATTCCATACTCATGCACCCTTGTGATTTATGTGCTACAAATATGCCGTGATTATTTGTATGAATGTCTTACCATCTTATCGTCTTGATACTTTGCTTGTTTGTTTATTGCTTTGATATAAAATGTGATTAAAATACACTTTGCCATGAAAACTTTAAAAAGAGTAAACATGGTAATGTGGGCGTTAGAAACGAAGTTGGTGCAACCCAAGGGCTACGGCTTGCCCTGGCTTTGGGACACCATGGTATGAGTCCTTTACACGGGGGCGTGGCTGGTACGTGCTTTCGTGTAAGGGATTCTACACGTTCTAACTCCCATAGGATCATGGTCTAAAATTCCCCAAAGTGTGAATGAATCACCCAAAACCCCGCCATTTGACGGACTGCTTTATCCTTGGAAATCAAGGGTAAAGAGATCCCGAATATGGCACCAAAAATATTAATTGTTTGTCCCGGCACTAGGTGTTAGGATTTCGAGTATATCCTACCACCGAAATGCCCGGAAATTTAAAAAATACAAAGATAAAGGATGGTGAAATAAAGAGTCTAATCAAAACCAAATGGGGTCAAATAGCACTTGCCATCCTTGGTATGTTGCTCGACCGAATTTGGGACATTTGTTCATAATAAAAACCAACAAACCTAGGCTTAGCAAATAAAGGGAACACTAGAAGGGAGGTAACCGTTTTCTTAAACGGATGTCGTGGGGTGCCTAACACCTTCCCCACGCATAAGCAAACCCCCGAACCTATCTCTGGTTCAAGACCATTTAGTTTTAGATGTCTAAACAAGATAAAATCTATTAGACATAGGTGCCCAATCACACCTTAAAATTTTCCATGGTTGGTGGCGACTCCAAATTTGTGCTCACACGCACACACGTACACAGGTTCCCACACACACACAACTCATATCTCGAAACGGAAAAGAGATAGAGATCACACACAACACTCGCCAAATGGGGGTCGGTATCTAGGAAAAAAATATAAATAAAATAAATAAATTTTTCCGCCAGTGTCGACAAGATGTAGCTCCTGATGTCGGATTTCAGCGATCTCGGTGTCGCTGGAAAGCTTACGCTACCTTCTTTCCTAAGGTTCTAGAATTGCACAAGGGCGAGCTTGGGTTTGTGAGATGCGGTCCCACGAACAGAGGTTGTCAGAGTGTTTCCCTTGCTGGGGGCCATTTTCCGATCGAGATCCCGGCTTGACCGGAGGAGCTCTTGACGATCTGAGAGTTGCACGTTGTAGCTGAAGTTACCCTCTTCTTTAAAGCTTTCAACTCGCGGACCAAATCGTTGCGGGCCAGAAAGAATCTATGCACAAACACTGCCTCCCAAATAAGCTGTTTTGTCAACAACAGTTAGCAAAATTTGACTAAGTGTTGGACTGATTTTCACGGTTTTGCCCATAACTCCCTCGTTTCTCATCCATTTTTGATCCGTAAAGGATTGAATCGAAGCTCTCGATGTGCTCTATCCAATGGTTAGGGGTTAGTTAGCCAAATCTTGTTTTTGCTCTGGTCAATGCCTCGGTCAAATCTCGGTCAAACTTGGTCAAGCTTGGTCAAACCTGGTCAAAGTTGGTCAAACCTCCCCGAACTCTGGGAAATGTGCTCCGGGCCCCATCTTGAGGTTCTTTTGATGCGGTGGACCCGTATCGGGTCAACCCGACTAGGTCCGGGCTGCCTCGTTTTGCATGCTAACACCCGAGAAAATCCCAGGGGTAAAAATAGGGTTATGACAAGGGGGAAAGGGGATAATATTCATAATGTAGTAAATACGAAAATAATAATGAAATTAAATCAAAGGGGGTGTTCATGGGTCCGATGCCTTGTGGGTTTACATGGTTGTTAATGCCATTGAAGGTCTTACATAATCCGCCAAGACCACTAAGGATTTTCATACCCAAATCACACGGGGAGAGGGGATAATCACAATAACGTAGTAAATACGGAAATAAAAGTGATAATCCACATAGTAAAAGCAATAAATGTATTTAAAGCGTAAAGCAATAAATGGTATGTAAGGCAATAATGAAAAGCAATAAATGTATTTAAAGCAAGGAAAGCAATAAATGTATTTAAAGCATAAATGAAAGCAATAAATGAATTTAAAGCATAATGAAAGCAATAAATAAAATTAAAGCATATAATAAACATGGATCATTGTGAATCCCTTCCTATTGTAGGATCATCACTAGTCACTTCCATAAAAATGAAAGGAAAGAATGGGTATAGGAGAGTGTATGAGTGAAAAGAGGGATGAGAGAAGAGCTTGGAGGTGTAGAGAGAGATTACCTAAGTAGGATCTCCTAACTCTAACCAAAGACAAGTCCAAGACCCAAAGAGGGGACCCTTTCCTGAGTTTCTTCCCATTCTAAGCCTAAAATCACTAAGGGAACTCGAGCCAAGCTTTTTGGAATGGGGGGAGGGGGGTCCAATTTATAAAGGAACCTCACGAAGGGTGATGCTGCGCGGCACGTGCTGCCACGTGGCAATCTTATCTACCACGTGGCACCTCCAACAAATCCTCCTCGATTCGTGTGTCTTGCAGTTTTTTGACCTAGTTCTTTAGGCAGATTTTAGGGGCCTTTTGGTTCTCAAAATTGGTCATACAAAATACCATTGGAAATCATGAGAAGTCTACTTTCTAATGATATAAAGTTTGCATGAATCGGAGTTCAGACGGAAAAGTTATGGCTCCTGAAAGTCGGGATGTCCGAGCTGTTTTTTTGCGTTTTTCCGGCGAAGATTCCAGCCAAACGGGAGATGCTACCAGTGAACCGAGAGTTGTGTCTCGTAAATGGAGTTGCAATCTTTCTTAAAGTTCTAAACTTGTGGATTAACTCGTAGCAAGTTGGGAGGAATTTGCACACGAAGGCGGCTGTCCGGGAGGAAAAACGCGTTAGATTTTCAGCACGTTTTCCTTATTTTCGTCAGTTTTTGCGCGTACGGTTGACGTAGTTTCCGAAGTCGGTTTTTGACGATCTTGGTGTCACTAGAAAGCTTGCGCTACCCTCTTTCTTAAAGTTTCAAACTTGCGAGAAGGCGAGCTAGGGGTCCAAGAGATACGGTGCCACAAATAGGTGCAGTCGGAGTGTTTTTCCCTGCCAGAAGGCTATTTTTCCGATCGAGATTCCGGCCAAACCGGGGAAAATCTTGGCGATCCGAGAGTTGCACGTCGTGTCTAAATGTGTCCTCTTTCTTAAAGTTCTGGACTTGTGGATCAAATCGTAGCGAGTTGGAAAGAATCTGAGCGCAACGGCAACCTCTCAGGGGGAAAACTGCGGAATTTTCAACATAGTCTCCTTTCTTCTATCAATTTTTGCACGCACGGTTGACGCAGCTCCCGACGTTGGTTTTTGACGATCTTGGTGTTGCTGGAAAGCTTACGGTACCTTCTCTCTTAAAGTTCTGGACTTGCGCGAAGGCAAGCTTGGGTTTGCGACATACAGTCCTAGAAACAGAGGCTATTGGAGTGTTTTTCCATGCTGAGGGGTCATTTTCCGATCGAAATTTCGGCTTAATCGAGGAAGCTCTTAACGATTTGAAAGTTACATGTTGTAGCTGAAGTTACCTTCTTCCTTAAAACTTCCGACTTGTGGACCAAATCATTGCGGGTCGGAAATATTTTATGCGTGAATGTCGCTCCTTAAATGGGCTGTTTTGTCGAAAGTACTTAGAAAAATTTAGCTAAGTGTTAGACCGATTTTTTACGGTTTTGCCCATAACTTCCTGATTTCTCGTCCGTTTTCAACCCGTAAAGTACTGAATCGAAGCTCTCGATGTTCTATCCAATGGTCAGAAAGTGGTCGATCAAATCTTGCTTTTGTTTTGGTCAAGGCCTTGGTCAAACTTGGTCAACTCTAGTCAAATTTGGTCAAACTTGGTCAAACCTCCCCGAACCTCAAGAAATGCGTTCCCTGTCACGTCTTGAGGGTTCTTAAGTGCGATCGGACCCCTCTCAGGTCAAACCAGCTCAACCTAGGCTGTCTCGTTTTGTGTGCCGATACCCGAAAAAATCCCGGGGGTAAAAATAGGGTTATGATACCAGGCACTTAACAAATTTTCTGCTTATAAAACCATACACGGTCTGGCAGAACGTCACTTACCTATGGAACGGCACAAAACCCTGACCGTACCAGGTACTAAACTATTTCTTGCCTAAAAAACACTGTATGGTATGTTAGAGCTTCAGATGCTGATAAAACGGCACAGAAAGATAGCCGTTCCAAAACCCTAAATGTGTTATCTTACAAATTACTGACACCTATGAATATGGCATACGACAACCCCATCAAATACTGGGGCGGTCCTCACTAAGATAAAATATAAATAGAACTATCAGCATAAGCATAGTACGGATCATTCATCACAACATTCATTCAAAACACAACAAAATTTAAAAGCAAAAGCACACTAGCTTTTCATTCATCAAATAGAGTTTGGTGTTTAAAAAAATTGAAATTAAAGACCAGCAAGATCAAGGTTTAGAGGAGCCATGCTCCCTCCTTCATGGATTGGAGTAGATGGCCGGCATCAACGGGCTCCTCAACTGCCAGTACAGAGGTCACCTTAGCATCCTCCAGGTCGATCACATCTACGCCCGTCGTAAGGGGAGTGTAAGAAAGAGAAGGAGGATCCAGAGTTAATGGCGTCAGTCTAGAGCTAGAAAAGCCAACCGCCGCACGCCAGCCTTCCACATAAAATTCATTACAAACTCCAGGAAGCTGACAACCCATCTTCTCTTGAGCTTTTTTGCTACCTGCCTCGTACGCCGCTCTCTTGGCCTGGTCGGACTCTGACTCATAAGCCCGGAGCTTGTACTCGGCTTTGGTAAGCGACTCCAGCGCGGCCTTAAGAGACTCTTCAACCTCAACTCTCTTGGCATCAGTAGCGTCAGCCAACTTCTTAGCTTCCGCTGCCTTTTTCTTTGCATCCTGGTACCAGGTAGCCAGAGTGTTGGCATGAGATAAATGCCCTATGTTAGCCCGAAAGCGGTCCTCCAACTTCAGAGATGCCTGTACTCCCTACAAAATGTCAGAGGTGTTAGCTAAGACAAAAAGATACAAAAACCCACAGAACAAATAAAGGCATACTTACCATGTGAAGGCCCCTTCTCAGATTGTTGATCAGCTCGTCATCTGAAGACTTCTTCCACTCTCCCATGTCGAATGGAAGATGGCCCACCTGACTGAGGGCGCTGGCCACTACCGCGCTACGTCTGTCTCCTACGGGGAGGATGCAGTCCGCCTTCGTTACAGCGCTCCCCCCCCCTCACCCACGATATTCCAAATGGGGGGCCCATAAAGGCACAAAGCCGTCCCCTTGAGTCTGGGCACTGGATCGCAGCAGCATCCCGGGACGGACCACGTTACCTAAGAGGGTAAAACAGTGGTCCACCCCAAGTGTTTCTTGGCCCAACGGATTGGGTGGAGGAGTGGGGATTGCCGGGCAGCTCGGCCTAGAAGAGCTTTCCCCCCTCACTCTTTTACGCTAAACTAGCTGGGAGGAGGCCGGCACGTTATCTAACGTGCCCTCATCACCTCGGTTGGGGAGCAAGTTCCTGAGATTGATGTTGGACTTGTCTAGCGCCGCGTCGTCAAGAACCTCCCAGATGTTGATGGGTAGTAGAGGAAGGTTCAACGAATCAAGTTGAGTGGCACGAATGTCCGACACAAGTTAGCAGCTCAAATTAGAATGCGTACGTGACACGTAACGAAGCAGCAATGGAGTAGAGCGTGGCTGTCCAAAATCTTCTTTACACAGCTCGCTCTCCCAACCTGACGAAGGCTGTTGATCTTTATCAAAATCTTGTGTGGCTGTCTTCTTCGAGAGTCTACGAAAAAAAAAGAGAAAGGTCAGTACTGCGTCATGTAATGACCATGCTATAGGTCGAGTAAGGAGAGTAAGACCTGGAACCCCTTCTTTGGTTGGGCACCGGCGTCTGGGCAAGTGCCACTTTCCAGACACAATGAGGAAGTCTTCATCAAAACCAAGATTGGCATCCGGCAAGCCGTTCACCAAGGTGCAATTGACATCTCTAAGGCAGAGAGAAAAGGCTTCGATCTTTGTGTTGTTGTGAAGGATGTAGGTCCGCACTATATCATACATACTAAGCTCTAAACCTAGCCTCCTATTCAGCTCAACAGTACCCATTACTATTCTAAAGACGTTCAGATTAACCTAAGAGGGAGTTAGGCTGAAATAACTAAGTCAGCCAAGAGGGGGTCCATGGGGAAGCGAATCCCCCCTCTATGACTGCCACCATCGGGATAAGGAGATCCCCGGTGGCAAGGTTAAGTGCATTAGACCAGTGCACATACTTCAGCCCCACATTGTCTGGGACCTCGTAGAGATGACGGAACATGGCCATAGCCTCAGGCGTGTCCGCGTAATGACCCAATTTGCCCTTACCTTCCCCGGTTTTCTTCTTACCCATTTCACAACCAAACCCCAAAAAAGAAGAAGAGAGAGACAGAAAGGAAAGCAAAAGAGATGTGAGCAAAAAGGTCGACTTACAAGCAAAAGCAAGGACGAGACAAAGACGCTGAGAGGATGAGACAAACAAAAGGGTCGGGAGCGCAAGGAATTATGTAGGGAAACGGCAAACAGAGCCATCAGGAGAGAAGGGGGGCTATTTATAAAGGTCAGGGGAAAAAGCGTGTGGAGGAAGACACATTTATGAATCCAATAATGTCCTCAGGAGAAGTGGGACGGTTAATGTAAGCATGACGTCAAAATAACAGTGCATGATAGCCCAAAATCATCATTGCAAAAAACACGGAACACGAGGGGTCATGCGAATCAGAATCGTTAGCATGGTTGGCAAGTACTAGACCAGACATCATAGCCCGTCCCACATGAATACTACATTGTGTGGAACGGACTGAAGGGCTATTGTGAGGGGAAAAGTAATAAAGAATCCAAAAAACATGTAGAGCGACACTTCTCAAAATGGAGATTGGCATGGATATTAGAACGGCATGGTCTAGGCAAGGTCCTGTCCGGATCCTTCATAACGGTCCGCACTAATCCTCTGAGCGGACTTAAGGGATCTTAGCATTTAATACCCGTCAGGAAGGTGGTTGAGAGCATCAATTAAAATACAACGAGATGACTAGCCTGATAATACTGCTCGGGGGGGGGGGGGGGGGGGGGGGGGGGGGGGGGGGGGGGGGAACACAAAATCATAAAGCACCAAGGTGAGCCACGCAAGCCAGGGTGGCCAAGTGCCTTTATGTCCCATCAAGAGCTGATGTCACCCTTTCTGGAGGCAAAGTAATCATTCAAATGACAGATGAGCTGTCAGGAGAAAAGTTATATAAAGGCAAAAATGGTAAGAACTATAAACACGATAATACACTGAAAAAGCAGGAACCAAAAGATACTATCTCATTATTCTAAAGCAATTCATCACTGACTTTGCCATCGGAGGGTGATCGATCTCCAAACCGGGGATCATCCCTTCTAACCAATCTCTTTTTGTGCAAGATTTCTTTCTCATTCAAAGGTTGTCTTAGTAGCTTCACCCGAAAAGGTCTTTCTCTGAATCATTGAAGTCCTAGATTTATTTCCCATTATAGTAATAGTGCTAATTGATACCTTGCTTTTTTCGTATATATAGCCATGTAGGGATCCTCAAAAGTACATTTTGTTTTTCATGTACTCTCTAAGACCTACTTGCTATTGGTAGTATTTTTTTTTTTTTTTACACACAACATATAGTTTTAGTTTATGAAACACTCTCACCAATGCCATGTATATTATTTGCTCCTATTAAAAATTTATCCATTTGGTATGGAATGATATGGTCGTATTCCTCCCCAATTGCCAAAATCACAATTAAGGTGGGTTCACAATGAACTTCAAGAAAATACTTTTGTAACAGAATTTTTCAATAAACTGTTTATCTATCGTGTATTAAATCTCTAAGCCCTTTGAATATATTTTGAATATAGAATGGTGTTGGCAAAAGCAAGACCCTGACAACCTTGGTGCAAGTCTTATATGATTTTTATTTCTTTTCATTTCACACTAACTATAGTGGTTAGTAGTTTTTTCGTAAGATGTTAATTCTACCGTTCTCTGTACTTTTTTTACCACATAACCAAAAAAAAAAAATGTAAGTTCCTATCATTTAAATGTGAGAATTGAGATATCTCTATGTTTTTCTATTTGCAAGATTTATAGAAAGCTTATAGAAAATGTCCATGACTATATTCAAAGGGCTTAAAGATATTTTGTTAAATATAGATATTATCTTCTTTTTAAGGTTTGTAATTCTATTGGTACTGATACATGGATTGGAGATTAATTGTTAATGTGAATTCTATCTTCAAAATGATTTTATTTTATTTTATTTATTTTAATTTTTTTTAACTCTTTGATCATTGTAGGTGGTTCTAAAGACACTTTTTGAAATTAATTTATTCAGCACAATAGAGATTCTCTTTTTATTTTTATTTTTTTGGTATGGAATGATATGGTTGCATTTCCTCCCCAATTGCCAAAATCACAATTAAGGTGGGTTCACAATGAATTTCATGAAAATACTTTTGTAGCAGAATTTTTCAATAAATTCTTTCTCTATCGTGTATTAAATCTCTAAGCCCTTTGAATATAGAACGGTGTTGGCAAAAGCAAGACCCTGACAACCTTGGTGCAAGTCTTATATGATTTTTATTTCTTTTCATGTCACACTAACTATAGTGGTTAGTAGTTTTTTTGTAAGATGTTAATTCTACCCTTCTCTGTACTTTTTTTACCACATCAACCAAAAAAAAAACAATGTAAGTTCCTATCATTTAAATGTGAGAATTGAGATATCTCTATGTTTTTCTATTTGCAAGATTTATAGAAAGCTTATAGAAAATGTCCATGACTATATTCAAAGGGCTTAAAGATATTTTGTTAAAGATAGATATTATCTTCTTTTTAGGGTTTGTAATTCTATTGGTACTGATACATGGATTGGTGATTAATTGTTTAATGTGAATTCTATCTTCAAAATGATTTTTTTTTTTTTTTTAATAAGTTTTTTTTACTCTTTGATCATTTTAGGTGGTTCTAAAGACATTTCAAAATTGATTTATTCAGCACAATGGAGATTCTCTTTTTAGTTTATTTGCAAATTCTTACTAACATACTACATATATATGTATTATACTTTTACATAAAAGTTTCCCATGCAACGTACATGTTAGCAACTGGTATATATAAAGTAAAAACCTTTAGTTGAGTTTCTACCATTTGACAAGTTTAGTATTGAATTTCTATTACCATTTGGCATGCTTAGTGTTTGACATGTGGCAAGATATTTTTTTATTTATTTACATTTTCTAAATTTCTTCTTTCCATGCTTATCTATATCTATATCTATCTATATATCTATATCTATATAATATATATAATAAAAAAAGTTTTATTTTATTTTTTAAATTACATTATCAATTTACATCAATTAAAATAAGGACTTTTGGTTTTGAACTCTCTATCTCTATCTCAACATTAAACGAATAAGGACTCTTGGTTTGCGACTAGTATATATAAAAGCAGAAACCTTTAACTGAGTTTTTGCCATTGGGCAAGTTTAGTGTTGAGTTTCTACTACAATTTGACATGCTTAGTATTTGGCATGTGGCATGATCTTTATTTATTTACATTTTGTAAATTTCTTCTTTCCATGTTTATCTATATGTATATCTATCTATAATATATATCTATATCTATATCTATATCTATATAATATATATAAAAAAATATAGTTTTATTTTATTTTTTAAATTACATTATCAATTTACATCAATTAAAATAAGCACTCTTGGTTTTCAACTCTCTCTCTATCTCAACATTAAACGAATACATCAGAGATTTTAATGTGCTCTTATTTTTTTCTTCTTAATTTATTCTCTCTATGTTTATTTATATCTATATCTCTATATTTTATATTCTATATCTATATCTATATAATATATAAAAAATCTAAGCTTTATTTATTTTTTAAATTACATTATCAATATGCTTAATAGACATCAATTAAAATAAGGACTCTTGGTTTTCAACTCTCTCTCTCTCTCAATATTATCAGTTTACTTAATAGATACCAATTAAAATAAGAACTTTTCAATACTTAATAGACACCAATTAAAATAAGGACTTTTCAACTCTCTCTCTCTATCTCAATATTAAACGTACGCTAAGTTTTTAATGATTTGTGTTAATTTTAGTTAACTTTCTCTCTCTCTGTCTTTCAACTGTCCCATTACAACCATTACAAAGTCCACATATTGATTCTTTTTTGTACTCGACTTCTAATTGTTTTCTTTGTCTTTTCATCTGTCCCATTCATATGCTTCAATTGCTACCCCTTACAATTCAAAGTCCTGATTCTTTTGTGTACTCAATTTCTGATTGCTCTCTCTGTCTTTTCACCTGTCTCATTCATTGAACAAATATAATCCTAAGGTGAGTTTAGTTTTTGATTTTCTTCATATTTTTTTTCCAGTAAATTAGAAATTGTTTGTTTGTGGCTAATCTGCTTCCGGTGGGTGCGTTTGTGTAGTTTGAGAATTTTTGTCATTTTGATTGAAAGAATCACAACATCCACACAATTATTTTTTAACTTATTCAATTCAATTTTATTATTGGGTTTGTGTAGAATAGCTTTGATATTCGTCTAGCTTTTGTTTTTACAATACTATAAATTTAATTTTTTTGTTTGTAATTTAAAATTTAAATAAATAAAAATCCCGTGCAATGCACGGTATACTTGCTAGTTATTAAAAAAGAAAAGAAAAATTACATATGTTGTGTGTTTGATTTTCTTTTTTCCTATTTTAAACTTTTGTAGTTTTATAACAAAAAAAAAAAAAAAGATCCGTGGCAATTTTAAACTTTTGTTATTTTAAAAAAAAAAAAAAAGCGGGGCAAGTTTGTAAAGTGAAATATTGAGAGTGGGATTGAGGATTTTTATTCCTCTCAAACTACCTATTTCATAACGAATCCCATCCCGATCCAAGGTGCAATCCTCACATGAACATGACTTTTAGCCTTGAATGTTAAAAGCTTCTTTTTGACAATGATGAATGACATGATTGAATAGTGATGATATGATATAACTATTAAATTCTAGAAGACTGAATTTCAAGCCGGATTGCATAAGTGCCTAACACATTCCGATTTCGTAACTTAGGGGCTATTTGGTACATTAGATTCAAATCATGATTATGTGATTTGAATCCAAAATCAACGGGTCTCACACAAAAAATATTCTATTTGGTATACTAGATTTGAATCAATTTTAAAATATTAACTCAAAACTTGGATGGGTCCCACGCCTAATTCAAATACACTTTTTGGGCTGTTTTGAGAATTTTTGGGTTATAACTCAACTTAATTATTACCGTTGACAATACATGAATATTACAAAAATGCCATTCTCTCTCTTCCATTACTGCTTCACCTCTCTCACCAGAACAAATCAACCAAAAATTTCACCTACACAAAAAAAAAAAAACCTCAATAACAATAGTAGAAACCAAGATCCAACCAACCAGATTTAAATTAAATTCCGAAACAAAAATACAAAAAAGATGAGTATGAACTAAACAAAACTAAAGTAACAGGTGGTTGGCAAAGGGGGTTCTTGAACCGAGTATGAGGTGTTACCTCAACCATAGGCTAAGATGATGTGGGTGACTCTGGCTTTCTGCAGAGGATCATGTGCATTGGAGTGAAAATTCCAATGTCAACACCTCTAGTCAATTAGTCAACAGTCTTGAAAAGCATCTTGTGCACATCAACGGGAAGAGAGTGAAAAAATAGAAAGAGAGAGTGAAAAAATGGAGAATATGAGGAAAGAAAAAAAAATAGTGAGAAAATGAGAAGATGGGGAAGAGTAAAAAGATGAGGAAAGATAAAATAAAGAAGATATGGATTATGGGGGAGGGGGGTTGTGTACGTGTAAAAGAGAGGAAGAGTTTGGGGATTTGTGGAGAGAGAAAAGAAGATAAGAGTATAAAGAAGATAGAAAAAATATTTATTTATTTTATATTTTTATTATTTTAAAAAATCAATTAATAATGTAATGATAAAATTATAATAAAATTGTTAATTTTGTAATGATAATAGATTAATTTTTCAGCAAATACATTTTATCAAAATATTTTTTATCCCCTACATTTGTTTTAGGTGCAACAAAAAATATAAACTGAAAATTATGTACCAAACAGAAAAATTTATCTAAGTTATGTTTCAAATTGTGATTTTCAAAATTATGTACTAAACATAAATTTTTTTATAAAATTGAATTCAAATCAAGATTAAAGTTCTAACTTGAATACCGAAAAAAGTCACAAAACCAAAACAGAAAACGAAAACACGTACGAAACAGGTCCTTAGCTTTTGAACTTAGGTTTTAGGTTTTAAATTAGTGTTTTATCTTTGTAATTTTTTATTTTTTTTTTAATTGTAACTAGGAACAAAGGCAATGTAATCATTATTTTGGATAAATTACACTGATATCTCTTCTTTTGGGAAAACTAGACTCTCTACACCCTAGTTCGGGAAAATGATACTCCGCTCCCAAATTTGCAAAATAATTAACACTCTGCCCCTTTTTATTTTATTTTATTAATTTTTTTAACCAATACCTAACTAACCAAAGTGAGAAAGAAAAATTATATTTCAATTATTTTAAGTTTAAGTAGGGAATAATTCTTTAAAAATTAGGGAAAAAGGGGCTGAGTGTTAATTATTTTGTAAATTTGGGAGCGGAGTGTCATTTCCTCAAACTAGGGTGTAGCGAGTTTAGTTTCCCCAAAAGAAGAGGGTGTCAATATAATTTACCCCTTTATTTTTATTTTGTAACTAGGACCAACCTTTCAGACTTAGTTTCATTCTTGAAAAAATAATAAAAATTCAAATTCGTAAAATAAAGATTTATTTCTTTAAGATTTTCTTAAATTCCCTCTATAAATAAATTAAGTGACAACTCCATTATATAAGGGCTAAGCTTCACGAAGGATTAAATGGCCATTCATATTATGTTGGATGCACTTGTTTGTTACATTATTTCGATAGTTGCCATCTTATGAATGACCATGCATTCATGTGCTTGCTTCAATATCGTGTGAAAATCTTGGTAGTAGTAGCCATAGATCGCAGGCTTCCATAGGCTCAGGTACTCATTGGTGAATCAACCTCCCCACCGCTCAATATCGACTTTTATCCTTTCATTTGATGCATTAATGGACAAACCTTACCGTTTTTTACCAACATAGCGTTCCTTGTGTCATAAGTTTGAAAAAATATAAGATCCTAACCTATGAGTTACCTTAAAGCCAACCTTCTACCTGCATATAAAAGCCCATTTGGAGCCTTCCCTTTAGGAAAACCCGACCCATTTTGAACTACTATGGTTGCAATGGCTTCACAAATCACAAGACCCTTTTCTTTTTTTGGCTAGCCAATATGATTATTAAAGTTCATTGAAAATTATGTGCAGACACAGTACAACAAAAAAATCGAAGGGCAAGATCAAATTTTCAATTGGAAAAAGATATATATTGATTGTATATACAATATCCGAAATATACAACTCTTTCCTTCCCAAAGCCATTCTTGGTCAAAAATTCCCCCATTCCTCACCAGGCTGGCTCCCAATGCCAATTACTAAACAAGCATCTCCTACCTCCTGCAATTATAAAGCGAATTGGAGACAAATAAATAAAAAGGCAAAAAGGACAGAAAGAACTAAAGTGACAATTGTCAAAATTTGGGTCCCATCTTTCGTCCAATAATATACAGTATGCACATAGGGAGAAGAGTTGGCTTCTAGCCATTAAGCTTTGCCAAGAACTGGTTCAGATTGTATTCTTCTGTATACTGAGAGTGATCCCAGAGTTCATCAAGTCCACCAAGAATGGCTTTTAATCCTTTTCCGCTGCCCACCAATTTTGTGTCCCCATCAACATTTCTATCCGAATGCTTCAGTACAGAAGCTCCCTAAGTATCATATAATTGTTCCAAAATGTTACAACCCAAATCAGAAAATTATAGAGGGAAAAAAAAAAAAAAAAGGGTAAAAAGAGGAAAGGAGCAGGTTGAATTTGATAAAGAACATGTTCAAAAGAGTGCAGTAAGCAATACCTTTTTAGAGGTTTCTACTGATGTAAATAGATCAAGCAATTGGTCTGTATTCATAGTTTTCATACTGGCATTCTCTGCATTAATGACTGCATTAGCAACTGAAACTTTGAACCTTTGGAGGCTCATAACTTTCTCTTCCAAGGTGCCACGCATTATGAGACGATGGACATTCACGACTTTCCGCTGACCTAACCTGTGTGCTCTGTCCATTGCCTGCAAGTATAAATATATTAGACGAGCAAATTTGTTATGATGGAACTAACAATAGAAATGCTCCGTGTGTACACAAGCAGTGAACTATAGGGATACATGAGTCATGTAAAAGGAAGAGTGGCCACTCGAAGCAGCCATCCAAGAAAAGCCGTTTCAACTCCACAGGCATACGCTCTACCCCTCGAATGTAAGTGGGTTCCATTCTTGCCAAATAGTCCACATAATGCAAACATGAATGCCAAAAGTTGCATTGTTGGGGGTTGGGGGGAGATCTGATATCTAACTAACTAATTGTATAGTGACCAGAAAACAGGGATTGAAGCAAACAACAGACACAACTATGATTACCTGATGATCTCGCATTGGATTCCAATCATGCTCCATGAAAATCAGGGTGTCTGCAGATGTCAGGTTCAAACCAAGCCCACCAACTGCAAAGAGTGATTGGAATCAACTTCCTTCCTAGTGGAATCTCCATGTAAACAGAAAACGCAAATACAACTTACCATGTGTTGTAAGTAGTAGGGCATCGATAGTAGGGTCAGAATTAAATGTTTTAACAATTTCAAAACGTTTTTCAGGTTGAACTGATCCATCCAGCCGCAGATATGTGACACTGCTTCAAGAAACAACATAAGTAAAACCATTAGAACAGTGAATGTACCAATAGACATTGCAAGACTCATATTTATGCAGTTGCATGATTGATTTGAGAAAAGGAAAAAGAAAAAGAAACTAGAAAGTTAAAGGGGATTTTATTTTTTATTTTTTATTTTCTTTTAGAAGTAAAAGTAATTAAAGAGAAACATTATAAAAGGATCAAAGAGAACAATTGAAGCATTTAGGCTATAAAACAAAGAATCCAAAAAATCACATAAGTTGGGGAGGGTCTACAGTCTCCCTCTACAGTCTAATGACATCCAATAAAACTTAAGATCTAACAAAGATAGACTTTATTCCCTCTACCTAAAGTTCTTGCCCCTATTTCTTTCCCTCCATATATTCCACATTAGACAAGATGGAACTACACTCCATACACTTTCCTGAATGAGTTGGGTCTCCTCAAACATCCAACCATAATATACATTGACTTAAGCACCACTCATCAAACTCCAAAAAAATCATGAATACAAAAGTCCATAACTCCATAGCAATATGACAATGAAGTAACAGATGATCAGCATTTTCATTTTTTTTGTTTGCACCTACACTAATAAAAAATTGTCATCTTTCGTTTAAGAATTAAACTTGCTTTGTCGCTAAAGTCTAGGTGCATGTACTAGGCCTTTATGCATGTATAAACTTACCAAAGAAAAAAGTACGTATAGTGGAACACAACTAAAAGAGTGATACGTAAAAGCAAAAACATTTTAATTCAGTGAATAATAGAGGTTACGAGACTAACTTCTTCATATGAGTGTGAAACAAGTCTCTTTCAATTATGTCGAGAAAAGCCTGCATTAGATTCCATTGTAAATGACATCAGAAAAAGCACACATCTTAATGTCACCATGACATCAAACATGGAGTATACATACTTTATGCTGGGCGAATATCAGGACTCTGTGCTGCCCAACGGTAATGGCACCTTCAGAACTTGAAGAATCAGCACCTATCCCACACTCTTCAAGAATCTCCTGAAGAGCAACTAATTTGGGAGAGTGGTGCAGTCTATGAAGTTCTGAAGTAATGTCTGAATTTGCAGGTAAAAGTTCTGACAAAAGGAGTTTCAATGAATCTGGAACCTTTTCACCGATGACAAGCAATGGATGACCACAAAGTTTTAGCAAGTATTGAAGTGCCTGAAACATGGAACACAGTACATACATCAGGTCACAGAAAACAGATTAACTTAATAGATAGGTAAATAAATGAACAAAAGGGTTAACCACACTACTATATTCAAGTTTTAGCAAGTTTTCAATTTCATCATCCAATTGACCAATGAGGCCTTTCAAGTTTAACAAGTGTTTCAATGTGGCCCAATGTCTACCCCATTTAACTTAGCCTGAAGGAGTTTCATCGCATAATTGTGTATGTGATGAGCAGTTAAGCATTACATGTGAGAACCTCCCTAAAATTCTGCTAGTCAACCACTTGCCCCTCACATGGAGCTTTGCTACAGTTTAAGACACCAAATTAAAAGTAGGGTTGGCTAGAACATTCACATAGATGCCATTGCTCCTGGTGGTGGAAGGATAATGGGGATACCTTTTTTTAATAAATAATTTATTAAAAAATCAGGCAGAAGTACAAAGATCAAGAAATTCTAAAAAATTCGAACAAGAGAAGCATCCTGATGCTGACACCTATTTAAACAATGTTTTTAGGAAAAGCTGTTTCAGGTCAGACACACTTTGCTCACACCCCTCAAAACTTCTATTATTTCTTTCCCTCCAAGTACACCACATCAAACAATGAGGAATGTCGCCCGACAAAGCAGCCTTGCCAATAAGCTAATAAATCAATCACCTTCCTAGGCATCACCCATTGAACACCAAAAAGGGAAAAAACCAGGACAATGGGGATACCTTGGAGTCAAACCGGTTGAAAAACAAGGACCTTGACTGAAGCTAAAAGAATTGGTGCAAGTAATTTCACACACACACACAGCTCATCTTCCTTTAAAACAAGTTTGTGGTTGAATTGAGTTAACAGCAGCCATTGATGGCTACATTCCATTTTCAGAAGTATTCAGCAGGTTTATAATTTTTCTATCTTTCAAAATCAAACTATATTTTAAACAAGAAGAGGGAGTCACACTTGAGGAGGAGTGGTAGAGTTACTCTTGTTATGTCCATATTAGCTTTGTTATTTTTTTATTGGCGTAGGGGTCTTCTTGTAATCTTTACTATATCACTCTAATACAAAAATGTCCTAAGGTGAGACTGATTGATTAATTCCTAAACCTTTTTTTTTTCTCTCAGTCTCTTTCTTTATCCTTGTCTTCTTTCTCTCTTAACCCTAATCTTTCATATTTTACAACTCAATTAAGGGAAAAGAGTGATTAACTCACGAATAAAACACAAACAAATAAATAACCAGTAAACCACAGTACCTGGAAAATATGGGAAGATGCTTTGGTTGAACTACTTCCTTCTCCCTTCTCTGCGGATTCATTTCGTTTTACAACACTTGAGATTTCTTGCCTTACATCTGCCCCAGAAAACCGTTCATATAGTTTTAATTGTACAGGGCTCAAGTCACAGTATCTATCCTGAATAATTTTCTCTGGCAAATCGGACAGGACTTCATCTTTTGTTCGACGAAGAAGGAATGGCATTACCTATTGAATGGAAAATCCTTCAATTAGAAGAGGATTTTTTTCATAAGTAATCCTTCAATGAGAAGAGGATATTAGTTAATCATTGTGTGGTATTACAAAAAAAAAAAAAAAAAAGTGTACCTGCTTGTGCAGTGCCTCCATAGCAAGTGCCCCTGCTTCAGCATCCTTGGCAGAACATTTAGAATCTCTAGCTGCTAGCAGTGGTTTTCCATATGTAGCTTGGAACTGCAGAAGTTAGATAAAACCAACAAAATGTTTGGGCATTTGACAATAACATGAAAACAGATGAAGCTAAGTACAAAAGTGGAACCACTATCATAGAGGCTAAAGCAGTCGCAGACAAGCTTATTTCATCAAATGAAAATGTTGACCAATCAATAAAGAATCATAGGGAGGCTAGAGCCAGCTTGTAAAACAACCAATGGTGTTTGATGCAGCAGCAACTCAAAGAAATAAATAAATTTAATATGGTAACCGAACATCATTTTCTGTTGTATGTAAGTCCTTCCAAACAAAGTGCACAAATGGCAATCGACAAGCCATATGCACATGTATGATCCTTGCTACTGTTAACAGCCAAGAGAGAGAGAGAGAGAGAGGAACAAATAAAACACTTTAGTCTATTTTTTCTTTAATGAAAAAAATTAAAATAAATTACAAAAGTGAAAGCAATGCAATTTAAATTACAAAAATAAGGATACCAAATACTAAATTCTATTCTATGATTAAATTCACTAGATGTGGTAAAAGAGCGTGCAGGATTAAAATCAAGGTAATCAGATCTACAGAAACAAGATAGAAAGAATCAGGGGAATAAAAGAAAAGAAAAGAAAAATAAACTTGAGGTTGGTTGGTGGGCATGAGGAGGATAATGAAAACCTCTGGGGAAATTCAATTTCAAGTCATTGACAGAAAAATTTGAAATCAAGATAACAGTATCTTTGTGATTTGATTTTATATATAATACATCAATCTAGATTAATGTAAATGCACTTGAATTATGTGGAGGAACATAAACTGCAAGGTAAAGCATTCGTTTTTAACCTTTTTTTATCATCATGATCAGCATCTTTACATAGAGGTCCTTGGGTAAATAAAAAACCAAGTAAACAAGATATGCTGAAAACTAAGTGAAAGCCAGGCACAAAACATACCTGTCTCTCTGTTCCAAGAAACCCTGGCATTAGGAAATCAAAGAGAGACCACAGATCCATGATGTTGTTCTGCAACAAAAGGTGAACCATTTCTCAGACAAACTGTTTAAAATGTTTTGAAATCTCTTACACTATAACCAACCTGGATTGGTGTTCCACTCAGTATAAGGCGGTGCTGGGCTTTCAACTGCTTTACTGCATGTGTAATTTTAGACTTTGCATTCTTGATGATGTGTCCTTCATCTAAAATACAATAATTCCATAGAAGATGTCCAAGATTATCAATATCTTTACGAATCACATCATATGATGTTATCACAACATTATGCTTATTAAAATGTCCTCGAAGAGAAATGCGCTCTTGAGCAGATCCAACATATTGGAGAGTAGATACTACAGAATCATCAATATACTTCTCTATCTCAAAGGCCCAGTGTCCAACAAGGGTTGATGGGCAAACTATTAATGATGGTGGAAGATCTTCACTGATATTCAGAGTCTGATGCTCAACTATGTCAGATGCCACAATTGCAGATGCTTGAAGTGTCTTACCAAGGCCCATATCATCACATAAGATTCCATGAAGCTTGAAACGTTTTAAAAAGGATAACCAATTTATACCTTCCTGTTGATACCTAGAAACACCAAAAGATCATCATAGCTCAGAATGAGGACTTCAAATCAGACCACAATGGAGGAACATTCAACAGCAGTATCAAACTATAAATAAAAGATTATCCTGAAACACAGGTAACTTCAAATACTAACAAAATTTGTGCATGCGATTACGAGGAAGACAAAAGATTCCATTGTAAATAGCATGTCCTACATACCTTCTCAATGTCACTTTCAGTTCAGTATGGAGCTTGTAATCATCAATATGGGAGTTGTCAAGTAGTTGCTCCAGAAACCGTGCATCTTCTGCATTTCCAGATAAATCTTCATTCACACCATCAGGTGGGGGAAGGCCACGTGCTAATGGAAGAAGAGGCACAAGGGCAGCAAAACTATGTGTCACACTCTGTCTGACGGACTGATCACAATCGCTCATACACTTCAAAAGAGGAACAACTAACAAAGGAGCATAAGGGACCAATTCCGCACCCAATCCCTGAACAAGCAAACTAATGAGCATGCCAGAACCCTGTCTTGCATGGACAGATGTCATATCCCCCAACATAGGAATGGCATTTTTAATTACAGCTCCCATCACATCTTTAGTCATTGATTTGGCCATTGAAGTGATGCACCTGGAAGCAGCTAATCTAACAGCAATGTGGGAATGGCAAACACATTTGAAAATGTAAGGCAGAAGAGTGAGCAGTTTTGGTTTCAATGCCTCATTCAGCATAGGAGCAATGGAACGTACTACCTGCAAAACAGAAATGAAATGAGACCACACATACACACAGAATATAAGCCTAATATCATAAGGGAACAGGTAACACATTAGATGTGGAATAATTCCTTGATAACAATGCATTTTAAGCCATGACCAGTACCATGAACCAGTAAAGGTTACAGACTATGACACACAGTTTATGACCACACCCAAACAAAACAATTAAGGACACAGCTAACAGAAAGCAAAAGCAATTAGCTCTACAAATTTAAGGGTCTATGATAACCTGGTCAAGACATAATCTGCATAATTAGGTATAGCAGTCAAGAATACCCTTTCACAGAAAATGCAGAGATGAATTGACGTATTTCTTTTATTGGATTTGGATCCAACTATACGTTTGTTAAGAAATTAAGGGCCTACTGATCAACGTAAATGGGAAATCATGTACAAGCCTGTTTAGTTCAGGCTTTAAGATGTAGTATTAAATTTTTTAGTTAGTTTACAGTTTAGGATCTCTCTCTCAGTTAGATTCATTAGGTGACCTAATTAGTTGATAAAGGATTCATGGAGCTGACCCCAAATTAGTTGGAATCAAGGCTTGGTTTAGTCGTACAAAAAAAGCACTTGAGGCTCCACTCATACGATACGACGCTGTCGTTTTTTTTAATAAGTAACACTATAATGCTATCTGAACAGAACTAGATAAAGTTTTCTTCAAGCAGTAGAAGAATTCGGTAGTCACACTTCAGGTACTATCAAAAACCAATTTTGAGTCCTCAGCATGCAGTAGTTGGTACAAAGGAACTTTGAAACAAGCAATTGCAGTATGGACATTTATAAAAAAGAAAGTTCTGAAAACTGTTCGAAACACATCCTTTGACTGAAGCTATAAGAGAGATTTAGGAATAAATTCATCACAAAATTGAAGGAAAAAGAGATGTTGAAAGCTAAGTAAAACA
This sequence comes from Fagus sylvatica, assembly GCA_907173295.1. Classification (NCBI taxonomy): domain Eukaryota; kingdom Viridiplantae; phylum Streptophyta; class Magnoliopsida; order Fagales; family Fagaceae; genus Fagus; species Fagus sylvatica. Next base: position 138,786 of record CAJSFY010000136.1, on the reverse strand, counting down.
AATAATGCTTTGCTCAAACTTGTGCAGAATATTTGCATTAACACTTCTGACTGATGGTCACCTAAAATGTGGCACTTAAGGAAAGATTCATATCGACACCATCACTAAGTGAAATCCAGAAAGCAAAAGAAAAGGAGAATCAAGAACCCAATTCCAAATGCATATCCAATATCAAAAATAGGGACAACAGCTGATCCTAAAGGCAGAAATGGAATATCTTTACATATGAAGAATACATTGGTAAAAAAAAAAAACAAGTATTCTTTTTGCACTGTCAAATATCATAATCATAAAAATAAAAACATAAATAAAGAGGTCAAACAATAAATTTAAGGATAAGAATAACCTGGATATTATTTATCAAGATCTGGGGATCCTTAATGGATTCAATATCTATCATGACTTCATTTTCATCTGCAGGACTCAGGACCTCAGTACTGGAAGGCTTAAGAACTTCGGTAAGGCAATCCCACAGTTTAGGAAGCCTCTCAAATAATGAAACACCAAACTTGTCACAGAGATGCCTCAATGCAAGTTCAGACCCACGTCTGCTAATAAAGCCCTCAACCCTTGACCGATCTTCACTTCCAGCCAGCATGTGTACCTTTGACTTCTGTTTACCTATACTAGATCCAAAGGATAGGAGACCCTGATCATCAATTACCTCCATGGAACAGATGACTCCTGCTTGAGGTGTTTCACAAGGATCCATGCACGTTAAACTACAAATATTCTTGATTAACTTATCATTTGGGCCAGGCCTACGTGCAATACAATGACAAATAAGCTCTGCTAGTGCCTCAGCAGCCTTCTGCTGCAGTATTTCCTCCTTCAGAAGGTATGTAAGATAGATTAAGAACAGCCAAAATATGTTTTTACATAGTAAAAAATAATATTCACATCCAACATACTACCTGCTCTCTTTTTATTGAAGCCATCAAAGGCAAAATAATTGGATTAAGCCGTGCAGGAAGCTCTGACATCCAGACAACTGCAGCAGCAACTAAGGCAGACACAGTAACATGCAGATTACTCTGCCGATTTTTCCAAAATGTAAGAATGAGCATGTCAAAAGAGTACAAGTGGAAAACTATTGGTATCTTTCGAAAAAGAACCAAACTAACAAACTGATAAAAATCTCACAATTATGATTGAAGTACAGATATTAAGAAAAAGAGAGTGGGGTGGGGACCTATGTAAAGTTAAAATCATAGAAATTGATCCAATAGTATACACGTTTTGTTTTTATTGGTAAGTTACACATGCATCCAATAAGTCTTAAACCCACGACCTCACCTCCCATCCATTATTATGAAAGGAAGAAGTGCCAGTTAAGCTATAACTCATTGGCGACGCAATAGTATACATCATGAATGCAACAATTCCATAGTGACATCGGAAAGAATAATACAGATATCCTTTTCCACGTCACCCTCAAGGACTTCAAGCAGCATACAAGAATGTAATGTTACAGATTAAATATACCTGAACACATTTTAAATAGCCCGAAGTCGTCAATAGTCGTTGTTTTGATGACTCCACATCGTCAACAATCTGCCCTCCCAAAGATTCACTACCAACATTATCATTAAACAACGTTGGAATTTTTGATGCAAAATTAATTGCATCATCTGCACTCAAGCTTTCCAAATCAATTTTGATAGTAGTCAACAAATCCTTAAACATGACAGGTGACTCAATAGCACGTAATAACTGGGTAGCCTCACTGCGCATTTTAGAATATGTTCTTGAAAGCTCAGCATAAGGAAGAAGTGAATCCTTTGTAGGGAATGCAGGGTTTGAGCATGCCAACAAATCCAGCAACCATTCTTTGAGATAACTGGGAAAAGTAGGTGCAACTGCAGAGATTTGACAGACATCCCTGCTCTTCATTTCTTTAAACCAGGAAATAAGAACCATAGATGCCACCTGATGGATTATAGACACAATAATGATAGGGTGAGAGCAGAGCAGAGGAAGCAAAAGTTGCATTTCTGATCAAACCCAAAGAGTACTAGTACCTGTCTTTGGACTCCAGATGAAGATGCAAGGGCATTCCACAGCGGATCAATTACATTTTGCATAGACCCCAGCTGCAACTTAGAAGCAAAGATTCCCAATGCTGATGCCGTAACCACTCTAGTATTAGTTACTGACATTTCCACATCAGCACCAACAATTATCTTAATAGAATTGATAGAAACATCTCCAATTCTTTCTTGTGAAACAATGCCAGTTGCAGATTCCAAGACTATGTTTCTACAATTCTCGCTTTCAAGTTTCACAGCTCTCATTTTAGCTGCTGCTCTAAAATGACTCTTTCTTGGAAGGGCAACAGGCCAGAACATTTTTGTAGCATCTAATGCTGAACCATATGGAGTTGTTGCCAGTTCTATCCATGAAGACATATATGACCTTGCAGCATTTTCCAAGTCCCCCTCTGGGCACTAGCAGCAATAAAAAAGGGTAGAATAAGTAAGAAAGGAAAAGCAAAATATCAACAATTAAACGTCAGAAAATGGTAACCAATATACTCAAGAAACAGTGCAAAGAACTCTGATAAAATACATAAATTATGCATAGCATTAGAAAAACAGTTTTTAAACAGAACAATTAGATTAAAAGAAATTCTGAAATCTGAAGGCACTTTTGCAATAAGAAATTAGTTGCAACATTATTAAGCCTGCCTGAAACTTCTTCCATTGTGCTAATTATAATTTGGGTTAGAGCATCAGTGTCAGAAGCAGAAGCTGATATGTATAACTTTCCAGTTAGTGAACCCTCAAAGATTAACTTTTCTTTCAGGGTAACAACCTTTTGAAACCCGAAGCCACACATTATTTGTTTACAATTCAAAAGAATGTATACTCTTCCTCAAACTCAAAGCACTTCATGCTGGTATATTTAAAGATCTTCAGTGAATTTTATCAACTGGAAAAAAAATTTGGTCATCAAGCTCATATAGGCTTTTGAGTTGGTTGTAAATACTCTTTACCTTCGAAATTTCAAAAACAAATGATAGCTTTAATGAGAATAAATTTAGGAAATAGTGTTTACAAAAAAAAAGTGTTATACGAAACAATAGCATCACTAAATAAACATATTCATACCTCTTATTTAAAGCATATAATTTATTTAAAATGACAATTAAACATAAACAAAAATAAGATATTTTAAAGTTAGTCAACACTTAAGAAGTAATCAAATCCAAGAACTTGTAGTCACTCAACCATGCTTTGCATGCAAAGTGAAGACTAAATCAAACTACAAATAAAGAAAAAAAAATACTATAATTGAAACATTTTGAAAAAAATATATTACATGCAAGACAATAATTTTATAGAATGTTATTAACAAATCCACATTGTTTTTTTTATTTGTTGTCTTCTTGGTTGGGGTGTTCAGTAAAGGGAGAGTTTGGAACATCGTCCCGTTGTGTCTCATGTGGTGCTTATGGAGGGAACGGAATAACCGCTGTTTTGAAGGGTAGGAATTAAGCAGGGTGCAGATGAAGTATTTACTGCTGAAGTCTTTGTCAGAATGTACTATGTGGTCCTCTTTGTCCTCTATCACAGGGTTTTTGGGATTTCTCGATTCTTTGAGATCTTCTTACTCCTTTATTGTAGTCCTTTCCTTTTTATTATCTTCTTCTTGTTTGTAGCTCTTCCGTGTGAAAACATCCCGTGTTCTTGGGTTCTTTTTTTCTCATTTATATCATTTTTATTTACCTATAAAAAAAAAAAAAAAAAAAGGAAAAAGAGAACAACTTTTTTGTCCCTAGGTCTACAACATATCTCACTTTCTTATTTCATGGACAAAGGCTTCTGTTTACACTGTTTGAAAAGAATCAAAACAGACAACAGCAAAACAAGAAAAGAAAAGAAAAATGTCGCTTTTGAAAATCAACTTCTTATAAATTAAAAACCTGGAGAAGGAGCCGCCAAACCCTCTCTGAGCACTGCAAGATTTCCTCATTTGATTCCAGCAGCAAATTCTGATATACAATCCTAAGGGTATCACCCAAAATAAAAGAAGGCCAAAATGAAGTATTGTAAGGCTCAGAAATATTCTGTTTGCTGCCAGCTTCAAGCAACCGCTCCTGCAAATTAAAATCTTTTGTGAACCAAAACTAGAAAGAACCAATTTGGTATATAGACAAACAGTTATTGATAAGCCTACTTAGAAATGTCTGAAGCAAATCGTTGCACGCAATCATACACAATATACGTTGCACACAAATTAGCGACAAATATAAAGATTGGATTGAGTATGTTTTATTAATAAGTAATTCTTATTGACACGAGCAAGTATAGAAGACCATAAAAAGTTTACCAAAGTGCGAATAGCTGAATAACGGACTGATGTGATACTATGCCTCATAAATGGCCATAACCGTGGTGCCAGTGTGGATAAAATATAAGGATTTTCACGTGAAATTATTCCTCCAGCATCATCACCACAACCAACTTCATTTAGATCAAACTCCTGGTTCTCTTTCAACGTCAAAGCTCCAAACATCTTAGGTATCATCTCTTCCTGGGAATAGATTTCCGCCAAAAGATTCATTACACTGCAAACAAGCTTATAAAAATGAATCTCATATACTTTATTCAATGTCCTAAACTATCCTAAAGATTTCAGAAAGTAGCCACATTGCAGGACTGACCCAAGATTTAACTTTTGACACAAAGCTGCGTTAAAAACCACTTATTTAATACAAGTAATAAAATATACTAAAAGAGCAAACAAAGGATGTGCCACACAAGTACACATCAAGTATATAGAGTAACAATAATTTTTAACATCTGAAACTTCATAAAATCAAACAAAATGGAAGACAGAATCCATAGGAGTAATCCATCCAAATAATGTTTTAAGAAACAAAAGCTCTACAATTATATATATATATATATATATATATATATGTAATGTATAAAAAAATCATTTTACTCAACAAGTATTTTCTATAGTAGCGAATAAGAAAACTTCATTAAAGAAGGCACCATTTACACCAAAAGGGACAAAAAGCATTTCAAGAACCCTTCTTATGAATTCTCTTTATTAATATTTCTATTCAATATTTGAAAGAAGGTTTTATCCAACACTTTAATCATGTATGGCACGCACCTAGGAATAATCAAGAAGCATGAATTAAGTTTGCCAAAACTAGATAAAATTGTATATGTGGCATCAAGTTAATGTAGGACAAAGGAGTTTGGAGATAGAAATAAGGGAAATGGAAGATAAAACAGATCAAATCCTAGGAATCACCACCTAGAATCTGCTTGAAAAGCCTAGGCATCACCACCTAATGGGTGTTTGGAATCACCACCAAACAAGACAAGAGAGACATATCTCTAATCATAACATTTTTATTCATTTTCATTGGCTCCAAATCATTCCTAGAGCTCCCTTTTAATAGGCTCCAGGGATTACATTAATGCCCTATTACATCTCATAAATCCTCAATACCATTAATCAAAATTCAAAATTTAAAAATATGAAATTCCCTTAAAAATTCAATAACATTAAACTCATCATAAGCAAAAAAGAAAAACCAGTTGCGACCTTATTCATAAAAATTACCTGCTAGTGGATGGACTTAAATCATCCAAATCAAGTAATATATCCCAAAGTAGCATCACAATTGGATGCAACACATGATCCTCTAGAGCAACAATAGCAGCCGCTGTGGGTATTAAAGCATCTGCTGCAACTGCTCGAACATCATCATCAGGGTCCTCCAACCCAATTTTACATGCAGGGAGAATGCTACCAAGCAAGTCATGAAGCATCTCCTAGATCAACAAACGAATCATAGGATATAAGTGAAGTATAGATCACCATTTAAAGGAAATAAAAAAATAAATAAACACTTCAATATAGGTATCACTTGTATTGACCAAATGGATGTATTATATATGTTTACCAAAATGTCTCCCATGCACAACTGAATGAAATTATGAAGCAAAGAAATCAAATTCAACATAATTTCAGGACAAATATGGGTTTTTAAGGTCACAAAAGGTAGGTCTAAGGGAGAGAGAAAATATTAACATTTTTGAAAAACCTAACAAGCGCAAGACCCTTGAGGACTTTTTTGCAGATATAAACACGAGAAAATTCTTTCCAGATTGCAAGACCATTAGATACTTGCGCTGAAAAATATCCTCAAGCTCGGAGACCTAGATTCTAATCCCATGAGATGGCTGTTTTAAAAAAAAAAAAAAAAAAAAAAAAAAAAAAAAAAAAGGGGTACTTTCTTCTGAGATTGACAACTGGGTTAAGCCAAGCGGCCCATGACCTCATTTGAATATGTTTCCAACCAAGCTAAGGAATGTTTTTATCTGGAAGTAAAAGTGAATGATTGCATGGATAATAACAAAAAGTATTAAGATGTTGGAAAGGCATTGACCTTCAATTTGATATCAGTTAGCTCATCAGATTTCCCATGCCTGAATCAGACATGAAAGAAACTGGTGGTGATAGATCAGCTACGCACCATTCTCAATCAAGATGCTTACCTACTTGCACAGGGACCTATGATGCAGCTTTGCTTTTATATAAGGGAAAAAAATAGGACTTCCTAACAAGGATCTCTTGAAAGATACCAATGTATTTCGTTTATGGACAAAATTGGATCAGAAGAATTTCCCCCCAAAGTCTAGTGACAAGTTTGGTCAATTGTTCAATTCAGATCTCCTGGACCTTCAGAAGAACCTGGAAGTACATGGGTGAAGATCTAAATAACAGTAAATTGGAGAAAATAAAAATTAGAGGCATGAAAAAGGTGATTATTCCTCTCTGAGGGGACGGTAGTAAGCCCCTTGTGTAGTTTTATATTTTCTCACTTCTTTTTATAAAAGTTTAGTTATGTATAAGAAAAGAATGAAAAAGGTATTTACTATTTCCAAATGTGTAATTAGCCACAACATGTTTTAGGACAATTGTAAAGGCTGTCTGTGTCTGCATGCATTTGTGTGTCAATTTAATTCTACTTATGAATAGAGAAAGGACGAAAATGCTATGCCTTCCAAATCTCACTACAACTACGTGATCCAGCCATGGAAGAACCATTTGTTGCTATTATGGAATTTGTCCATTCAATATTTATTTTATTGGGTCAATATGAAACCATATCAATATGGTTTCAAGGGTCTAGTTATATGTATTTGATCAAAACAATTTTTAATTTGGGAACTTATATTATAACTCATGGAAAATTTTGTATACAGGGATAGATCTATAGTTTCTGCAGCTGCTGTCAATCAAGGATATGTTGGTACTTGGTAGTTTAGTTAAATCTAGAGTTTTTAGGAATTGTAAGTTTTTCTTTAAGTAATAAAGAATCTTTTACTAATTTGTTTTTAGCAAATTCCCTAATTTGTTGTACATAACCATGCCTTCCAAATCACATTACCACTGTACCTTCCAACTTGCCAACTTTTGTGCCACCATTTTAGGCACAGCCCACTTTATTCCGTACACACATAGCCACATTAAATTGCTTTAAGGCATTCCAAGACATGGCTAGAAAGAAGAAGCTCATCACCATATCTAAGGTTCAAAGGTGATGCAATTCCAAATATGAATGAGATGAAAAGAGAGTTTAAGATGGGAAATCAGAGATCTAGTTCAAGCTATCAAATTAGCAAGAACACCCAAACTCAATCCCTAAGTGAATGGGAGAGGAATAGCCACAAACATTGGCTGAAAGGTCATTCAAGCCTCTAGAAAAAGCTGTCGTTACAACTTCAGAAAACTCTTAAATAAAACAATAAGTTGCTTCCCTAGCTAAGATGTGATCACAACCAGTAATTCAAAACTAATCTAGCAGTTAAAAGTCTAATTACTCATTAGTGGTCACAGGACTAATTAAAAAGTCACATGACTTATTATATAAAATTAAAAGAATTAACATCAGGAATTATGTAAGTTCAAGAGAAAACAACAACTAAAATCAACCAAGCTTGATCACATAATCAAACTTATGGATGTCTAGGCCACCTTTTAGTTGTCCTCTTCGGATGATCAAGTGTTTGTTAAAAGTCCTCTTCCAAATGCTTTGCATCAAAACGTATTTAAAATCTCAACATTCTATTCAAATTAAAGTACAACAGATACTTAGTGAAAAAGAAACATTTAACACATTTAAATTTCATTTAGGTACATCAATTTGCATAGTTTCAGTTGTACACAGAACAACCACATGAACCATAATGCATAGTCAAATGATGCATGTGATGGATCTAACTTCTAGAAGATCTAGAATTATCACAATGAATAGTGCTTACAACAAAGATTTACCTGCCGCACAGCAACCAAATATTTGATACCCAAAAGACTCCCATGACGAATTTCCCATTCTGGTCTACACTGAACAAAGATTTATAATGGAAGCATAAACATTGCAAATCACAAGAAGGGAAAGGGTAAGAATGGAGAACCACGCTATAAACAATATTATATAGGACCAAAGGCATACCCTTAGATCACATTTACCTGCATTTTTAGCAATATATTTAAGGTTTCATGAACTAATGTGGGATGCATGTACTTGAACACAGCACCTAATGCTTGTGCACAGGTTTCCCGTACAGGGGCAACAACCTGATCAGATACATAATCACCAAATCTGCAATAAAAGAAAAGAAAATAATTGAATTTACTGAAATATGAGCACACAAACACAGATCAGAAATATATAGTCTACTATTCCTAAAAGGTAAAGAGGAAACCAAATCACTTATGAAGCTCAAGTATATATATTATGAAAACCATACCGGTCAAGAGACAACACACACAATAGACGAATTGCACATTCTTGAAGAAATTCACAGTTTTTTAACCAAGAATGCCTAGCCAGTTTAACCAAGTTCATCAGCTCACAATTTTCAGGAATATTTTTCAGCATATCTGCTTTTCCAGTGGAAACCTGGTCCTCAGCATAAACCTTCATCTCTATGTTATCAGCGGCATCTTCACACGAATAGCGTACACCATCAAGGAAAGATTCTGGCTCCACCTTAACAGAAGTAACATTCAACTGGCCATTATCCAGTCCAGAAGGCAAATTCCCCCCATGATCAACCTTCATGCAGACATCAAAATTGCTAACCTCAGTGGAAGAGACAATATTGGCCATCGTTGAGGATGATACATCTTCAAACTTAGGCCTCTTCAGATTTGGCTGCAGCCCATCTGATGAAACTTGCATATTCAAATCAATCTCTCTCTCTCTCTTCATTGTATTTGATATACCTTTATCTTCTAATTCAACAAAAAGTGCACCGTCCCAGCTCAAGTAAGACATAGACACCCCAGCAGAAGCACCTTGATGGGTTAAAATTTCCCTTAAGGCCATGACACTACCATGGCGAACCTCCCAAACTGTCAACATATATAGTCAGACAAACCATCATTTGAAAATGAAAAGAATAAGATGCATAATGACTCAATGAAAGATCTCTGTCTTGTGAACCTACAGCCACCCCCCGAACCCCAACAAAAACAAAATAACAAAAAAAAAAAGAGAGAGAGAGAAGGAAAATAAAATGGCTTACCAGGATCAAACAAATCAAGGATGAGTTGCTCAAAAAAGCCATGGAAGGGCCACCGCGCATCTCCATCATGCTCCAAGCAGTCTTCATCATGATTAACCTCCAAAAATGGCTGCATAAGAAGCTATAAGCAAAACTTTGTATCTAATGCCTCGACATGCAGAAGTCAAAACAAAGGATGGTAATCCACAATGCACAGAGAACCAAAACTGCAGGTTTACTAGCTTAGTTATACACTGTAGTTTCAATCAGTCTGCCCCCAAACTGTTTTTTTTTTTTTATTTAAGCTAACAAGTGTATCACCTAGGGTGTCCCCCTTGGCTTTGTACTTTTTTGTTTTTTAATTACCAACCAAAGAATTGTTTCCTAACAATTCAAAATGAGTGATGAAAGACCATGGCAGCAATCATTAAAGACATATAAAAGGCGTCCCAAAGCTAATTCTAATTCCCAAGAATAGTAAATGTCGGATGATGCCAAGGGTACTTGGGAACTTGAATAGGCTTGCTAGTAGATTAGGAGTTTTATTTTATTATGTTTTTGGGCATTAAACAGTTCCAGTCAGATTTCTTATACTTCTATTTAATTTTATGTGTCAAGCGTAATTATGTTATTTTCTGGTTTCTAGGGATGGGCTGTTCTAACAGTCCATGGGCTCTTATTTTGGTTTTACTTGAGTTTATTTATTTAGTTTGGGCTCACCAGTAAAAGCCCAAGGAGTACAACCCTTATTATGGGTCAAGAAGTCCAAATTCCACTAGGATTAGGTATTAGTCATCAATTTATGTGGGTGCATTTGAGAGAAGAATAACTTTTCTAAATTTTCAGAAGCAATGAAACTTTCTTTGAGGTTTGTGTGATACATCCTTCTCCGAGGTGTGATGCCAAGGAATCTGAGATGTGATGCCTATAAGATTATTGTTTTTATTTTTTGTCCTTGCATTTCCAGCAAATTGAAACCTAGCAAACACACATTGATTTGTCACCTTTAAAACCCTAAAATCGAAAACTTCAAAACCCTAAAAATCCATCAAGTAGTCTCAAATAACCCAAAAACAGCCCAATTACTGTTCGCATCCCTGGAACAGCAACCCAAACCTTAGGTTTTCTCCTTTGCTCATTCCCAAATCCTACTATTCCTTTTCACCATTAGACACCCTATATTCCTCACTATTTTCCAGCCTTTGTTCCTCACCAAACCCTAACCCTAATTCCTCAAAATCTAATCTGACAAGAGCTGCCAGACCTTATTTGACTTTGTATCCCTTTGTCCCACATCAATGAGACAGAAAATTTTGTAGAGAATTACAAAGAGGTCAACTCAAGCATCGCATTCCAAAACAGTAGTAGACCAAGTAAAATTTTTGTGCAAGGCTTTTATTCTCTCAAAGCCAGCAAACATGAAACAATGTTGTTTGTGAAAACCAATAGTATAACAAAATTATGCTAAGATTTTTGCATTCCTCTCTTTCAAAAGGAACCAGCAACATTTAGAAGGGAGCATTATCAATAGAACCCTGTCAATACCTCTTAAGAGTGTGTTTAATTGGGTAAAAAAGTGAGAGGATAGAAAAGGGTGGACGGGAGAATCCTATTTTTCACCAATAATGTTATACTTAATCATCATGTTGAACACAACAGCCCTGCTTCTATTTACATAGTTTTCAGAAGATCTTTCTGAGTGAATTTTTCTTCATAATGGACAGAGAAAGTCTCACGTAGTTTTCTGAAGATCTTTCTGCTTGACACCTCTTGTCCATATTGGGCTAATACTTAAGCAAGTCTCATCTCATAGCTTCAACTTTTATCAAAGGAAAGACATGTACACAGGATGCATATGAAAGGCTTACCTACAGAATGCATACACAATACAACTGGTATATAAGATCTAGAAAAAAAAAAATGGAAAATGGATGCAGCCAAATGCAGGCTCACACAATGATCTAAAAAATAAAGAGATAAGTTTAAGCGTGAAAAGCTCAACACCACTAAAGATTCTATACTTCCTTCCCTCCAAATAATCTACATTGTGCATGGAGAAGTAGCCTTCCAAACTGGGCCACCATGCTGTCCAAACATACCCTTCTAATGAAGAAACTCAATATAAGCAACAAAGCATCACGAACTGAATCACAAATACAGAAAAGGAAAAAGACGAGAAAACGCTAGTAATAGGGATCAATCACCTTTTTATTTTTTTGAAAGAAAAGGTCTGAATCAATCATCTATTTTTAATAAGTGGTAATAGGGATCAATCATCTATTTTTAATAAGTGGTAATGAGGATCAATCATCCAGATTAATTGACACAAATAACCCATCTGGGTTAGGGGAAAGAGTAGACTTCTTTATTGGGTGCATTATATCATCAAATTATTTAAATTCAAATGCTTGAGGTCACATGTAAGCCCTCATGATACAATTGCAACAGTCATTTCTTACAGGTCAATATGGAGAATCTTTTCCAGAATGTTTTGGATGTCTCCCGTGCAAATGAGAGTAGTATTTTTTGAATTGAATGCACTGTTAGATAAAAGCTTGATCAAAACGTTAAATCTAGAAGGCATAGTACAATGTACACCAAATCAATTTGTTTCATTAATAAGGGTTGGGATTCCTTTTACCCTCTTTGCTCCTTTGAGGTGGGTGATGGTCAGAAAGTGAAGTTTTGGCATGATTGTTGGTGTGGAGAGATGGCTTTGAAAGGAGCTTTCCCTGAATTGTTTGTTTTATCTTGGGATAAAGATGCTTCTGTTGCAGATTTGATGTCTTTCCCTAATGGCCTCCTCCACTGGGATCTCCACTTTGTTAGGAATGTGCAAGATTGGGAGTTAGAGTCCTTGACAAGCTTTATGGATCTACTATACTCTTGTCCTTTGGAGGGGGTTGGTGAGGATCGTTTGTGCTGGAGGAGGAAAGCTACTAAGGGGTTCACAGTTAAAGACTATTATAGCTGCTTGTGTACTTCTCCTTCTGTTTTTTTTTCCCTAGAAGATAATTTGGAAGGCGAAAGTTCCTCCAAGGATAGCCTTCTTCTCTTGGACAGCTGCCTTGGGGAATCTTTTGACTATTGATAACTTGAGGAAGCGTCATCTTATCATTGTGGACTGGTGCTGTTTGTGTAAACAAAGTGGTGAAAGTGTAGATCATCTGTTGCTGCACTGTTCTATGGCTCTTGAGCTGTGGTCTTTGGTGTTCAGTTTATTTGGGGTGGATTGGGTGATGCCAGGTAAGGTGCTGCATCTTTGGGCTGATTGGGAGATCCGTTTTGGGGATCAGCGGAATATGGTTGTTTGGCGGATGATCCCTCATTGTGTGATGTGGTGCATCTGGAGGAAGAGGAATGCTCGCCATTTTGAAGATTGTGAACAATCTGTGGTGGACCTTAAATTACTGTTTTTCCAGACTTTGTATGCTTGGGTTAATTCTTTGGGTGTTCTCTCTATTAATTCCATTATGGAATTGATAGATCATTGTTGTTTCTAATTTTTCTGTCGGTTCTAGTATACACCTAGTATACTAGGATTGATCTTTTTAATAAAATTTTCTTACTTATCAAAAAAAAAAAAAAATGTGTTTGACTCTTAATGAACCCAAAACCTCATGGATCACATGAGGCCTGGAAACTAAATAAAAATAAAAATAGGATAAAAAGTGCAAAATCATAGTGGTTAAAACAAACAAATAAATTTGAGTAAAATGATTAACAAAAAAAGTACCAACATATATCAACAAGATAAAAGCAATGCAATCATTGCAAAACTTTTTAGTGTGTATTGGATGCTAAAAGAAATACAAACAGATTTTAGCAACAAAAAATAAAAAATAAAAAAAAAACGTATAAGTCCAATAGAAAACAGTCTAATACCTTATCACAACTTAATGAATCAGGACATTGGCCCTTTGGTGTTGTCATATTTTGAGCATATGATGCCTCAGTATCTCCATCCTCAGGCCAACACTTTGGTTGGTCTTTCGAATTTATTTTTGCTTTTCGTTTTAGGAGATTCAATTCCCTTGCACTTGGCCTCTTGGATATGACACTAGGAACCATATTTGCTACTAGTTGCTGGATATTATGTACAGATGATGACATGTAAACTCTTTGGTCTATTCCGTTGCCAAGGGAGTTAACTTTCTGCACAATAAGATCTTCATCTCTTATCATATCACTGACATCCAAGAACTGCTCACAAACATCCAAACCTGCGTAAAGGAATAATGAAATATTGTGTAAGGCCATGGAAATAAAAATCCAACTAAGAATGTGATACTTAAATAATCTGTATCACCAAATAAACAAATTTTTATTTTTATTTTTTTTATTGAAGAAAACCACCTCTAGGTACACAAAGGGTGTACCTTAGAAAGGAAAATCAAGAAAAAGAACAACAATCAAGGGAATCATCACTAAATACACAAGCTAAAACAACCAAAACAATCATGAATGTAAAAAAGTATGCTGTATCTGAGGTAAAAAATTAAACAGATCGTAAAGGGTGAGATTCCCACTAATTAAAAAACAAGAACAGCAGAAAAACAAGAATATTTGTAAATAATTGGTTGAAAAATATAAAGCCCCACTCCCTACAACGTTGACACACTATAACTCCATTTAACATGCTTAATAATTGGTTGAACAATATAAAGCACATAACATAAATGAGTATGTCCTGGCTGGGTGGTGTTGTATGTGTCGTGGGAATGGGGAAACGATTGATCATTCACTATTACATTGCCCTAGGGCAGCTGGTTTATAGAATTTCGTTCTCCGTTCTTTTGGGGTTTCATGGGTGTTACTCAGTCAGCTTAGGGATCTTCTGTGTGCTTGGCGTAACTGGTTCAGGAAACACTCCTCTTCTATATGGAATATGGTCCCTGCCTGTTTGTTTTGGACTATTTGGAGAGAGCGCAACTACCGTATCTTTGAGGATTTGGAGAGTCCAGATAGTAAATTGATCGAGAGATTTGCTACTTTTTTGTATCAGCGGTCTCGGGCTTGGGGTTACAATTCTTCTTCCATTGTCAGTTTTATTGACACCTTCGGTCTCACACATTCTACTTTTCGTAAATTTTTGACACTCCTTTGTGTTCATGCTTTATGCACACGGAGTTGTCTCATTCAATTTTTTTTTTTTTTTTGATCAGTAAATAAGAATTTTATTGCTAAGAAAGAAGTGTATGGAGTTGTCCCATTCAAATGAAATTGCTCTACTATTACTTATATATATATATAAAATAAAAATAAATAAAAACATAACATAAATGAGTAGTAAGGGTATATGCATACATATAGACATATAATTTTTTTATAAATATACAAACACTTTTTTTTTTAATAAGTAATGGTATTTTATTAAGAAAAAAGTTTACATCATGTTCACAATGATAAATACGAAATAACCTTAAAAAATTACAAAGAATTATGTACAAGTGTTAAGAGAATGAATGAAGTCTAGAATATAATGAAATGGGTATACATACACATAGTATTGCAACAACATATTAAAGAAAAAAATCTGTGACACTACTAACCCAAACGGCGACGAAGGTTTTGTTTCTGGCGAGCCAAACGCTCTCTCGGGTTCTTCATACCATCATTGACAATATCATACTCCTGAATTGAAAATAATGAGAGAATGTCTATAATAGATCCGTACATTATAACAAAAATTGAAATTCAAATAAAATTAAACCACTTATGCTGGTACAATGAAAGAATTGATCAAATTAAGCAATTTTCAATGTCAAATAATAGGGATTCAATCACTTAGTTCACTGAAAACAATAACAATATAAGAAATGTTTAGAAGAAGCCAATAAATCAACGACCCTCCTAGGCCTAACCTAATGAATCCTAACAATCACATCATGTTTCCTCAAATTGCCCATCATTAAAATATTCTCTAACCCCACTTCAATGTAAAAAAAGAAAAGCCACTCCTGTTGGAACATTGACCCTACAAATGCTTGTCTAAGGGAAAGAAGAACCATCGCTAAAGCTTACAACCTTGTAAATGTTTAACCTCGAACACGGCATTTAGATTGAACGCAACATATTTAATCCTCACCTCACTAGTCCTCCCAATCTTGGTATAGTACAACAAGAAAAGCGAACAATGATTCCAACACCTAATCTTGCACTTCTCTAATAAAACTAATATCCAAAAGAAAATTACCATAAGACTAATACTCATGCTCCGCTAATTATGCTTCTTTAGATCATGCTATTTGAAACAATTCTGCAAATGCTTCAATATGTAATCCCCACACCATATATCATTCTAAAACTAGATACCAATGCCAACACCCACCTCAAATCTAATGAATTTAGAAAACTTTCCACACTAACATTTTCCAAAATCTCACACCATAAGCATTGCTCACTACATCAAAACTCCATTTTCCACAAGAACTACCATTTTTGTATGCACCACCCTCCTCCAATGTGCACCTCTCCATTGCATAACATTGTGACCATTTCCCAATAGGTCATGGTTACCAAACTTTTGATACCCAACCGCATATTGAGTAGGTTCACAAATATCATCAAAATCTAAAAAGGAACAAGAGAACGATAATCTTATTAAGAGGGGGTTCTCTTTGGTGGGTTGGTGTTGTATGTGCCTTTGTAGTAGAGAAACAGATGATCACTTGTTGCTTTATTGTGATGTTGCGTCTAGGTTGTGGAGTAGGCTTTTTAAAGTCATCGGGGTTCAGCGGGCGGGCATGGTAGCTGCTTTATTGTTCAGGTGGTGGAATTCGTTGGGTAAACACTCGTCTGAAATTTGGAACCTTGTTCCTCTGTGCCTGAAGTGGACGTTGTGGCAGGAATGCCATAGTTGCACGTTCGAAGATACGGAGAGATCATGGGCAGACTTGGAATCTGCATTCTTTTGGACTCTGTATGATTGGTCTCGTGCCTGGGGCCTTACACATAGCCATTCTATTCTAGATTTCATTCTTTCTCTAAACACTTGTGCATAATTCTTTTATCATTCTACTTATCAAAAAAAATTCTTTTATCTTTTTTGATAAAATTCTTTTATCATTCTGAACATGATGTAACCTTTTTTCTTAATAAAATACCATTACTTAACAAAAAATAAATCTGGGCCATTCTAGACATTCTGAATTCATAAAATCCCCCCACGGTGCTAGAGGCCCCACCAATTAAACAAATCTGAAAATTACAATGCTAGAGGCCCCTGTCAACCTTAATCCAAACTTTACGTTCTCATACATCAATGTGAAAGAGCATTAGCCAATACGAGGATTGTATACAATAAAGATACCAAAAAACAAGACCCAGGATGACAATCATCCAGAAACCAACTAAGAATAAAAAGAAGAGTAACTATAAATCCCCATCCGGTTGTAAAGCGATCTCGAAAGATAGAAACTTCAACTAAGGCAGAGAAGGCTTAACTCCATCAAAGGTTCTAGAAATTTTAATGATTTGACTCAAATTGCATACTGATTTAAATGTTGCAATTCCCAAGAAGAAAAATGGTTTTCTCTATATACTTTTCCTAGGTAATGACGCCTACTCGTCCCAATCTTCTTTCTTCATAGACACCTTTTTTATAAGCAAACGCCCTATTATAAAGATGGAACTAAAAATATTCAAATAAGAAAGACATAATTTTCCATGATAATGTTAATTCCAAGGATAAATTTGAAGACCATAAGATCAGCACAATGAATTGTTGAATGCTAACGGCAAAACAAGGTGATATAAAGTATCTCCTTCAAATAAGTTGTATATTATTGATCAAATAAAATGGGCTGCATACCTGTCCCCCAGATGCCAATAAAGCACCAAACTCAAGCACCTTGTTGATATCAAAGCTGTTGTGGTTAAAAATAATATAAGTAGGTAAAACAGCAGACAGTATCCTTGCAAAGGGTGTCACACAATTGCAAGAACATATCCAAAACTCTATTCATTGACATTGAAGCGGTAAAGAAAAAATAAATAAATAAATAAAAACAAGAGCACCTTTTAAAAGAGGAGCCTAAAATTTTAGAATTAAAATAAGGCCATGTCACCACATATTCAACATTAGCTGAGATCCCAGCCACAAACATCTTGCTTTCAACACAAGCAAAAAGTTCAGTCAATGAAGTGTGCTTAACATTCTGAGCGATAGCCCCAATAGCATGAGCAGCAGCAACCCTTGTATCCCAGTTTTTACTATGAAGATATTGAGAAACCTAATTTTATGAGAGAGTAGAGTTAAAATAAATAAGGAAGAGTGTAACAAGAAAAGAAATATAATCACAGCAACTCAGATATGATTAAACCAATGATTTCACATAGCGTCACAAAATAGACTCCAATCTTCAATTTTTCTTCTTATGAGTAATTTTATTAAAAAAAACGCAAGGAGACAAACCCTAGTACAAATGATGCATACTAGGATCAAATCTTCACTTAACAAATGAGAAAAAAAAATATACAGTACAGCTTAAAGGGCGTAGCTCATATCCAAACAGGATCTAGTATATGCATAGAATCAAGGATTACAAAAGCAGGTCCATGACTGATACCACACACCCATTTAGCTGGAACAAAGCATGTTGCTTTGACATATTTTTAACATCTTAAATTAGTTCCCAGGCAATTCAAGACTGCAATTTCAACCAGAATCTCAAAATACTAACCGAGATAAGTAACAAACTTCATGCTTATATTTTATTTCCTGGATCTTCTCTATTCTACTAAGGTGAGAGGTAGTGGTGAGGATACCTTATGCTGGTTGCCTTCTCCGCAAAAGGGCTTTATGGTTAGTTCTATCCCAGGTTGGAGGTTGTTCCTTCCCGTGGAAAAGCATTTGACCCGAGAAAAAGAGGTGGTTAAAATCTGTTGAGGGAATGGCGGGTTGATGTGGTCTGCCTACAGGAAACTAATGGATTGTGTGGATGTGAAGATAGTTCATGTTCTGTGGGGTAACCTCTTTGTAGGATGGGAAGCCCTGAATGCAGTAAATACTGCAGGAGAGGTGTTACTTATGTGTGATACGCGGGTGGTGGAGAAATTTGATTCCATTGTGGGTCAGTTTTCTGTTTCATGTCAGTGGAAGAGGTAGAGATTTCTGAGGATGGTTTTGTGTGCGTTGGCACAGGAGTGTATGGTCCTAATCTTGACGGGGAACCAGGCTTTTTCTGGATGAATTGGTGGAAGCTTGGCACAGATTCTCCTAGGTGTGTCCTTGGTGATTTCAATGTGGTCCGATATCCTAGGGAAGGATTGGGGTGTGTCACTAGCCTATCAATGGTTGATTTTTCTGATTTTATAGAGAACCTTAATTTAGTGGATTTGCCTCTTGAAGGCGGGTTGTACACTTGGTGTAGCGGCATGGATCCTCCGTCTATGTCTCGCATGTGTGTTGGTTTTGGCAAATTGGAAGGAACATTTCCCTGATGTGTTGCAAAAGCTTCTACCGAGGCCACTTTCTGATCATAGTTCGATTTTGGTGGAAGTTGGTCGTATGGCATGGGGGAAGAGTGCTTTCAAGTTTGAAAACATGTGGCTAAAGACAGAAGGATTCTTGGATAAGGTTCGTGGGTGGTGGACAGGATATTCCTTCGGGGGCTTCCCCAGTTTTGTTCTAGCCAGTAAAATGAAAGTCCTCAAATAGGATTTTAACCGGGCCCTTCTAGGTAAATGGTTGTGGAGGCTTAGGATGGAGGACACTCATTTATGGAGACATGTTCTTGTTGCAAATGATGGGACTGATGTTGGGGGGTGGTGTACTACAAGGGTTATGGAGACGTTTTCTTGTTGCAAATGATGGGACTGATGTTCGGGGGGTGGTGTACTAAAAGGGTGAGTGGGTCTCATGGGTAAGGTCTCTGGAAGAGTATTAGGAAGGGTTGGGATACATTTGCTCGACATTTGGGTTTCGTGGTTGGTACAGGGAGTAGTGTTAGAGTGTGGCATGATAGGTGGTGTGGAGATGCCCCACTGAAAGAGGTTTTCCCGGATTTATTTGAGTGTGCTTCATGTCGAGATGCCTCTATTGAATCTGTTCCAATTTGGCAAGCTGGTGGGGTGGAATGGAATGTCACTTTTGTTCGTCACTTCAATGATTGGGAGATGCCTATGGTTGTTTCTTTCTTGGACTTTCTCTATTCCCATACTCCTAATAGGATTGGGGAAGATAATTTGAGTTGGAAGTTGAAACAGAGTGGGCTATTTGACATTAGCTCTTTTTATAAAGCCTTAAGGGGGACTCCTAGGGTTAAGTTCCCTTGGAGAAGTATTTGGCGGGTAAAAGCTCCAAGGAGGGTATGTTTCTTTCTTTGGTTTGTGGCTTGGGGAAGATTCTAACTTGTAATAATCTAGGTTGCATGGGTACTCCATTTTGACCCATGTTCCCGAACCCGTATCGTATCCAATACTCGTACCCGTGTCGTACCTGATATCCGATTTCCATTGTGACCCACATGTTTTTAAAAAAAAAATAATGTATCCTCGTACCCCTACCGGTATCGTACTCGATACTGTATTCGTATTTGTGCAACTTCGATGATAAACTCAGGTGGCAGGGCTATCTTTGACTAGTTAGTGTTGTATGTGTGGGGGTAATGAGGAGATGGTAGATCACCTGATGCTTCATTGCCCCTTAGCAGTTGTTTTGTGGAACTTTGTCTTTCGGGTATTTGATGTTCACTAAGTGGCATCGGGGTGTGTTATGGATATGTTATTTAGGTGGAGGAACTGGTTTGGGAAACATTACTTAGAAGTGTAAAATTTTGTCCCCTAGAGTTTGATGTGGACTATTTGGAGAGAAAGAAACCGGTGCACTTTTTAAGACAAGGCTAACTCTAAGAGCCAGCTGGTGGAATGTTTTTAGTATGTTTTTAGTATGTCCTTAATTGATTGGTCTAGGGTTGGGGATTTCACTTCTAGCACCTACTTCTGTTATTCACTTTATTGACCTTTGTCCTTAGTTCCCATAGCTCTACTCTTGTAATTATTTAGCCCTCTTGTGTTTATATTTTATGCACACGGAGTAGTTGTTCTTTTTCTAATATATATCTTCTACATATCAAAAAAAGATTTGGAAGCGGAAAGTTCCTTCGATGGTCTACTTGAGAAAACTTTTAACTGTCGAGAATTTGCGGAAACAAAAGATTATTCTGGTTAGTTGGTGTTGTTTATGCAAGAGGAATGGGGAAATTGTTGATTACTTGTTATTACATTTTCCTTTTTTGAAGGAGGTTTGGGGCATAGTCTTTACTGTATTTGGTGTTCAATGGGTGATGCCTAGGAAGGTAATCAATCTACTAGCATGTTGGCAAGGTTGTTTTGGGCGGCACCGGTATAGTGTGATTTGGAAGTGCATCCCTCATTGCTTGATGTAGTGTATTTGGAGGGAATGCAATTTTAGGTGTTTTGAGGGGAATGAGCGAAGTGTGGCTGACCTGAAACATCTTGTCCTAAAAACTTTATTCGAATGGGTATCTGCATCGTGGTACTTCTCATGCTCTAATTTTTCAGAGTTTCTTGATCTTTATTTCTTTTCAGGTGTAATTTGGATGTACGTCTTGTATGATCTCAGTGTACATAATTCTTGCCTGATTTTTTTAATAAATTTCTTATCACTTATCGAAAAAATAAAAAATAAAAACTTCATGCTTATATGAAAATAAATAGATGAAAGGTCTGACCTTCTTCTATCCCAAGAGAGAGAGAGAGAGAAGATAAAATAAAATAAAGAAGTTTCTAGTCAGTCAGATTTACACATTTCTTTTGGACATGATCATGGGAAAAAATGAAGTTTCCCAATTGGCAACAATTAAATTGGAAAGAAAAAAATGGACTCTCAAGGCTTAAAACACCCAAATCATTTCATTCGCTGGGTATTAAAGGCTCAACCCAAAGTTGATGTTAAAATTTCAAACAAAAAGTGATCATACAAATGATAATATTGATAGTAGATAAAACAATAAACTTTTCGGTCAAAGAAAAAAATAAGCATAGCAATAAGTGATACCTTCTTCAGAAGAGAGGTCAAGTCTTGAGGATGTGATTTGGCAATATCCCCAATCTGCCGAGCAGCGGTAAATCTTGTTGCTTGCGTTGAACCAGCTTACAGATTTTCATGAAAGAAAACTCCATTACACATGGCCATTGCTTGGATTTTACCCCAAAATGAAAGTATGTACATTGCATAATAAGGAAGTAGTAGGTGAAATAAGTTCTATCAATCATAAAAATTACAAATAAAAAGGAAAGAAGGATACCATCCAAGAGAGTGAGTAGGCGATGAAGACGAGATGACTGTTGGGCCATGTTAAATCATTCCAATAGTTTGTTGCTCACCTTAGCCTCTAGATTCTCTAATATTTATAGCACCATCATTATTAGTCTTGTACTCTTAGTCGTACTAGTAGTAATTGGTATAAATCTGATGATCATTCACAATGCCTATAATCCATCAAAACAATATAATAGTAAACAATTATATACTTATATAAAAAGATATATATTTACCAATGTTAAATAAAAATAAAAATAAAAAAGTTCAGTTTAACTTTAGAAGTCATTTGCATTTTTATTAGTCAATTGGATTTTATTTTAGGTCTTATTTATTATATATATAAGTAATAAAAATTTAAAAAAAATAAAATAAAATGATAGGCAATGATGAAATTTTATTAAGAAAAGCTTCCCCAAGAAAAAGTACAAAAATCTAAGAATTCCTCAAAAAAGGAAAAACAATGACTAGATGAAACAGACGTCCACTGAAACCGAGTCCGTAGTAAAGTCAATTTAATATATAAGTATAATGAACAAATTTCGAACCTGGGAACAAAGGGAAAATTTGTTGGTTTGCATGCCTTATTAGTTAATTAAGTTAATCAGTATTTTACTAAAAGAGTCAAACTAATTTTTTGTAATTCAATAATTTGGCTTTCCTAAGTCAATTAATTAGGGTTTAATCCGAGTAGATTATATAAGCAAATTATTGTACTCCTATGGAGATAGTTTGCTTGATTAATAAAATTTCTCTTGGAATTTTCCCATGGTCAGATGCTGACTCCAGCGAACCCTAAAATTTCGATTGTTTTAGGATAACTAGAGTCCATTTAGGATAATTTTTGGTTTCCAATTAGAGCACATGGAACCTCTGAATGATGCCTTGTAAAACAATAATGAAGCATTTCCCAAAAGCTATTATCTAATTTGCAACAAGATCCTGGTCTGTCATTGAAAGTTCATTTCAAACAAGAATGAGAGAGAAACATATCAACAAAACAACTGGAATCAGAGCTGCATAACATACTTTCATTGACAGGTTTAAATTTTCATTTACTAAAGCAATGAAAATGAGCATATCCGAGATTCATTTAAAAAATAAATAAAATAACCTTTTGAGGTTTTGAATCTTCAATTGCAGGTCCGAATTTCTTGCTAGAAGTGAAATCCAATGAAAACAAGAAAATTCCCAAATCGGTTGATGACAAACCCTAATATATAGAGCTAGAAATCTAGTATCAAACACAAACAACTTTTTTCAATAAATAAACACAAAAGACAACCCCTTTGTTGAAATCCAGCATGAGAGAGCCCAATTGACAATTGAAGAAAATCATGGACACCGACACGGAGCCAGTTATTTTTGGGAAAATAAAAAATAAATAAATAAATAAATAAAAGGGTGGTGAAGATTAGATGTGAGAGACACTTACCTGAGATTTATTAGAGACGCAAAAACGACGTAGCAGCCGCAAGGCTAGGCCTAGGCTTAGGCTTAGGCTTAGGCTAGGGGAGAGAGGGGAGAGAGGAGACAGACGAGAGAGCAGAGCAGAGCAGAACAGGAGAGAAATATGAAAGGAGAGACTGGGTATTTTTGACATTTTTAAATTCACTGAGGGTATTGTTGGTAAAGTATAGCTTTAAAAAAATAAAAATAAAAATAGGGTCTTTGTCATTCTCTCTCTGTCTGTGTGTGTCTCATTACTCATTACTGATCATCATCATCACTCATCAAGAAAGAGATGCTGGAAAACCCTACACCTACAACTACACCTACACCTACACCTACACCAACAACTACACCACCTACAGCACCACCACCAGACACAGCGATCAAGCGCTATGCTCCTCCCAATCAAAGGTATCTTTTTTTTTATAATTTCTTTTTAAATCAATATTATTATTATTATAATTTGTTTTTTCAATTATTTTGCAGAACTCGCTCTCTCCACAGGCGCAAGTCCTCAGGTTATCTCAATTAATCTTTATCATTCATTGCCACATGATCTTAAGCTTACTACTACACATACAACACCAAATTTTATGCATGCAGTCCCTGTGGAGTGGGTTTGCTTTTAGACCCAAAGCTTTAGGCTTGCAGTTCCTATTTTTATAGATCTATAGATTTATGGTACATTTCGAATCAAACACAAGCATCTTTTGAGGCAGATGCAAGAAACAAGGTTAGGCTACTGAGATATGTGGCTAAAGTATTATATAGGTTGTATTTAGAGGCTCAAACACTAGCTTTTCAGTACTATTTATCCATCTATCACTATACATTTATACTTTATTCTTATGTCAATCAGCTTATATATGCCTTATTATTTATATTATAATTTTTGTTATGGGAAATTTATTGCTGCATTCTGTTAGGAAGATCAATTTGCAAATCTGTTTGACACTAACTTTTATGTCTTCATTTTATTACATCAAACTTTGCAGATCGGTTTGATCGAACAAATCATCTTTATGCAAATGATGTAGAGAAGAATCAAGTTTCTGCTTCAAGAAATGTTCCCAGCATGGATCATGGGGATTCAGGGAGTAGCAATCTTCTGAATGAGAATCCACGTTCAGGGTTAATAGCTTTACAGGGTTGTTGTAGCAGTGAAGCTTTTCAACTCTTGCATGATCGTATGTCTTTACAACACTCTTTTAAAAATAACTATTTTTTTTATATATCTTCATCTCCTTCACTTACTTAGCAAACGGAAAACGAAATAAATAAATAAAAATCTTCGGGTCCATTTTCTAGTAAAGAGTAAGGATGTGAATTAGGATATGAGCTTATAAATGCTTAAAATATCTTGGAGGTTAGAATACTCTTTGAAGCTTGGGACTTACATTTGTATGAGCTTCGTTGACTCATCTTTTTATCCTGTAGTGTACCCAAACATAATAGTGACAATGGTCTTAGGCCTAATGGAAATTTCGCCCTCCAAAAGTATGGGATTGTGGGTTGGATTGTGGATTGAAATTCCTTTGTGTGCCTGAGGTAATTACCAAGCTAAAAACAAAGCGTACCCAAACATAATATCAAGTATCAACCTGGTTGGCAAAAACTCTGTCATTGATGTAATAGCTTCTAGGGCCGTGGACCTGTTATTAGGGAATCCATTGCATCAACATTGATGAATATAGTTAAAGCATGTGTGTGTGAGAGCTTGTTTATGAGCCTTGTTCATAAATCAGCTCATGACCTTCATTTGATAATGTAAATGGGCTAACATTTGGCTTCTTTTTTCAGGAGCCTTCAAATCAGGCTTGAGCTTGTTTTCTTAATAAATAAACAAACATAAACAAGCTATTTTCAAGCCAAGTTCTGAGCTGCTCACATATGACTTGGCTCATTTTTTGCCTTAATGGATTCACGTAATTTTTTTTTTTTTTTAATAACCTTGAGTGTCCGGGCCAGCTTGCGCACCTTGACTAATCCCATGGGATCCGTGCACCGCACCTTCGGAAGTTTCCCTACATGGATCAGGATAATCGCTGGCTTTTCACCAGAGGGTGTGGCCCCAAGGAATTGTTTGCAACCAAGAGGTGTTGAACCTTAGACCTTGAAGGGAGCATACCTCCAAGACCAAGGGCTTCACCACTTGGGCCAACCCCTAATGGATTCACACAATGAGATGCATGTTTTTTAAATGAAGAAGACCTAGTACACAAGATATATGCAAGGAGGCAAAAAGCCTCAGTAAAAAGAACAGATATCTATGAAAGCTAACAACAAACTAGAAATAGGAGAATGGAAAGCCTCCTTCCAATCAAACAAAGCACATAATAAAATCATTTTCAGCTCCATGGATGTCTTTTCAATTCCTTCGAACATGATGAATGCATGCTCTAAGCCCAATTTCTTGGGAGAAGGCTGACTTATTTTAGGAGTCATTGTCATGCTTAATGAGATAAATTTACAATTAGCCCCTTATCATGAATCTGTGATATATTCTTTGCTTCTTTGACAGATGTTTATTTAGATACATTCTATTAAAATCCTTTGGCTGCTAAATATCAGAACTGTCATGGGAATTTCATGTCTTTAACACTTCCTATGAAAGAGAAGCTAAAATTATTTTCTTTTAAGACTTGTATGAGATTTGTGATGGTTTGATATTGTGCTACTAATTGGATTTAATTTAATATCTTGGTATCTCCATCATTCATGTATCTTCAAATGCAGGTTGGGCAGCCGCTTTGCATTGCTACCAAAATCCATCAATAGATATATCTGGTGAGTAACATTTTCTTTTATACTCGATCATGATGGATACTAGACTAAACTTGAGAAAATTTGAGTTACTAAAAATCAGATCATGATAGGCATAGAGTTTAGTATAATTCAGAGAACTGGTTGACAGTTTTCAATCATCAATTTTTACTTAAATGATTTTTTTAGTATCCTTTCCCTTCATCATCAATATTCAATTGCTTTTCTCTCCATCCATATGTACTCCTTCTTTTTTAGGAGAGAGTCTCGGCATAGAGCTAGGCTATATATATATATTGATAGGAGTGGTGCTCAATCAAGGCCTCACTTATTTCACCTATAATAGTGAGTCATTTTCTATAATCAAATTATGCTAAAATACACATTTGGTCCTCCAACATTGGGGTTGATTTCAATTTCGTCCATGTACATTTAATTGTTAGGTGCGATCATACCAACACTAATGCACTGGATCCCATCATAACTCCACAGTTAAGAAACATTTAATTATGTCAATTTACTCACATTTTATAATTGATTCAATGTTACCCTTATCGTCAAAAAGCAGGGCAAAAATTGATGACATGGAAAACGGAAATTAGCCCACTCATTAATTTTGCAAGTGGAAATTTCAATGTTGGGTGACTCTTGTTGGTGTTGTTTTGAGGATTTAGTGTGTGGTGTGTTATTGGTGTTGGTTGTGTGACTGTTGAAAATTGAATAAAAAATGGCTGAAATTGGGAATGCTCTAAAGGAAGTTATCTTTTAGTTTTGGGTTTTTTTTTTGTTTTTTTTTTTATAGGTAATAGACGAAATTATATTAAAAAAGTGTAGTGTGCATAAAGTATGAACACTGACACATCAAAGATATGCATCATTCGAAGGCAAAAACAAAGATGACGTGGATTCAGAAATAGAAGTGCTAGCAGTAAAGCCCCAAGCTCTAGACCAATCAAAAAGAGTTTGGATAAAGCCCTCTAGGATTTCTCTATCCAATTTAGATACATCCTCAAAAGTACGTTGATTGCGCTCTTTCCAAATCGTTCACATCAAGCATAGGGACCATGTTCCAAATATCCGAAGAATGTCGGCCTAATCCATTCCACCATCTAAACAATAAATCAGCAACTGTCCCAGATAAGACCCAATGTACCCCAAAAGCCTGGAATATCCAACTCCAAAGAACAGCCACCACAGGACAATGTAATAGGAGGTGATCAACAGTCTCACCATTAGAGCAACACATGCAACACCAAATAGTTAAAGTATAGCCTCTCTTGCTAAAATTATCACAAGTCAAGATTTTTTTTTTTTTTTGATAAGTAATAAGAAATTTTATTGATGCCAAAGAGACTAGTACATCAGAAATATACTAGAAAGAAAACAGATTACAAGCAATCATCAATAAAAGAAAGAATGGAAGGATAAACTTGGCTGGAACCAGCCGTCATCCAATCCATGAGGGTACGTATTAAAATCATCTTCAAATCCACCGAATGCCTCTCAATATCTTCAAAAGCCCGCTGGTTTCGCTCACGCCAAATAAGCCACATTAAACACCCCGGAATAGCATTCCATATTGTGTTCTGGTCCTTGGTGAGACCTCTTCTCTTCCAACAAGCCAACATGTTCGACACCGTGCTGGGCATCGTCCATTGGATACCAAAAATACAAAAAACCAGCGACCACAATTCCCAGGCATACTCACAATGTAAAAACAGGTGAGCCCCTGTTTCGCAGTCCCTCTTACACATAAAGCACCACTCAACCACATAAAGACGTCGCCGACGTAAATTATCAATGGTAAGGTTCTTATCATGAGCTGCCAGCCACAGAAAAAATGCCACTTTAGAAGGAATTTTAGGCTTCCACACACTCTTCCATGGAAACTGAATATCACTTCTCCCCCTCAGCAGACCATGGAAGGATCTAACCTCAAACAGCCCACTCTTAGTGTGCTTCCAATTCATAGAATCCATCTCCTCCTTCACTTTTTGGTTGTACAGAAACTTAATGAGCCCCAAGAAAACTTCCACCTCCCAATCTTGCAACGAACGCACCAGATTCACTGACCAAACCATGTCATCATTGTGCCATGAAAGATAATTGGACACCTTTGCCCGCTTGTCTTGAGCAATACTAAAAATATCCGGGAAAAGACCTTTCAACACCCCTTCCTCACACCATTCATCCAGCCAAAAACTCACCAAATCCCCTGATCCTATGGAAAAAGACACATGCTCTGCAAACTGCGACCAGCCTGACTGAATGTGCTTCCATAGACTAACACCATGACCCCCCCGGGCTTCCCTAGAAGACCAATCGCCCCTCCCACTACCATACTTACTCACAATCACCTCCCGCCATAAAGCATTCTTCTCTTTAGCAAACCGCCAATGCCACTTACCCAATAAAGCCTTATTGAAAGGGACCAAATGACGAATACCCAAACCTCCTTCCGGGATGGGGAGACAAATACTCTGCCAATTGATCAAATGGTATTTAAACTCATCCCCCATTCCGCCCCATAGAAAATTACGCTAAATTTTTTCCATTCTCTTTGCCACAATCGACAGAATAGGGAACAAAGATAGAAAATAGGTGGGCAAGCTGGAGAGTGTGCTCTTAATCAAAGTAAGTCTGCCACCTTTAGATAAATACCCTCTTTTCCACCCAGCCAAACATTTCTCCATCTTCTCCAAAATTGGGTTCCAAATATCCTTTGATTTATACCTTGCCCCCAAAGGCAGCCCCAAATACTTCATAGGCAAAGAGATAATTCTGCCTCCAAGCACACTCGCCAACCCCTGCATATCAGAAACTTGCCCAATAAGAGCCAATTCTAACTTCCCCAAATTAATGCGCAACCCCGAGACCACCTCAAAGCACATAAGAACTCCCTTCAAGTGAACGAGATGGTCTCTCTCCACTCCACAAAATATCAATGTGTCATCAGCAAAAAGAAGATGGGACACCTTCAATTCTGACCCATTATTGTGACCCATGGAAAATCCTTCCAAATACCTCCGAACCACCGCCCTATCCATCAGGCGACTAAATGCCTCCATAACCAAGACAAAAAGAAGAGGAGAAAGGAAATCCCCTTGTCTTAATCCTCGGGAGCTCGTGAAGAAACAAAGATCCTATTCCACGCTGCCATCGAAACAAAGAAACATGCCCTACGAGGGGCTTTGGTACGCCAAATACTCTTCCAAGGGAGGTCAACATTAGGGGAATCCCTTAAAGCAATATAAAAGGAGTGAAAATCAAAAATGCCATTTTTCTTTAGGTTCCAACTTAATCCATCATCCACCCCCCGAGAAGGAAGATGAGATTAGAGCAGGCCCAAGAAAGAGGCAACAATGTCAACCTCCCAATCATTAAAATTACAAACAAAAGTCACATTCCAGGCCACCCTTCCATTCTCACCAACTAGAACCTCACTAATTGTGGCGGTCTGGTTAGAGGCACAATCATAAAGTACATGGAATGATTCCTTAAGAATCACGTCACCACACCACATATCATGCTACAAACGAATTTTATCTCCGCTTCCCACCTTATACCTCAAATGAGTAGAAAAGCCATCCCACCCAAGCATTATACCCTTCCAAACCCCACAACCATGAGAACCACAAATCCACCCAGTACTCCAATCCCCACAACCAGCCCCATGACGCGAAACAAGCACATGTTTCCATAATCGATTACCCTCAACCCCAAATCTCCACAACCATTTATCCAACAAAGCACGATTAAACGGCACCAACTTACGAACACTCAACCCACCCTTAGCAATAGGGGAGCACACTGTATCCCATTTCACTAGGCAATGCTTAAATTCCTCATCTGTCCCACCCCAAAGAAAATTCCGTTGAATTTGCTCAATTCTCTTGGCAACACTACAGAGAATAGTAAAAAGGGAAAGATAAAAAGTAGGGAGGCTAGAAAGCATTCTCTTCAATAAAGTTAAACGACCACCTTTGGAAAGGTACAACCTCTTCCAACTAGCCAGGCGACGTTTCATCTTCTCAATGATGGGGTTCCATATCGAAGTGGATTTGAAAGAAGAGCCCAAAGGCATACCAAGGTAGCTCATGGGAAGTGAACCTATGCAACAGCATAAAATATCAGCTAAAACCCGTAAGTTCACGACCTCACCCACCAGGACTATCTCACTTTTGGCCAAATTGACCCTAAGACCTGTAGTAGCTTCAAAACAAGCCATAACCGGCCTGAGATACATCAGTTGTTCTGGATCCGCATCACGCATCACACATCACCATAGTATCATCAGTAAAGAGTAAATGAGATATGTACAACACTTCCGCACCAATCCTACTAGCAAGAAACCTCGAATTAAACCACTATCCTCCACTTTCTTTAACATCTTGCCCAAGATCTCCATCACCAGCAAAAAAAGGAGTGGAGATAACGGATCTCCCTGCCTCAATCCCCTAGTGCTGCCAAAGAAACCCGCAGGTGAACCATTAATTAAGACTGAATACCAAACCGTGGAAATACAAGCTCGAATCCATCTTTGCCATCTAGACCCAAAGCCCATGGTACCCAAAAGATGAGTGAGGCAATTCCAATTCACATGATCATAAGCTTTCTCTATGTCTAGCTTGCAAATGACGCTTGGCTGACCCCTTTTTAAACAACTATCCAAGCATTCATTGGTGATGAGAACATAATCTAACATTTGACGACCACTCACAAAAGCATTTTGTGATTCAGAAATAACATCATCAAGCACCTCCTTAAGTCTATTAGCCAATACCTTAGACAGCAGTTTATAAACGCTCCCAATCAAACTGATAAGTCTAAAATCCTTGATATTCATGGCATCATTCTTTTTAGGAATAAGAGCAAAAAAAGTAGCATTAAGAGAGTTTTCAAACTGTCCATGCACATTGACTTCCTCAAAGAAGCCCATAATATCATCCTAAAGAACCTGCCAACAATGTTGGAAGAAAGCTATAGTAAATCCATTTGGACCAAGAGCCTTATCCCCTTTAAGATCCTTCAAAACCTGAACGACCTCCTCTTTATCAAAGCGTCTCTCTAGTCTACTATTAGCTTCAGCCCCAATGGTTGCAAAAGATAACCCATCCAACATCAGGACACCACTCTTCATTTTCCTGATAAAGTGACGTATAGAAATGAATTATCTGATCTCTGATATCAGGCTCTTCATCAAATCTAGTGCCTTCAACCTCAATGCACTTAATCTGATTTCGCTACTTATGAGAATTAGCCATCTTATGAAAGAATTTTGTATTGTTGTCACCCTCCCATAACCAGAGGACATGGGATTTCCGATGCCACGACACCTCTTCCAAATGAGCAAGACGATACACTTCAATTTTCAGCTCCTCTCTCTAATGGTGCTCTTCAGGAGACAAGGCACCCTGGAATTCTTTCTCATCTAACCTTAGAATGTCTCCCATAGCCCGATTCTTCTTGAGGCCCACATCACCATAAACATTTCTCTTCCATGTTTTAAATCTTCCTTAAGAGCTTTCATTTTCCTAACCAACACATGACTAGGGGGTCCGCTAAAAGAATAACCAGACCACCACCCTTGCACCTTATCCACAAAACCCTCCAAATTCAACCACATATTCTCAAATTTAAAGGAGCGCTTACCTCTTGCCATCCCACCAGCCTCCACTAGGAGAGGGCTATGGTCCGAGAGAGGCCTAGGCAGCAACTTTTGAGACACATCAGGAAAATGCTTCTCCCAATCCGCTAAGACCAGAACCCTATCAATACGGGACATGGAGGGCTGATCCGACCCACTACTCCAAGTATACAGCCCACCCTCGAGCGGCAAATCCACAAGATTATTAGAGTTTATAAAGTCAGAAAAGTCTATCATCCCTTGGCTGAAACTTTGACACCCCAAATGTTCTCTTGGGAATCGAATGATGTTAAAATCCCCAAATAGACACCAAGGAGAGACCCATCTGTTCCGAATCATATTCAACTCATCCCAAAAAGAACTTCTAACACCCTCCAGGTTAGGGCCATACACACTTGAACCGGTCCAAATATAACCATCATCCAAGCTTTTCCAATGACAAGACACAGTGAAAGCCCCAATGTAGCAATCAATTTTTTCCAAAGCCCTCTTATCCCACATTAGAAGAATTCCTCCTGCTGTATTGACAGCATTCAAGACCTCCCAACCCACATACATATTCCCCCAAATACTTCTAATGATCTTCAGGTCCACCGCAGCTAACTTAGTTTCCTGAAGACTAACTACGTCACCCTTCCAATACCTTAAAAGATTTTTCACAACTTCTCTCTTCCGAGGATCATTCAACCCTCTAACATTCCAAGACAGAATTCTTAGCTTCATAAAAAAACTACATAACCCATCCACACAAAACCAACACCAGATTAAGTACAAGCATTAGCCACCTTTCTTCCGTTCTTTGCTTTTGTTGCTTTTGATTTTCTTTTCATTTTCATGTTCTAAGCCAGAAATTATTTGTTGGCTTTGGAAGAAGAGATACAAGGGAGCTCCCATTGTTATTTGGATGGAAGGTTGACAGAAAGAGCTATTTGCTTCTTTCTGATAGTTTTGAGTATTGAATTGGCTGGGGAAAAAAATCAGTTCAGGGAATAATTAGTTCATTTTGTAGCAGCCTTGTAATTGGTAGGTGTAATTAGTAGGTTCCTGGTGTATTATGCATTTGCATGATTGACCTTTCTCTATTGCTTTGGTTGTTTTGTAGATTTTTACCCAGGCTTTGTTGTTGGGCTCTTTTCTTCAACCTTAAAAAATACATAAAATGACTTTAAAATGTAGGAAGATCTTGTATATCTTTTATGCATATTCTCTTTTTTTGAAAAGTTAAATAAATTGTGTATCAATATATCTATTACGGAATTGCTTGCTTACCCATGTTGTGACTATAATTGCTGGTTTATAAACATTTTGGAGTTTTCATACTTCAGAGAGACCAGTTATGTACTCCGGAAGTGCTGCATCAGCATGTAACTTTAGACTTCCTCATCAGGTGACTATGAAAAATCTCATTGATGCCTAGATGCTCTGCCCCCTCCCCCCCCTCTCGTCTCTGTCTCTTATCTTGCTCACATCTGCATTGTTCGTCTTCAGATGATGCCTGCAGTCGGAGCTGGACCTTCTGGTTCACAGATGGACTTCTTGGCTGAACTTCGCCGTCAAATGCGCAATTCAAATGCCAGTTGTGGCACCTAACACTTCCACATTGTAACTTGCAAATGGTATGGACCTGGATTTCAGAGTACTTTTGGAACTCAATTTTGGGAGTAACTTACAGCCAAGAAAGAAAAATCAGAAGTACTGGTTGTTTGTGATTGTGTTCATCAAAACTAATTATGTTCAACTTTTTTAGCTCATAGGTGATTATGGGACAGAAGGCATTGTCCATTCATCTGGACTATCACACAACTAAGCATCTGGGGCTTGTATCAGCCATGTTAATATGGTTTACATATGCATACAAAAGACCCAGATCTCTCTCTCTCTCTCTCTCTCTCTCTCTCTCTCTCTCTCTCTCTCTCTCTCTCTCTCTCTCTCTCTCTCTATATATATATATATATATATATATATATATATATATATATATGGTTGGGTTCAAATTCCACCCAAAATTCCACAGCAGGTTTATGGCTTAACTCTGTAGATGGTAGATAGGTTATGGGAGGCAATGGGTTGAGTTTTAGCTTTTTACATCCTCAACCTGTAAAGTTAGTTTTCTTTTGTGTCTTTTTATTGTGGGCTCCGAAGAGTTTAAAGTACTTGGGCCTGCGTTTAGAGACAAATCTTGAAAAATGGGCTTCCTTGGCTTATCCTCAGCTAAAATTATGAGGCCCAAGTAAAAAAATTCACCTGGGCATAGTAAGATCCTGATGGACCAGTTGGGGTGAATGGGATGACTTGGATCATTTGCCCTAGGGCCTGTTTAGTATGTATTCTAGGGTATGTTTGGTTATTGCTTTTTGTTTTTTGTTTTCTAAACTTGTATTCAGGTGTTTTCATTAATTGTTTTTAAGAATAGTATTTTAATAGTTTTGAGTACAAAATATTTTTGTTTGGTAGTTTCAGTCGTTTTAATTTATTATTTTATTATTATTATTTACGGTAAATAACAATCCCAACAACCACTATCCAAAGTCTTCAACCCACCATGACAACCACTATCGTGAATCAATTGCCACCCCCATGAATCAATCCAGAGTAACCAAAACTCACCGCGACCACAACCGTGAATCAATTGCCATCATCGTGAATCAACTCAGAGCAATCAAAACTCAATTGAAACCCATCACAAAATCAACAAAAACCCACCACAAACCCATCATAATCCCACCACCAGCTACCACAAACCAACAAAAATCCAACCACAACCGTTCAACCACCGCCACAAACACAAATCCACAGCCAAATCAATCCCTTTAACCATACCCATAACCCAAAAGCTCAACAAATCACAAAAGAGGGAACCCAAATCCATGCTTGTAACCCATCGCAAATCGAACCAATCCCACTGCGACTCACGACTCACCACTGCAACCAAACTCAGACCGATCCAACTGCAAAACCAACAACCCACACCCTTGCCGTAACCACCACGAACCCAAGTATTCAGATCTGTCTCGGCGGCTCCTGAACCAATTGGATCTGCCTCGACAGCTCCCTCGCTTGGGCTTAGCTAAAAAGCATGTGAAGGAGAGGAGAACGGAGACTTGGAGAAGAGAGAACTATTGTAGAGAGAGAGTGTGTATGCTAAAAAAAAAAACCTTATATAGGTTGAGTTTAATTACAAAATTGCCACCGGTTATTTGTTGAATTTAGTTGAAAACACAAAAAAGTTGTTCTCATATTATTGGATTTGAGTAGTGTTTAAACAATAAAAGGATTAGAAAACAAATATAGAAAACAATTGCCAAACATGAAAATTTGTAGCCAAGCCCACCATTTATTGGATTCAAATACAGAAAACAGCATTTGAATTCAATAACCAAACATACTCTTAGTTTTTTGTTTTCGTTTCGTGACTTTTTTCAATATTTAAGTTAGAACTTTAATCTTGATTTGAATTCAATTTTGTAAAAAATAAAAATAAAAATTAAAAAAAATAAAAAAAATAAAAAAAAAGTTATGTTTGGTATATAGTTTTGAAATCACAATTTGAAACATAAATAAATTTTTCTGTTGGGTATATAATTTTCAATTTCTATTTTTAGTTGCACCTAAAAAATTGTAAGGGATAAAAAATATTTTCATCTTAAATGTGTTTTAATAAAATGTATTTGCTGAAAAATTAATTTATTATCAATACAAAATTAACAATTTCATTATAATCTTATCATTACATTATTAATTAATTTTTTAAAATAATAAAAATCAAAATAAATAAATATTTTTTCTATTTTCTTTACTTTATTATCTTATTATCTTCTTTTCTCTCTCCACAAATCCCCAAACTCATCCTCTCTTTTATACGTACACAACCCCCTCCCCCTTAATCCATCTCTTCTTTATTTTATTTTTCCTCATCTTCCCCATTTTTTCACTCTCTTTCCATTCTTTCTCTTTCTCTGTCTTC
Organism: Fagus sylvatica; assembly: GCA_907173295.1. Lineage (NCBI taxonomy): Eukaryota > Viridiplantae > Streptophyta > Magnoliopsida > Fagales > Fagaceae > Fagus > Fagus sylvatica. Next base: position 103,132 of record CAJSFY010000136.1, on the reverse strand, counting down.
CCACTCTCTCTAAAATACAAGAACATCATCTTCATTTTTATTATTTTCTTTACTCCCTCAATCATAAGATAGACTACCAACCTTTCTTGATTTAGTTAATGTATCTACCCGGGTCTCTATCTCTACTTGGAACCTCCATTTTCTCTTCTGTGTCTTCACCGTTTGCCATAAAACCCTTTACTTTTCTACTTCACTTCCACTTTTCTTTCCCAATATCACTCTATTTTTGTTTTTCTCTATCTGGGTCTTTGTTTTTATTGTGTACTTTGGTGAAGGATTAATGGAGGAGAGAGAGAAATATATAGGTTTAGGTGTGGGACCCACACTATAACGATAATAATTGAGTTGAGTTACAACTCAAGAATTCTCAAAACAGCCCCAAGGCTGTATTTGAATTAGGCGTGAAACCCACCCTGGATTTGAGTTAGTTTTTCAGAATTGATTCAAATCTGATGTATCAAATAGAATTTTTTTTGTATGGGACCTGCTGATTTTGGATTCAAATCACAGAATCATGATTTAAATTCGGTGTATGAAATAGCCCCTTAACATCCCACATCCATAAGACTAACAGAACTTAGAAAGATATCATATTTTAGTTGAACCCATAGATTATGAAAGGATTTTCTATCCATGAATACACCATTTAGGAAGGGCCGATCGATTTCTATTTCCACCCTTAACTGCATGAATTTTCCAATCTCTTGCCAAATCAGCTTCTACAAATCTGACGTACTCTATTCCCAATTGTTTTGGCATTTACTTTCTGTCATTCATTCTATAGGTAAATTCTCTAAGCTTGAATCCAAAATGAAGTAATGGTCTGATTGGATCAAGTGGATTTGGACACATGAATTTGGATGATTTAAAACCATTAAAACAAATCCAACTAGGAATTCAGAGACCTAAATCCATGGATTTCAAATAACACATAAACTAATGTTGTGTTTGGGTGAAGTATTTGGAGGCGGAATTTGGGAAGTAGCTAGAATTTGATGAAAGGAATTATTAATTCCCTTGTTTGGTGTCATAATAGAGGAAATTGTAAATTTCTACGTGGAATTTTTAGCCGAAATTTGGGGTTCACAAATTCTGGCTCCAAATCCCTTGTAAACAAGTGGAATTTTCCAAATTCTTGGCAACGCGGGATCAAAGATCCAATAACGCTATTTATCTATTTTGCAACAAGATTCTTTGGGTCTCCTTCACCTTTGTTTCCATACCCATTCTCTTCTCCTTAAACCCATCCCTTCCCTGCAAGCAAGCAAAGATAAACAAAAGGACGAACAATTAGCACCCTAACGTCCAGATCTTACTTTTTCTTCTTTAAAAATCCTTTAGTTATTACAATCGGAACAAAAAACAAATGTTTCAAATGTTTTGAAACATATAGAGGTGATGCGGGGCGGTGCAATAGTTGGAATAAAAGTGCTAGACGAACCCATCCCACACTTTTCCTTCACCTTAATTTCTCTCTCCCTCCATCCTGCCATGAACTACATTATTGAAATCTTCTTCTCCTACTTCACACCGATCTCTCTGTCTCTCCTTTTGCCACAGTTTCTATTTTCCATTTGTTTATTTTATTTGCCACTGTTTCGTGAGATTTCTTCTTCCACAATTTTCCTACGTGACACTGCCTCTCTCATCATTTCTTCTTATTTGTCACCCACTACCACTTCATTTCTTTATTGGTTTTTTTTTTTTTTTTTTAACTCTTTTTTTTTGCTTATTTGAATTGTTCTTGTGAGTCCAACATACTTCATTTGCTTTATCATCCAATTGTTTATTTATTTATTATTATTATTATTATTATTATTATTTTTGTGTTTTCTTGGTCAACTTATTAACTTAAGTTAATTGATGTAATTAGAAGTATCTTTGATGGGCTTAATTTAAGTATATTGGGTTTGGCATAATCTTACAATTTCCATCCTTTTAAATTTTTAACAAATATTACAACCAAATAAAGAAATTTAAAAATGATGGGGATGTAAATCCTATTATTTGTTAAATTCTTTGTATTTAACAATTCCTTCATCCAAACACGGCATGAAATTTCACAAATCTTTTTATTGGATGCCAACATTCAAAATAACTAATTACCCTTAGGACCTAAAGCCTCTAAAATGACCAAAATACTTACAAAACACTAATGGTATGTTTGGATGAGGTGGATTTGGATATGAGGGCCCAAGTCCAAATCCTTTTGTTTGGATGAACCACTAGGATTTAGATTTGGGTCAAATCCAACCAAAATTTCAAAAGCCCAAATCCATGAAATTTAAATAACACATAAACTTAGGAATTTTACAAATTTTCTTATTGGATGCCAACACTCAAAATAACTAATATATATACCCAAGGAACCTCTAAAATATATCTTAAGCTTCTAAAATTACCAAAATACTTAGAAAACACCAAATGAAAAGTCCAAAGCACCTATGAGGCTATTACTATATTGCGACCCAATTGTCTTAGGAGTAGGTGATGCCTATCAATGTAAACATATAAAATTAGGAAACATGATAATGGCACTAGTTGCAGTAGTACAACAACTTGAGCAAATATTCCTTCTCAAGCATTTCTTCCTTCCATGACATCAGGAAGAAGGCTGACTCACGCTCAAGTATTTAGTAGCACATGAATGTGTAATGATAAGTGGGATTGTAAAAGTCTCTTCTTAAGGAGACACTTCATACAACAACTGAACAAACTATAATAAGCCTCAATAAAGACTTAATTAAGCCACTAGGAACCAAGAAGCAGCGCGTCACTGCACTGATTGAATATCAATAATGTGTACCTTAATTAACATGATTTTTATATTATAGTCATTATGCAAAAAATGCAATACAAAAGGGTGATTATCTTACATCATTTTTCATTTGGAATGAATCTGCTAATTTTGAAGAGATTAATCTTTCCACACAGGAATGATTCCTTGAGCTGCCAAACGTTTTTCAACCCAAAAGACAATATGTTTCCCAGTAATTTTCTTCTCATCAATGAGAAAGGGCTCAACTGTGCTTGCTCCTGAGCCATAGGAGGACAGAGAAAAGCCTTTTGGTCCTGCACGTTTGCCCAAAATAGAGAATAAATAATAGATTGCTAGTGGGTGTTTGTATAACTTTGTGTACATGACACAATATTTTTTATAAGTTCTTTTACAACCAGTAAAATAACTTATTGTGATTGTTATATAATAAAATTAGACACAGTTTCCAATCACAATCGGCTCTGTCAATAATTGGATAACAATTAGCATATAGGAATTACCTGTGAGAACTCCATTAGGGAAGAAGGCCCAAAAAGAATAAGTATTTTCATTCTTTAGAAAGGAACCCTCCAACTGTCATTTTCAATCAAACACACATGAATTTTTGCTACATATTTAAACGTTGGATTCAGTCCAATAGAAATTTTGGCCAAAATAAAATCCTATATATAAGAAAACTCACCCTGTCGTCTTGGAAAGAAAGTTCAATTTCAGAGAGATCATGTTGAGCTTCAAGTATTGCTTTAAGTGAAGGGATGACATCCTCCTCCATCAACTGGGGCAGTGGCTTGGTCGGAGCTTTTGCTGGAGGTTTGGCCTTTGCTGGAGCTTGTTTTTCCGCTGTCTTCACCTCCTTCGTTTCGGCGCTCACTGCTAAATTAACGACATTTTTTTGTAGTTTTCTTCCCAAAAAAAAAAAAAAAAAAAGTGTCCAAATCTTATTATTAGATGAAAATGTAGCAACTAGCAACTAACCTGTAGAAGTGGACGACTCTTGCACAGCAGAACAGGCAATCATCTTTTTGTTATTGGTTACCAATTTACTTACCTTCTGCAGCACAATACAAATCAAACATATTTAAAAAAATTGACTCACTTATCCTCCATTTGGTCATCACAAAAATGAATAAATAAAAAGATAAGTACATAAAAAGTTGAGTATTACAAAAGAAGATGAATGTTGGATTCCGGATTTGGGAAATTTCTTGTATTGTTGGAGTAACGATACTCAAACATAACAAATTTCACAATATTTTACATAATTTATTAAGGTGGCCAATTGTGTTAGTGTATCATCATCTTCCAAGGATCATAACTAATATCACTTTTATCATACATCAATCATAATTTGTTTCCTTAATAGTTGAAAAAAAAAAAAAAAAATTTATGAAATTTGTTATGTTATTACTTTTTAGACTTATTATTGTAAGAGGGTGCTCATGGATAAAAGTGTCACATCACGTTAGATGATTATGTAGTTAAAGGAGACTACAATTTATTGGTGCACAACACAAAAGTCAATTAGTAGGATGACATCCTAATTTACACAACAAGTCTAAATGGCAACATATCTCTAAGGTGTACGCAAATTCCAACAATGCAGTCGCTCATTTTGGCTGCTTTGCCTAGCAGCTTCTCCGTCATTACATTGAGTGTCCATTGATTTGGTTGAACCATACTGAACCATACAATCTTTGTCCACAAGGGAAGGATGATAATCATATTTTAAGGTCCAAAGTTTAGAATAAATTATATTTTTTGTTCTTAAATTTTGGGATAAGTTCAATTTTGGTCCTTCAAATTTGAAGGATTCGGTCCCTGAAATTTCAAAAAGAGAATAATTTTGTCTCTAAAATTTGGGTTAAGTTTGATTGTGGTCCATCAAATATGGATTTGGTTTAGTTTTGGTTCCTTAAATATGGGATTAGTTCAATTTTGTCCCTTAAACGTGGTTGGTTCAATTTGGTCCCAAAAAATGAGATGCCTTAGCATCCCATTTGTCACATAAACATGAAAATAGATAGAGGATTCAAATTGTTCTCTTTTTTAAAAAAATAAATAAATATGGGACCAAATTCAATCTTTTTAATTTGAGGGAACAAAACTAAACCTATACCAAATTTCAAAAACCACATTTGTTTTGAGCCAAAATACATTGTTGGTCTCTAAAGTTTACTCATTAAGAGTATTTGGTCCCTGAAGTTTGAAACAAGAGCTATTGGTCCCTAAAGTTTAAAAATGAGCATTATTGATCCTTCCTATCTAACTCTGTTAGTTTACTTGCCTATGTGGCTAACGAAAAAATGATATGGCATATTTTAAATTATGTGATAAGTTATTTTTTAATTTAAATATACAACTAAGCAAAATACCCAATTTAATTAGATTAAAATAAAACATAACAAAAATCTATTGTTGTTGAGGTGTATTCTCATATATGAAAATATCGCTTTGTGTGGCGCTTGCATTTGATAAGATTTGTTTTTACTTTTGTGTTTGGTTGAAGAGAAACTGACGGAAAGTGATGCAAAATAGATTTTTCCTTTTTTTCATTTTCTCTCAATTTGTTCATCGTGATCTTGAATATTGAATTTGTTCGTTCTCTCTTACACACGCTCTCTCTCACTCATGGAGTTGGCGACACCAGGGATTTGAAGGTGGCAGAGTTAATGGCCTTGATAGGTTTTGGCCGACTGGTTTTGGCATTTCTGGGCTTCAATAGTAGTCTGGTGGCTTCTTCTAGTTTCTGGCAGTGGCTTATCTGCTCCAGCATCGCTTCAGTTGCACAACAATTTTTGCTTTGTTTTATTTTAATCCAATTAAATTGGGTATTTTGCTAAGTTGTATTTTTAAATTAAAAAATAATCTGTCACATCATTTAAAATATGTTATATCATTTTTCCGTTAGCCATATAAGTAAGTAAACTAACAGAATTAGACAAGAAGACCAATAGTACTTATTTTTTAAACTTTAGGGACCAATATCGCTCATTTTAAACTTCAGAAACCAAATGCGCTCAATGTGTAAACTTTAAGGACCAACAGTATATTTTTGCCTTTATTTTATTATCTTTTTCAAAGTATTCTTAACAATAAAATGCAGTATTTGTTTACATGTTTTGCTAATATTTATTTTACCATTCACCTCCATCTAGTTCTGGGGAAGGATGATTAGGAGGGAAGCAAAGAAAAATCCCATACATACTGACAGCTAGTCAGAGGCTAAATAACATATTAGCATGTAACATAGCATCCATGATATATGCACATAAATTTGGGATTTACCATAGTATATGATTGTGTATTGTGCCATTTACACACATTCACCCAAGAAGGAGAATATCTCTACTTATGCGCATATATATATATATACATAGATTTGGAATTTTACAACTGTTTGAGGTTTACCACAAATTAAGAAACTTAAAACTGTAGGAGCTCTTTTATTATGGCAAATTGGGAATTATGCCTTATTTGGGGAAAAAAAAAAAAAATGCAAATTTATATGGGAATTATGCAAAGCAAGCACCTTATTAACCACCATGTCCACTCATATTTCACATTTAAACTACCCATAGAGTCCTAGCCCCATACCAAATTTTAGAGCCAAAATGATGTTCACTACATCCCGGAGATCCTCTTATCTTTGCCATGAGGAAGTACAACATAACAGAGCAGTTGCAGCCTGACGAGGTAAATGGATTTGATTGTATGCAAATACATGGTCCTGAAAACGTCTATATTTTTTACATGATTTATATTTATTTTAGGTTTTAAATAATTTTAAATATTTAATAAAAAAAATTCTTAGTCACTAACAAAAGAATAATTATCGTTAATCTTAAACTGTTGATTTTAACATCAAAATATTAAAATAATTCTTATGGACCGGTTAACTTATAAAAGAATAAAATCAAGTTAATATGACCGAATAGAAGAATAAATATTTCATCAAAAAATAAATTAAGCCACACACAAGTGACATGTGTGACCAACCCATTAATTAAAGATAAGAATGAGATCAGCTCCCAACTCAATCAAGATAAGGTTCAACCATTTATGCCACACGTGTCCCACTATTTTCACCAAAACGGATGTTTTCTTGTTCCCAAAATCATGTACCCTTGCATCCTAGGTTGGAAGTATCTAATTTTGTGTTCGCATGTAATCCAACACTTTGGTCATCTCATGACACTTCTTTAGAATTTTTATGATTAACCAAAACTCTTAACTAAATAAATAAAACGCATAGAAAAAAAATTGTGATAGGAGATACATACCAGAGAAAGTGTGGATAATGAAGTAGATTTGATACTTTGCGTAAAATATGAAGAAGAGGAAGAAGAAGAAGATGAAGATGCTGATGATGATGATGATGATGATGCTGACGACGGAAAGCTTGAAACTCCAATTGCTCCTCCTCCTCTTCCTAGCATCATTGCCATTTGTATTTTCTTTAAAGAGAGAGAGAGAGAGATGATGCTATATATTCTCACTCCAAAGTTTTTTATTTTTATTTTTCTATTTAATCACCACTATTATTTTTTCTACTTGTTAATGTTTTTATCTGAAAAGAGAAAGGAAACTATCATAACGCTGAACACACAATAGAAGAGAAGAGAATGCAATGAAAGAAGAAAGGATACTTGTGGTCCACATGGTGTTTGGGACAACATATACCACTGAATTTGTTTTCCTACTTCTATTTTTTTTTTTTTATAAAACTTTAAATATATATTTTAAAAAATAGAGTAGTGTCCAAAAGGACACTCTTCACCTGTGTATATAGTTTGTGGCAACTTTCAACCATATGTTAGAGAACTTTTTTAGGTGCATTCAGCGGGATCGTTCGGTTGTAGGTGTTAAAAATTATATTATTTATGTGTATTTTGATAAATATTTGTTAGGTATTGTAAAATATATGTAATTTACAGTAAAGTTAACTTTATCACAAATATGATTAATTCTACTCAAATTCATACATTTTATTTTTATAATAATATACATACATTTATCAATACGGACATAATATTTACCACAAAATATATAAATTTTATTAAAATCAACACCAGTCTTGTGGCGGGACCTAAGTATTTCCTTGTGGACATGCCACCAAAAATAATCAAACTCATCAGCAGTACGTATTCCTTTTTATTTACATGTGTCTTTACAATAAATATAATTCTCCTTATATAGGAGGAGAAAAGAGTTTAACAGAAAATGACTAAAACTAAAAGAAGACAAAGAAGCAAAAGTTGTCAGAAGAAGAGATAAAAAAAGAATAAGCCTATGCTAGGCTATTTTAGTAATAGTAATGTACAATTATTATACAACTAGACTATAACCCACACAATTGTGCAAGACCATGGACCTTTTTATTAATAGATTAAATTATTATTTATTTATAAAATTATTATAAATAACATATTATAATTGAAAAAATGCTTCATCTGTGAAGTACTGTGCAAATATTAAAATGAAAAAAATGTTGCGATTTTAGATTTAGTATTGACAAATTTTAACACATAGCTAATTCATAAACAACCACATATACATATTTTTTAAACAAAAGATTTTCCAATGATTATGGTAATTACCTATTACTCATTTTCATCATTTCTTCGGCAACCAATGAAATCGAGTATATGAAATTAAGGTAAATACAAATAATCAAGAAGTTCATATCTAATATTGACTTTAAGGAACAAAACATAATGGTGAGTGTTTATCACTAAACAAAGAACGAAACTAAGAAAATCAAAACAACGACTCACCACTACGTTTCGTATTATCGAGTGCCAAAAATTCTTCCACCTTCTTTTTATTTTGTTAAATTTTCTTGGCAACCAAATAGATAATTAGAAAAAAGAAAAGAAATAAGTATATAATGAAAAACGGTGTTACCTTTGAGGGACATAATATAGCACTGATTCTTCAACGCTAAATAAAGCAAACTGAAACAAATAACCAAATTAAAAAAATCAAAACTTATCGAGTAACATGGAGAAAAAGAAAGACAAAACAAAAATAAAAGATCTTGTTTATTATAGAGATAAAGTGTTAAGGGAAATTGCTTCAAAAAAATTTTTTTTTGAGGGAATTAAATGAAAAGACAAAGGGAATAGTGTGAGACAATTAAGAATAAGAAGAGCAACTAACAGCAAGGAAGTCGAGGAGAGTTGCTAACAATAAAATAGTTAATAACTTTTTTTTTTTTTTTTTAATTAAAAGAGTTAATAACTTAATATTTAGGCAGAAATACACTTTTGGTCCTTATATTTAAGGGGTGTTTTCAATTTGGTCCTAGTGATTTAAAAGCATTCAATTGAGTCCCTATGTTTTTAAGCCGTTAATTGTTATCAATTTTACCCCTTGAGTCAACTCCATTAGAAATTGCTTACGTAGCAAACGGAAATTGCTGACATGGTCATTTAAAAATAATAAAAAATAATTTAAGTCAGACACGTCATTATTATTATTATTTTTTTTCCTTTCTCTTTATTTTTCTTTTCTCTCTCCTCTCCTCTGTTCTTCTTCCTCCCCAAAATGCCATCTGCAATAAACTCTCATCCGACCATTTCCATTCCCATTCCCACCACTCCAATCTCTGCAAATCCTAGATTAAGATTTTTGCTTTATCTTTCTCTATCTCTCTATCTTTGTCTATATAGATATATACATATCTGTAATCTCAATCCAAAAACCAAAAACCAAAAACCAAAATACATGGCTGATAATCTCTCAGATCTAACTGAAACCCAGTTTCTCATTTCCACCAATTAGATCAGATTCACACAAACCAAACCCATCACTGAATTTACATTAAATTCTCCAAAACGCAACCTTTTCACAACTTCAAAATGTCGATGACATCCTCTCTTTTACTCCGACTAGATCTGAGCTAAAAAATCCACCCCGAACAACCAGAACAAGAACAAGATTTTACCTTTTTGGGCATCGACCACTTCGACCGCCTTCCTGATTCACTTCTCTTATTGGTTTTCAACAAGATTGGTGATGTTAAAGCCCTGGGTAGATGTTGTGTCGTTTTGTGTTGTTTTCACTGCCTTGTTCCTCAAGTTGATAACGTTGTGGTTCGTGTTGATTGTGTTATTTCTGATGATGATTCTTCGTCTTCAGCGATCAATTCTTCGTCTATTTCATCTTCCTCTGACAAATCTCGTAACCCTTTTTCGAATCTCTTCCACTTTGTTTTCGGTGGATTTGTTAAACCTATCCAGGTCATTTCTCAATTCCTCTGCTCGAAGAGACCGTCTGATTCGTCTAATGGATCCTCCGCCTTGTTGCTCAGCGAAGACAGCGAGGTCGAACGAGGCGGCGTAACGCATCACTCGCCGACTGAAGTCCTCAAGAACTTCAACGAGATTCGGTTCCTCAAGAAAAAAAATCTGGAGAGGAAGAAGAATAGAGGAGAGGAGAGAGAAAAGAAAAATAAAGAGAAAGGAAAAAAAAGAAAAAAAAAAAAAAGAAAAGAAAAAAAATAAATAATGACGTGTTTGACTTAAATTATTTTTTATTATTTTTAAATGACCATGTCAGCAATTTCCGTTTGCCACGTAAGCAATTTATAACGGAGTTGACTCCAAGGGTAAAATTGATAACGGCTAAAAAACACAGGGACTCAATTGAATGCTTTTAAATCACTAGGACCAAATTGAAAACACCCCCTAAATAGAGGGACCAAAAGTGTATTTTTGCCTAATATTTATTGCTTATTTATGGTAAGATTTGAGGAGTCATTTTTTCATTGAATTAATTCAGAGTCATATCCGAAAAAAGTGGTAATCCAAGAGAAATGATAAATAAAATAAATTATTGGAGCAATTTTTTGTAGTCCATTCAGTTGTGTAGATGAAATCATTTCCCAAATATGATTGTAAGTTTTTGAGATATATCCAATTTTCTTTTTTGTTATTTAGATATATCAAAATTAAATGACATGATTATGGTGACAGTCTTTTGTATTGTATTTGTGAATTTTTCGTTATTTATTTATTTATTATTTTTTTAAGATATAAGTAAAGAACTTGGCAGTAATAAAAGACCTATAATCATGTCATTTAAATTGTCTAACTTTTTCTAGCGTATTGTAGGATTTGAAGCAAGCGCCTCTAAACTAGGGGTGGGCAAAAACCCGTGAAAACCGACCCGCCCGACAAAACTGCCCGACCCGTTCGTCCGGCCGCCCGCCCGTGAGTCATATATGGACGGATAACGGATATTATTATTTTTCTCATTCGGGTTTCGGGCGGGCTACGGGTTTTGAGTTTTTTGTCGGGTGGATACCCGCCCGCCCGACCATTAATATTTAAAGAAAAAAAAACCCCAAATCCCCATTTCCCCACCTGATCACTCTCTCTCCCTCTCATTTCGTTCTCCCTCTCCCCGCCAGCCAAACCTCCACGCCACAAGCCCACAACGCCTTCCAAGCTGCCACACCGCAACACCCTCCATGCTGCCATGATGCAGCACCGCCACCCCTCCACGCCGTAGCACCGCCACCCCTCCACACACGCATCGATCTCCATCGCCACCCCTCCACACATCGCGTCGATCTGCATCGCCACACCTCCACACATCGCGTTGATCTCCACCGTCGATATCCACCGCCACCATCACTCTTTTTTCTGGTTTGGTTTTTAGCCGTGCCGAGGAGTTGGTTGCCAGATTTGGTGAGATCTCGCCAGATCTGGTGAGATCTCGCCGGATCTGGTGAGATCTCTCCAGATCTTTGGCCGAATCTCCACCATCTCCTCCACGGCGCCACCATCTGCTTGAGTTTGTTATTTTTTTTTTTATTGATCGGTTAACCGGATAAACCCGATAGTACCCGCCCGACAAAACCGATCAACCGACCCGCCCGATCCGACCACCTTAACGGATGGTCAACGGGTTGAAGTTTTGCAAACTCGACTCTGTCGGGTAGGATAAAAAATTACCCCCAAACCCGACCCGCCCGACCCGAGCCCACCCCTACTCTAAACTATTAATCTGTGGATGGCACGATTCCCATAATGCATAGATTCCTGGTTGGAATCCTCTGAAGACAACGTACACCTTGGTTAGGTGCTCGCTTTGATATTTGAGCCTTTTTTTGGCTATTGTGACCCAATCTCCTTGTTTAGGATTCATAGGTTCCTGTACACAGATCAAAATTTATTAGATGCTTGTTTAGCAGTTTTTCATAATGATTTCTGCTAAGATAATCTGCAATAAAATTGTTAGAGCCTTTAATAAATTCAATTTCAAATGTATAATTTGCAATGGTGTTATACCATTTCAATCTTCTACCTTCAATAATATTTCTTTTATTTGTTAAAAAGTCTTTGACAGCTTTATTATATGTTCTGACAATAAGTCTTTAGGTTTAACATATATATGAAAACTTTTTATTGCTAATTTAATTGGTAAAAGTTCTTTTTGAAATATAATATAATTATGTTCATTTGGTTTTAATTTTTCAGAATTATAACCACAAATTAATTCTTCTTTTTGAAGCTTTTTGGGAATAGGATCTTTTCTAGATCTAATTACTCTATTAATGTTATATGTGTTATTCTCGTATTCTTGCCAATACTTTTTTGGTATGGCTTTTAGAACATATCCCCAACTGTTATGTGAAGCATATGTTTCAAGTATTAATTTATCTCCTTGTTGAGGAAAATAAACTTCAGGTAAAACTTCTAAATCTTTTTTGATTTGTTTTACTAATTCTGAATCCTTTTTTGTCCAAACAATTTTTTTTTTCTTTTTTAAGTTTCTTTAAAAGAGGGATTTCTCTTTTAGAGAGATTTTTTTTATAGAATTTCTTTCATGGTTAAGAATTCCTAAAAAACTTTGCAACTGTTTTTTTATCTTCAATTTCTTCAGGAAATTCTCTTATTTTAGAATAATATGCTCTTGTAATTTTAAACCTGATTGGTTTAAAACTAGACCTAGAAACTCTATAGATTCCTTTTCTACCTCAATTTTCTTTGGGGAAAGGACTATTCCATTTCTGAAACTTTTCACAAACAATTTTAAGATTTTTTTATTTTTTATTTTTTATGTTCTTCTATTGTTTTCGAGAACACTAAAATGTCATCTATATAAACTACACAAAAATCTTAAGATCTTTAAAGATTTTATCCATCCATCTTTGAAAGACTTGAGGGGAAATATTGAATCCAAAGGGCATTACATTCTGTTGGTGAGTAATAAAAAAATTTATAGTAAAAATACAAGGAATAAAAAAAAATAATTCAATACAAATTGGACTGAGACGCGGATATCTCGCTTTCTTTAAGGAGATTCAAGCTTTTTACGGTTGGCAAAACTCAAAGACCGGTGCAATAAACCTCCTCTTTTATGTGGCAACCTATTTAAAACATGACAAGAAGTTAAAATTGCTTCACCTCAAAGGGTTAAGGAAGCACCTGATTCTATCAACATTGCATTTGTTAACTCAATTAGAGTTCTATTTTTTCTTTCAGCCACACCATTAGAAGTAGGCGAGTATGGTGGAGTAGTTCATGGATAATTCCTAAAGATTGAACATATGAGATAAATCCAATGGATTCATACTCTCAGCCTCTATCACTTCTAAATCTTTTTATTTTCCTACCAAATTGATTTTCAACTTCTTTAAGAAATTCTTGGAATTTTTCAAAAGCATCACTTTTATTTTTCAACAAGTACACATATGTATATTTTTAAAAATCATCAATAAAAGTGATAAAATATCTATTTTCTCCACGGGTTAAAATTCCCTCAAATTCATATAAATCAGTGTGAATTAATTCTAACAATTCGGTATTTCTTTCTACACTTTTATGAGGCCTTTTTGTAATCTTTGCTTGACTACAAGTTTCACATTTTTCAAAATTTTTTGTTAGTCTTGTAATTAATCCTAAACTACTCATGATTCCCACATATTTACTATTTATATGACACAATCGAGCATGCCAAAAATTAATAGAAGAAAGCATATAAACAGAACTAGCATATGGTTTATTACTTTCAACATTCAACTTAAACATTCCATCACAAGCATAGCCCTTGCCCCCAAATAATCCCTTTTTGGTGATTACATATTGATCAGATTCCATAGTTTGTTTAAAGCCAACCTAGTTGAGCAAATAACTAGACATTAGGTTCTTCCTCATGGACGGAGTGTGAAGTACATCTTTCAAAGTTAACACATGTCCAGAGGTAAAATTCAACTCGACCTCACCACTCCAAGACACCTTGGTTTTACTAGAGTCACCAAGCTTAACAGTTTTTTCTTCTTCAATGGGAGTGTATTTCTTGAACCAATTTTTATCATAGCAGACGTGTTTATTAGCATCAGAGTCTGCCCACCACCCTTCAACAAATTGAACCATATCAACGTCTGTAATCATCGCCACTAATGGCTCCTCGATTATGTTAGCCTGCGGTACATACTCACGCTTCCGAAATTTGCAAATTCGAGCAATATGCCCACTCTTGCCACAGACAAAACACACATAATTTTGTTAGTTTTGTGAAAGGGGTCCTTGGTTCCTATTCTTTTGATTAGGGTTTCCCCTATCTTGTGGTTTACCATAATTCTTTACAATTTTTTTCTCTGGCTTCAATTGACTATTTTTTGGAAAATGACATTTGGGCATATTATTATTGGAAGAAATAAAATTTACTTTAGTGGTGGAATGATCATTTCCCTCTTGTGTCATTAGTGCATCTTGCCTCTTACTTCCTCCTCTACATGGATTCAAGTGATCAATGTCTCTAGGGATGTCTCTTTTAGTTTGTGGCGCAAAGACTTTTGGAACTTTCTCCATGATGGCGGAAGCTTGACTACAATACCAACTACCACAAGATTGTCCCCAATCTTGATGCCTTCGGATCTAATTTCTACCACAATCATTTGGAAATCTTGAGCTTGTTCCACAACAGACTTTCCATCAACCATTTGATAACGGAAGAAGCGACTAGTTGCGTATTTCTTCGCACCAACTTCTACGGTATCATACTTACTCTGTAAGGCTTTTCAAATTTTCTTTGCAAAAGTGTAAGTAGTATCATAGTAATCATAAAAATGATCCGTAAGACAATTCAAAAGATAAAAACGACAATTATACTCTTTTTTTTATTTTTTTTTTATACTTATCTATTTTTTCTTGATGGGAACGTAGTTCATCTTCATTGATTTCATCAGTGGGGAGCTTGACTGGATTCTTCTCAGTGAGGACGTAAGAGACTTTGAGAAGGCTCAAATTGAAAAGGACTTTTCCTTTCCATCTCTTGAAATTTGTTCCTTTGAAACGGAAGGGCTTGTTGAGATCTCCAACGCTCTCAATAGGCTTCTCAATAGTAGGTTCCATTCTGATGAATCTCCTTAAATTGTTGGTGAGTAATACAAAAATTTATAATAAAATACAAGGAATAAAAAAATAATTCAATACAAATTGGAATGAGGCGCGGATATCTTGCTCTCTTTGAGTAGATTCAAGTCTTCTACGGTTGGCAAAGCTCAAAGACCGGTGCAATAGACTTTCTCTAGACTTGTTGTTTAGCTCAAACCCAACTCTACACAAGTGGGTGAGCCCCAAGCTCCACTAGAATAACACTTTTTCTTTGCCTAAAATTCACTTAATATGTGCTCAAGTATTTGTGTGTGTATGTTGTGTGTTTGTGTGACTGATGCTTATATAGTCTATTTATAGGCTCATTGGGCCTCCCGAATTTAATCCCAAATAATCTGATGTGGCCCGAAATTAATTCCCAATTAATCTGATGTTGGGTCAGTTACTAAGATCATTATTTGAAATTCAAATATTATTAGGTGGGCTTTTAATTAGATGGGCTGGAGTTATATGTGTTAATGACTCAGATGAGGAGTTATAGAGAAAGTTAATGAGTCCAACAGCTAGCCCATTTAGTGAGTCAAAGGCTGAATATTATTTCCTTAAATACGTGTATAAATATGCCAACTCACAAATGGTCAATGACAGATTTTTTTCCTTAATTAAAATGTAACTATTAACTCACTAGTGGCTAGGTGAATATTTTACAGAATGTATTTGGACACATTAACACAATAGCTACATGGACTTATAAATATATAATTTTTCTCTCCCCTTATCAATGTGGGATTTAGTTTTTTTCAAAACACTAACTCCTCACTTTAAACTCATTAACCACATGAAACTCCCAAATCTTCACATTTAATTTTTTCACTTTAAATTAATATTATTTCAAATTAATATTAAAACGTTACAACACATTCCAATGATAATGTCCTCTAGGAGTGCTAAATGTTGTTAAAGTTTTAGATTCTTTTGTTAACTGTATTTGCCAGAAACCTAACTTACAGTCAAATTTACTAAAATATTTTGATCCTTTGGTTTAGTTAACCAAGACATCCTTTCATGGAATAAAATATCCATCAAATTCTAAATGTTCATTAAGTCTTTTATAGTTGATTACCATACGGGCTTTTCCTCTTTTAATTTCACTGTAGTTTCCTACCATGAAAGCGGGGCTAGAGTGAGGACTATTTGTCTCCTCTATTAACTTTTTATCAAGAAGTTCTTTAATTTTTTTAGCAAAAAAGTTCTTTAATTTGAATATCAAACTCATCTATATCTTTTCTAGTATAGATCATGGGCTTGACTCTAATAATAACATTAGGATCCTTTAATTTCAAACTACAGAAACGAGTGTTTCTCGACCATAGTTTCAAAGGGTCTTTACTAAAATTTTCTTCAAGAATTTTATAGATCTAGTGAGATGAGTCTAAAACATTAATTTTTTTGGATATGAGACTCACCACGCTTTGTTGGCGCGAAGTCTGATGTACATTTATACTTGTGTTGTTCAAGTATTGGGATAGTAACTATGAGGGGTGTTTTTTGTGTTGGTGCCATGTGTCACGTCAAAGATGGTTATAATGTGGGCTTGGGTCTTAGGAAGAGGGAGTCGAGCCCAAAATTCAATCGAGGGCCCAAAACCTAGCCCAAGGGCTAATGGGGCATCTTCCAAAAAAGTTTGATAGTCAAGAATTCGAAGCCCAAATAGAAGTGGACAAGGACCAAGAAGGCTTGTCAAGGTGATATTGCCAACAAAGGACCCAAAGAACAGTTATTGGGCTGGACCTTCCGCTATTCTTTAACTGGATCAAACTTGAGATATAATGACTTTAATGGAAATAACCCGAACATGTGTTTTCCGTGCTTTCGCTGACATTTGCCAAGAGGCAAGTGTTTCAAATAATGGACTTATCAAAAATAAAAAAGGAGTTGACTTGGTGGGAGAGCGTCAGCCCCAATGAGACATGCATGAAGGTGAGGGGAGGACGTGTTTGGGCCTTTTCTGGAGTTAGACTAAAGATGGAAAGGTGCTATGGCATTATTAGAACTTTCTAGAATTTTAGCTCAGACATCTGCTGCAAGGGCTTTCTGGGGAATAGGAAAGGTTAAGCGGTGGGTTTCAATTTCCTTAGTTGGGATTCTGTTTCTGGACTGGATTCGGGGTTTGAAGATGACTTGAAGGCTTCTATTCTCTGTGGTTTTCCTCTAGGGGATACTATGAGGTAGTCGGTTTTTGAGGAAAACCTTCTCCTCTTGGGTTGAGTTAATTGTGGTAATTTCTTGAGTTGTTGTTGGGATGTTATTGTTCTAGTGGTGGTGGCCTTGGTAGTGGCTGATCCTTGATTAAGAATCCAATCAATCCTATTTATAGGAGTGATTAGGGTAGTCTAAACTGATGGGAAAATCAAGTTGTTTGATTTCCCTTTAAGCCCATGGACTTCTAAACTTAACCATAAATGGTATTTTTCTTAAGGAAAAGTTTGAAAGTATTCTATAAGTGGAAATAAGTGAGATTATCCCTTAATTTCGGGATAGAGCTTCCTTAACTTCCGAAATGATCTTCCCTGAAGCATTTAATGCTAAATGGTTGGTTTTTGTGAAAAGGTTAGGCCATGCATGTCTCTATTGACCTTGGTTCCCATAAGCTTGTCACTATGTCTCCCAGTAGACCCGGTGACAACAACTTAATGGTTGCCTAGATCTTGGGGCTCACTCCCCTCCACCAAACCACACTCCTCAAATCTGAACCACATAAGGAGAGCAGTACCCTCCCTGAGTCCTTTTCGGGACTGAAACCGAAATAGGCCATGGGGTTTTAATCATATCTTCCCATTCCCCATGTGCCTTGAACATGTACAGCGGTCCTTGAACTCTTATCCAGAGGTCTGCCGCGAGAACAGTATTGAATTCTATAATTTCCAGTGAAATGGAGAGTTGTGGTGAGCTGGCTTGGCTGGAACGGTGGTGAATGGCTCGAGGAAGAGGACTGGTTATCTCTTTAGTACGAATGAAGGGATGGAGGACTATTGTTCTCCGCTTTATTGGTAAAGACAAATGACATCACGTGGGCTCCATTAGTAGGCATTGAGTCCACTCACTGATAGCTGACTTTCTGATCGCGTAAGGCCTACGGACAGGCTGTCTGCAGCTCTTTGGGTACCAGGCTTTTTTATTGTTTGGGCTCCAGCTGTCTTTTTAATCATCTTCAATAATTGAGCCCAGTAACCATAACATTGGAGCATTTTGGGCTGTGGGTTTTTTATGGGTCTGGCTTGGGTCTCCAAACAATACCGAGATATTTTAAAAAAATGGGTCCAAATGGTTAGTTGGGTGCTATATAGGACGTTTTAATGGACTGGGCTTATTGGGCTAATATTTTAATGTACAGTAACTAACTCGTTTTGTAGAGTTAAAGCAATGTATTTATGATGAATTTGCATAGGTAAGTAATTATTGATGAAATTATTGCCTAGCAAAATGTCACCATGCATGTTTGGAAAGAATAGTATTTTTGGTATGACAAATTTATTTTTGTTCATCCAAATTGAAATATTTTTTTCCTTATATTCTCTTATTGTTTCTTTGGCATCAATTCCTTTGACAGCAATATAATAGGACTCTTCATAAGCATCCATTTTTTCTAGAGGAAGGGCATTCCACCTGCGACTACTGATTATAGCTCCAATATCTATAAGAATACTGAGACTATAGGTTTTATGGATCATTCTACGGTACCCACGTGGGCAGGGGCGGAACCAGAAATTTAGTTTAGGGTGGGCACCTTTGGATCTCAAACTTATGTCCAGCAAATAGATTTTATCACTTTTGTTTCTCCTCATGATTTTGTATTGTAGGCTTTACATTTTGATTGTATTGATACTCATTTTACCCGTTTAATTAGTACAATGCATATTTTCCTTTTAACCAAAAAAGAAAAAAAATTTAACAGAAATAATATATATATATTTTATACGTATAATTTGATAAATAGTATATCCATTTGTTAGTTTGATAAATAATATATCCATTTATATTCTTTTTAAAAAGATAAATATATAATATATTAAAGGCCAAATCTAAGAACAATACTGATAAACTAACACATCATAAAATTTAATATTTTTTTTTTGGAATTTTCCTTTTACTTTTCTGCACTAATAAATCTAAAAATACTACAAAGTAACTATTTACTCCAAGACTCCTAGTGACCATTGGATCACAAATGAAAAAGTTTCCCTCATTAAGTGAAAAAAATAAAATCATTGTGGTATTCTTGTAAATAAACAACTATTTAGAAGATTACAACCATATTTTGTAATTAAGAAATTTCTTGGAAGTTTCCTTTCAACACAATTCTCATGGGTCAAACCATTTGCTCTAACACGTGCCTTCTTCTCCATTTTGTTTTGGTTAGTTTAATTTTTTCAACCAATACCCTCTCTTTTTTCCCATTTGGTCTCACCGCCTCCTCTGCATCATCCTCACAAACATTCTCTCTAACTTTTGTTTTTTTGTTTTTGTTTTTCACAAAATCTCATATACTCTTCCTCACTGGTCCTTCCTCCTTCAATATTTTCTTTGCTGGTGCGAGATCTTCATCATCATCCCCATTTGGTGTGAAGACGGAAGACCCATTTGAGCTCCATCGTTTAATAGTTTTCTTAGTGGTAGGTTAGCCATTACTTGAGGTCTTTGGGATAGACCATTTGGGTCTTCTTGGTTGAATTCTAGCAGATTTGATTGTTGGCTAGGTGTTATTTCTATCCTATGAGAGAGTGGATGTATGTAGTCGGAGGCAATGGCTCAAAGATGAATTTGAAATATAAATACATATCTAGGTAATTTTTTTTCTTTAGAAATTGAGGGTAGGCACGTGCCCACCCTGGTCACAAGCTAGTTCCACCCCTGCACGTGGGTACCGTACCTCTAAATGGGTAACCTGCTATAGCAGGTTATCAAAACATCACATTAATAGTACCATCATCACATTTGATGGTATCAATATCATATATGATAGTACCTTCATCATATTATTTAGTACCTTTATTCACTTCATATATAATAGTACCTTCATCACAATTATAGTACCTGGTACTAACATCACTTATGATGGTACCTTACATCACATACAATGGTACCTAACATCACATTGGTTAATACCTTAATTTTGTGTCACATTTTATGGTACCAACATCACATGTAATGGTACCAAATATCACATATGATAGTACCTATCCTCACATTAGTTAGTACCTTAACTTAAAAAAAAATAATAATAAAAAAAAATAAAAATTATGATATTAAAAATAATAATAATAACTGACAATCAATTTGTTGTACCTAAAATTTATATTTATATTTTTAAGTTATACCTAAATTTGAGAAACCCTAAAATCATCTTCTTTATTGCTCAACTATCTCTCTTATTCTCCTTAGTTCAGGAAATCATGCAGCAACAAAAACTAGCCCAACCAGGCCAACGAAAATTTCAAATCAAACCCACTCTATCCTTGCTTCCAAAGTTTGTGATTGCTACGACCTCAGCTTCAAACTCAACCACCACCTCAGTGGCAACCAAGATCCACCTCCAAAACACCGAAGCCCACTGTCCCACACTCCTTTATCATCGTAAATCGC
The DNA here is from genome assembly GCA_907173295.1 of Fagus sylvatica. NCBI lineage: Eukaryota > Viridiplantae > Streptophyta > Magnoliopsida > Fagales > Fagaceae > Fagus > Fagus sylvatica. Next base: position 82,363 of record CAJSFY010000136.1, on the reverse strand, counting down.
CATGAATGCCTGTACCCACAGCAAAGGTCTGGTTCACAAATTGACGATTGTGTCGTCGTTGCCAAGATCTGAAACCCAATCATCGCCACTTGAATCCTCCTTGAACCCAACTGCCATCAACGATCTGTTTGAAGCCTCCATGAATCCTCCATTAAAGGGCTTGAATTTTAAAATACATCTTTATGTATTTTTGAATATTTTATTAAAAAGTATCAGTTGATAGCATTTTCCATTAATTAAGTAGATGAAACTGTAACGAAATGATTAATTAGAGAGTGCTTGAATTTGAGGTGCAATGTAATCAGTTTTGAATGTTGATTAAGAAACATAGACCATGTGCCATGTCACTTGCTTGACATTCTTGGGATGTTCTTAAATGGGAAAATTAGGTAGAGAGATTACAGAGGCTTTACTGGAGAACACTAAGGACAAAAGGGTGTAAGATGAGAAGAAGCTCTCTGTGTTGATATGCGAGAATGAAGAACTATAAACAAAAACAAAAAAAGACATGGGGAAAAAAATTAAAAACTTGTTCAACCCGTGACTGGTAGACTCATTTAGTTAAAGTATACGATTTAGATTAAATTTGTAAAAATCAATGGTTAAGATTTAAATGGGTACCATACCCATAAAAAAACTATGGGTATTGTAGAATGACCCTAGGTTTTATATCTTAGAAAATTAAAAAAATCCTAAAACATACAGATATTTTTTTCTTTCCTTGACTAGGAGAGAAAATAATTTCTTCATTTCCATTTTGCAAATGATAGATTTGGGTAAAACTTTTTACTTCTCTTTTATCTTTAAGATAATTTGTTCCTGGCATTATAGGGATTTGAACATTCTATTTTATTTTATATTGCAAGAGGTTCATTTTTAGAACTACTGCTTTTTGCTTCATCTTTTTTGATGTTTTTTTTTTTTTTTCATCTTCTTTAATATTTCTTGGCATTGTAAAATTATTCTTGCAAATTTCCCATTCATTTTCTTGATGAGGAAAATCTTTCATCCATTTATTTACTCTATTATCTAGGAAACAAAAAATTGTTTCCTGAAACCTAAAGGGATATATGACTTGTATCTTTATTTTGATCATCCTAATTTTCAGTTAGATCAGATAAAAGCCATTGTTTTGGAACTTCTAGTTCCTTCCAATCAATTAATCTAGGACTAATTTCTGTATCAAAGGGTCTAGGCTCAAAGATTTCTACAAACTTCTTGTCCAGATATTTTGTAGTTGTTTGTGGTAACTTGGTTAATTGATGGATAGTTTTACAATGAATTGCTAGATCATGAGAGTTTGATTTCATATCTATGCTTCTAGTTTTTATTCAAATCCTAATTGTGTCTTCCAGATTACCGTCGTCAATTAAAATAAAATAATTTGGTTTGATGTTGAACCAAACTATCCCATTAACTAGATTAGACGTGTTATAATTTAATGGGTCGGGATGGACCCGAGCCCATGATCCGCCCACTATGGGTTGCGGGTCCCATTTGGTTATGTGATAAGAATAACTATCCATGATTTGATCCAATTCAAATCATGGGATAGTAGTTATCAAATCCCTTAAAAGAAGGGATGTGCTCTTATCTAACATAATATATTCTTTGTGAATATAATTTATGATACGTACAGAAAACCAAATACAGAGAGAGAACAGTTAATCATATACAGAGAGAAAAGCTCTCAAATTCAAAAGTGTGTGAAACTCTCAAATAATCCCTTAGGATTTAGTTCGTGGAAGAAAAGGGCAACTCTAGTAGCCAACCTCAACCCACGAGAACAAGGACGAACACGAGAGCATAGAGGGGTTCAGAAGATCAAAAAGGAAAAGCAGTGTAACAGGCCAACCAAAACGATCCGGGTCTTCCGCAACGAGTAAGTGTCTCAAACCCGGTCATATGAAATTATGATTTACATTGGTATCAGAGCTATAGTTTGGCTTGCTTTGCTGTTTTTTTGATGCTATGATGTTCTTTGATGCTATGTTTTATTGGATTAAACCATTATTAAAATTGTAAAGTTTTTTATGTAAAACTTTTTATGTGGTTATGTTCCTATGAATAAAGGAATAATCTAATAAAACTTTTGAGTAAAACGGACCAATTCATATTTATTAATTGTGAAAAGTTACTGCCTCTTTGTGTTGTTTGAATAAGTTGGGTGTATAAATCCAGATTTATTCCGTAAACCCAGATTTCATGTTATATTGAATGTGAATGCAACAATTCTCTATATTGTTTATAAAGTACTGAAGATATTAGTCTTTAACGTGAAATTTTTATATCGTTGTGTACTGTGCGAATACATATATACATGGTTTGCCTTTTTAAATTGATTTGAAGTTAAACGGTTTTGTTCTGGGTTCTTTAATCTCATTAGTTCAGAAACAATGTTTTTTTTTGAATTAAAGAAAATCGTTTGTCTTTGATTATAACTGTTCGCCGATTATTACTTTCTGAGTATAATCTTATGCAAAACAGTGTATTGCAACGACCTTGAATATATCTATGCAGTTTCTTTATATGATTATTCTGTGCGACAGAAAACGTAATATTAATATCACTGTACAGTAATATTAATATTTCTATTCATCAATTGGATTTGTTATAATTTTCCAGATCTCTAATATTAATGTTTCTATATGAATATAGAACAAAGTATATATGAGAAAATTACGTTTAACATGTTGTTCGATATATACTATTGAAACTTGCTGGAAATACTGTTTGCATAAAGTGTAATATATGAATACATTTTAGTGAAACAGTTGAAGAGAAGTTATAATAATATTGATATTATCTGAATATAATATTAAAAGACTTAAACTGGTTTAATTGAGTGAAACATTTTTATGTTCATATAAATTCTTTTTTCCAGATTTAAATTATAGTCTAGAATTTTCTATAATATTTATTGTGATTAAAAATTATGGAAAATTGATTAAAATCTGGAAATTTTTAGTGTAGCTATTACAATCTTTTTGTATTGATTGAAAGCATGATATGTGTTGTCTATTGCTTGCTGCCCTAAAGAATTTTTTGGACCGTCCCATCCATTAAAAGACCAATATTTTTGTTGATGTGCAAGCATATTAGTTCTAGGATTAATGGATGGGCAAAATTGACAATTTATTTAAGCTTATGTTCTTGTATGCGTGTATGGCTTAAGAATATTCCATGAGGTATAATGTGAAACGTGACATCCCCATTTTCCCATTTAATTTAATGTAAATTAGATCCTTTTGTAGTAGGGATTAATTTTTGGAAATGTAATTTAAATTATAAGGTTGTATTATTTTAAGGGAAAAACTTGTAAGGGGATGTGTTTCACGCCAACATTATACGTGGAATATTCTTAACATAAGTTAAATTGTCAATTTAAGAATCCACATGGGATTCTTGCGCAATGAATGGTGTATGGCGCAAACCAATGATGCATGACTATATATTATCTGTTAATATACAATGTTATGCATGATTATATTATTTTGTTAATATAATAAAATGGCAAATATTAGGCGAGGTCCTTATACCCCTAATATATAAATTTACTTGAAAATTAATTAATAAATATATTCTTATTCCACACATTTTGGGAGATGATTCCGAGCCTAGCAGAGTTTCGATCTCAAATGTGTAGAAAGATAATATTTATTAATTGGATTTTCGATTAAATAAGATAAAGATGTGCAAAATAACTAATAAGTCGACCCTTTTGTGAATTGAATGTAGATATAATGGCAGCCAAAAATGTAGTAGCTGATCTAACTAGGGGCGACAAATTAACTGGCAACAATTATGACATCTGGCATAGGAAGATTCAGTATCTTCTTAATGAGCAAGAGCTCCTGGAAACTTTGTCCAGTAAAATGACCAGACCTGAAGATGGGAATACGGCCCAACACAGACGTGATTTGGAAGCCTACCAGTCTTGGTTTAAAAAAGATCGAAGCACGCGCTTTACTATGCTAAGCAGCATGCATGATGATCTGATTGGAGAGTATGAGACTTTCCAAAATGCCAAGGACATGTGGGACCAACTCAAGTTTGACTTCGGTGGTACATCTACCACTAGGCTAAGGAGCCTAGTCCTCAAGTTTGAGGTGTACCGTAAGGATCCAAAGCATACGATGACTGAACATCTTAGAATGATGTCTGGAATGATTCGTGACTTAAAGGCTGCTGGAAATGTCCTTTCTGATGAGCAACAAGTGCAAGCTGTAATACGATCCCTTCCTGATTCATGGATTAGCATGAAACAAATCATGACACATAATGAGAATATCAAAAACTTTGCTGATATATCTCGTCATGTGGAATTGGAAGCGGAGCGCCAAGAGGCGACCAAATCTGCAGCCCTTATCGCCCATGGTGGGCAGCGCAAACCAAATGGGTTTAAGCGCAAAGACAAGGGCAAGGCAGCAAGGCAGGGTGGGCCTAGCACTAATGCTCCCAAAGTCAACAAGGGTGCAAATCAGCACAAGCGCAAACGCGGTGCAAAGAAAAATATATCCAAAATGAAGTGCTACAACTGCAACAAACTGGGACACTTCGCTCGTGATTGCACTGAGCCGAAAAAGGTATCCCTTTCCACTTGATCTTAGTAGCATTTATGTATGCTATCCAAGTAGCATTTTTGTATGCTCACATGTATTTGTTGCTAAATCTATTTCTGATTGGATTATAGATACAGGAGCAACAAGACATGTAGCTCGAGATCGAGCAGGGTTCGTAGATTATAGAAAGATTCCAGCTGGGACCCATGTTGTGTACATGGGAAATGGAAGTTATGAAGAAGCATTAGGAGTGGGTTCGTACCAACTTCACTTGCGCACAGGGCGCACACTACTTCTCCATGACGTCCTTTATGTGCCTGGAGTCCTTTATAATCTTTTATCTGTTTTTACATTGTTGCAGTTAGGATATGATTTTCATTTAAGTTGGAATGGTCTGGATATTTTGTTGGATGATGTCATTTTTGGACATGGGTCAATTTGTGAAAGTTTATTTAAAATTGACTTATTTGAGTCTTCTACCTCATCTACTTTTATAATTGATTGTAATATGACTATCAGTTCATCTACATGGCATGCCCGACTGGGGCACATAGGGAAAGATAGGATGGCCAGGTTAGCTAGAGAAGGTCTTTTAGGCCCACTCGCTAAGGTCGACCTACCTATATGTGAGCCTTGTTTGGCAGGCAAGGCATGTAGAAAGCCTTTTGGTAAGGCTGTGAGAGCTACTCAACCGCTTGAGTTAATTCACTCAGATATTTGCGGACCTATGAATGTAAAGGCACGTCATGGCGCCTCATATTTTCTCACATTCATTGATGACTACACGCGATATGGTTATGTTCAGTTGATCGCTCACCGCTATGAAGCTTTGGATTGTTTCAAACGCTTTGTAGCAGAGGTTGAGAATCAACATGAAAAGAGCCTAAAAGCTCTTCGAACTGACCGTGGGCGCGAGTACTTGTCTGATCAATTTAAGGATCTATGTGAAGAAAAGGGGATACGCAGACAACTTACTATTCCTAACACTCCGCAACAAAATGGTGTAGCGGAGAGAAGGAATAGAACACTGTTAGACATGGTTAGGTCTATGATGGCGCAAGCTAACCTCCCAATATCTTTTTGGGGGGATGCACTTTTGACTGCTGCCTACATACTTAACCGTGTGCCTTCTCAGTCAGTTTCCTCCACCCCATACGAACTTTGGAAAGGCGAAAAGCCCAATTTGGAGCATTTACGCCCTTGGGGATCTGCTGGTTTTGTACACAGCACCGCCCATAAGTATGGTAAATTGGGCCCTAGAGCTAGGAAGCATATCTTCATAAGATATTCTGATAGCTCGAAAGGATATGTCATGTATGGTGAACATCCCAATGGAGGAATGACTGAAATAGAGTCGCGCGATATCGATTTCATCGAGACTGATTTTCCTAGCATTGGCGATGCTAACAGAGATCTTGACCTCTATGAGTTAGAGGAAGATGAAGGCACCTTACCATCTTCAAGCGAGGGTGGGGGATTAGTTCCTCGTCCTGTAATCGCTGAAGATAGTGGGAGTGATCTTCAACCTAGTGGCAGTATTACACTAGATCAAGATTCTCAAGCCCGCCGAGTTAGCAGCAGAGGCCACATTCCTCGTCGTCATTTTGAGATTGAGGGGAATGTTCTCCTATGCGATGCTAAAGATGTGGATGAGCCTGCTTCTTTCAGTGAAGCGCTCCATTCACCAGATAGGGATGAGTGGATGACTGCTATGCAGGAAGAGATGAGTTCCATGGACAAGAATAATGTCTGGGAGTTAGTTGATCTTCCGCCTGGGCGCAAGACCATTGGAAACAAATGGGTTCTAAAGGTCAAACGCAAGGCAGATGGTTCAATTGACAGGTACAAGGCGCGCCTCGTGGCGAAAGGCTATACTCAACGAGAGGGTATTGACTATGAGGATACATTCTCCCCAGTGGTGAGATTTGCCTCTATACGCCTGATCCTATCCATTGTAGCAAAACAGGATTTAGAGCTTTTCCAAATGGATGTTAAGACTGCATTTCTCAATGGAGAACTAGATGAAGAGATCTATATGGCTCAACCAGCGGGTTTTGAAGCTAAGGGACATGAGCGCAAAGTGTGTCGGCTCAAACGTTCCATCTATGGTCTCAAACAGTCATCTAGGCAATGGTATTTAAGATTTCATGATTCCATTACCTCTTTTGGTTTTGAGATGATTGAAGAAGACCATTGCGTGTATCTTAAACGATCCAAGAGAAGCATTCTAATCTTGTCATTATATGTTGATGACATCTTGCTAGCTGGAAATGATATGGATTCCATTGTCACCACTAAGAAGTGGTTGTCCTCTACTTTTGAGATGAAGGACATGGGTGAAGCAAATTTTGTGCTGGGAGTTAAGATTACCAGAGACCGTTCAAAGAAACTTCTTAGTTTATCCCAAGGGACTTACATCAAGAAGATTCTTGAACGTTTTCATATGCATAACTCCTAAACCCATTGACACTCCAATGGAAAAAGGATGCACTCTCAGCCTAGATCCAGTGTCCTAAGAATGATGAGGAAAAGAATCAAATGTCCAAAGTGCCATATGCATCTGCAATTGGGAGTCTGATGTATGCGATGTTGTGTACACGTCCAGACATATGCTTTGCAGTTGGCATGGTTAGTCGCTATCAGAGCAATCCTGGACCTGCTCATTGGAGAGCGGTCAAGAGGATTCTACGGTACCTTCGTGGAACCAGTGATCATGCTCTATGTTATCATGGCGGAGACCTGAGATTGACAGGTTACAGCGATGCTGATTGGGCCAGTGACAAGGATGAGCGCAAGTCCACCTCAGGTTATGCATTCATACTAGGAGGTGGAGCTGTTTCTTGGTGTAGTAAGAAACAGTCATGCATTGCACTCTCTACCATGGAGTCAGAATATGTGGCTTGTTCAGCAGCTGTCCAAGAAGCTGTTTGGCTAAGGAGATTTTTGCAACGTTTAGGTGTTACAGCTCATGCAGAGGATGCTGTATTACTATATTCTGATAGTACATCAGCCCTAGCGTATGCAAAAGACCCTAAGTACCATGGGAAGGCCAAACACATTGAGCTTCGGTACCACTACATTCGAGATATGGTTTCACAAGGGGAAGTGATCTTACAGCATATATCTACTGGTAGCATGGTGGCTGATCCTTTGACCAAGCCTATTGCTAGAGATTTGTTCTTCTCTCATACTAAGAGTATGGGACTCCGTAGGATATGATATGCTTAGATACTTTGTTTTTGTATCGACATTATTGTTATTGTTTTATGATATGAGTATTCATTTTATCAGCTTTATTCTTATGTGAAATATTGTTGATAGCACATCTTTGAAATATGTCACCAGGCAAGAATCGACCCTCTCACACGGGTGATTCACCTTGGCGCTTAGATAGCGAGCAAGATGAGACATTTATGTCATTTAGCGCTAAGATAGCGAATTAAGACATTTATATCTTTGGCACCTAGAAGGTGAGCAAGATATATATATTAGTGACATGTCGCCTTAGATGGAGCTAAGATGAGACCTCATGATAGGTCGAACATAGAGTGATGCCAAGACTCTATGTAGCCTGAATTATAGCCGAATGTGAGTTTTTCAGGCAGGCACTTGGAGAGTGACTGGGCTAAAACTCAGGTTAGGCGCTTGCGTAGCGACTAGACTCAGATTCGTATGGCGTTTCTACCCATCCATAGTGACATGCTCATTTTTATGAGATAACGCCATAGCATACAATTCATACTGTATGTGCTTTATGCCGACCGACAGTGGGAGTGATGAATGATCCCTGCTTCGTCACTGTGTGAGCCACAAGGATCAATGATCCTAATTTTACCCTTTGTCGACCTAAGACTATGTTATGAAGAGGAAGTTTAATGTCGCTACTTTAGCATGCAAACCGAGGACCATGAGTGATTCGGTCTGACGGGGCATGTCTGGGAAAGCGGTTGAACCCAATTTAATTAACATGAGGACTTAGGGAAGACTGTTTGATAATATACCATGTTATGTAACTCATTGCTGGCCAGCGTCTATGTTGTAATGTGTTTGCAATATAGGACATGAGTACATCACATATTTGGGGTAAAGCACTGCTTACCATGAGGGATGAAGAGTGCTTAATCTGGTATAGTCAAACCGTCTAGGGTATAATCGAGATGCTCTCGAATGATGCACTTTTATTGGTCAAGAGATGATTTGATAATTGTTGCTCATGAGACTGTACGTTCTTCTCGTGAGGTCGCACGAACTATTTTCTAGTATGAGGAGATTATTGTAAAGATTGAGAGATTGCTTCACCTTATGTGGGTGGACGCCTCACCCTGTGTGGGCGAGTGGGAGCTGTTATAATTTAATGGGTCGGGATGGACCCGAGCCCATGATCCGCCCACTATGGGTTGCGGGTCCCATTTGGTTATGTGATAAGAATAACTATCCATGATTTGATCCAATTCAAATCATGGGATAGTAGTTATCAAATCCCTTAAAAGAAGGGATGTGCTCTTATCTAACATAATATATTCTTTGTGAATATAATTTATGATACGTACAGAAAACCAAATACAGAGAGAGAACAGTTAATCATATACAGAGAGAAAAGCTCTCAAATTCAAAAGTGTGTGAAACTCTCAAATAATCCCTTAGGATTTAGTTCGTGGAAGAAAAGGGCAACTCTAGTAGCCAACCTCAACCCACGAGAACAAGGACGAACACGAGAGCATAGAGGGGTTCAGAAGATCAAAAAGGAAAAGCAGTGTAACAGGTCAACCAAAACGATCCGGGTCTTCCGCAACGAGTAAGTGTCTCAAACCCGGTCATATGAAATTATGATTTACAAGACGTAATACCACCAATCATAGCCTTAATGGGATCCCTAAACCTTTTGTCTAGGACTACCGCTAAGATGGGTGTCTCTATTCCTTGACGGAAAAGTGCTGCAATTCCTATTTGGATTAGGCCAATATGAATATATCTAATTTCAGGATATTTTTTCTTCCATCTTGCTATTTTAGCTCTATTAAATAAAGTAAGATCTACTGATCCTTCATTTGATAATTTTGAAGTGGTGTTTCCACTAAATTGTTCAAAAACTCTTGCTAAGAATATTTTGAACTTTGATAATTTGTAAATTTCTTCTTTCTTTATTTCATGTTTCTTTCATAATTCTTCAATCTGTTCTTCAGTGAAGCTTATTTCTTCTCCGATAACATCTTTTAATTTTAAATTTTCTATTTCTTGTCTAGGGATCGTTGTTTGATCAATAGATTGTTCATCTTGCATCATAAAGATAAAGTCGTCTTCTTCAGATGAGAAACTTTCTTTATCACTTGAAACCTCATAGAAATTTTCTTCTATGTTTGAGATTTCTTCTACATATAAAACTTCAAACTCTTTTTCTTCAAGAAATTTGATCATTTTCTTTCCTCCCTTTCCTTTTCTAGGACATTGATGAGCATTATGTCCTTCTTCATTACATAGGTAACACTCACAAGTTTTTCTCTTCTTGTGTTTTTTTGTATACTTTTTTCTCCTAATATACTTCTTTTTGGAGAGAAAGTCTTTTTTTGACTTTTTCCAAGGTTTCCATTTAAATATTTTCTTTTTATGTGATTTCCTTTTTGGTAATTCACATCCTATCTTCCAAGATTCTTTTAAGACCTTGTCATAACATTTTTTTCCATGACTATTATTACTAATTTGATTTTTAACTTGCTTTTTGGCTTTAACAAGCAAACACTGTTCAGTAATTAATCTCAGGACATAATTTATTCTATATCCAAGATAATCTGGTTTTTCTAATTTGTTTAAAAATTTCGGATAACCTTTTCTACTCATCTCATCCCATGGGCTTGGGAGTTAGATGAAAAACTGCTCTAACCAATACTCATTTTTTGGTGGGTTTACCAAAAGATAATATTTTTGAAACACTTTAACATAATCTTCAAAATAGCAAATATTGCATAATTCTAGTTTGGATAGCATAAATTAGCATCTTCTTGGATTGACGGTTCTCCAACATAACCACAGACTTGTTCCTTTATAATTTTTGCAAATTCTCTTAAAATTTCGTGATGTCCAAGAAAAATAGAAAGTAAAGTAGTTTCTTGTCCTTTACCTTCTTCTGTTTTTTCCCACTGCTTCAACCACTGCAAGGTGTCTCCTTGAAGGGTAGCTGCAATGTAATGAAGAAAATTTTCTTTTGTCCAAGTATTTTTGTAATTGAACACTTTGATAGATAGGGACTGATCTCAATCATCTATTACCTTTAATTTATCTTTCAAAGGTATATTTGTTAGATCAAGGTAGGTTCCGTTTTGAGCAATTGATTATTTATTCATATTGTAGACACCCCAATTTGTGCTGGTTGATACTCATGGCCCCTGATCTCAGTGATGATAATTTAAGATCTCTCATAAGCAAATGTGTGTTGAAAACCATCCAGAAAGTTCTAGAAAACAAGTGCAAGAAGCTACCTTTAACCTAATAGGTGTGTGCCCCTTTGAAGGTGGCACATGTTTGTAGTGAGGAGGCGTACACCTTTCCAAAGAGGCGTGCGCTAGTGCCGCCAGGCAGAAACTCTAATTCGTGGAGACTGGCTGATTCCTGCGGGACCAGGTTAGTTTGCCCCTTCTTCAAGCAAACCTTAGCCCCTTTATCACTATAAAAGGAGCCCCATACCTCACAAAGAGATCATCCCAGAGAGTCTCCACAGAAACACTGAAAATACCAAGAAGCACTGGTATAGTAGAATAGAGAGAAGTAGGAAGAAGTAGTCCTAGAGTAGTAAAGTTCTACTGAAGTAGAAGCCTAGAGTAGAAGAGAGAAGAAGTAGTCTTAGAGGAGCGAAGCCTTGCCTAGAAGAAAGTAGTGAGGTAGAGTTCTTGAGCAAGTAGTTAATTTCTAGTTGAAGTATTAGAAGGATAACCCCTTTCTCACGAAACTCCAATCACAAACCTAGGCGTCCAAAGCCTTTCTTGTTGAAGAATAACACACAATTCTGTCAAAGAGATCAAGTTTGAAAGACCGGTGATAATCTACTAGGTTGTTGCAAGCTCCCTAGAGGCTAGGTATGGATCTCCCTAATAGGCCATACCAACCTCCATGAATGTTTGTTTGTTTTACCGTTTTCTAGGTTTAGTTAGAATAACTAAATCTTTATTTAAATTGCATGTTTGATCACGCTCCAATGAGCTATGCCATGTTTGTTTGTTCATTAGTTAATATGTGTTCTAGGTTAGAAATATGACCTATGTTGTTGTGGGGATGAACCCCATAACTTGGTGAGAGTTGGATTCAAGGTGAGGTTCTTTACTCCAAATCAATATGAACATTATGCCATGCTTTGTTTGGCTCTTGATTGTGCTAGATCTAGGTTTACGTGCTTTTGTATGATTAGAGATTCTTCAATAAACTCTTTTGAAGATATCAAGTAAAATAAAGGAAGGCCAACCATTAGGTTAGGTGTTCTTGGGTGCCTGACACCTTCCCAAGACGTACCTTAGCTCTGGACCTAGCTAAAAAATAATCCTTTTGTGCATGAAGTCATATTTATGGTTCTTGGACAATAAACCAAGTGACGACTCCTTGTTCCTCTGTTTCTAACTCTAAAAAGGTTTGAGAATACGAACGAGCCCTTAAAGAAGAAGATGTGACCAACGCGGCATCTCACAATGGCGACTCCACCTCATAAGGAATTCAGAGAATGTCTCGTTTTCTCTTTGATGAGTTATCTCTAGATCACGTAGAGTGATATCGATCATGGTATTGTACATGAAATGATCCATGAAGAGCTCTACCAACTCTCCCCAATCCTTGGTTTGCCCCAAATTCAAGGTGTAATACCAATTTGATACTGATCTGGCCAGCGATAATGGGAAAGCTTGAAGGACTTGTTATTCATTGAGCCCTTTGATCTTGACAAAAGAAAGGGAAGGATTTTTGTTGCTCCTAAGAAAGAATCAATATCAGCATCAACATCCTCTTCAGAACCAACATCAAATGCATATCCATATCCAAGACAAAGGCCTAAGCCCAAAAGGCACTTTGATCCATTAGGGGCACCCATAACCAAAGTCTTCGAGCATATGTGCAAGAGAGGTCATCTCAAACCTCTGGATCCAACTCCATATCCTGACCCTCTATCAAAGAATTGGAATACGAATTTGTATTGCCTTTTCCACCAGAAGACAGGGCATAGTACTGATGAGTGTACACGGCTGAAGCATGAGATTCAAGATCTCATTGACAATGATGTCATCCCAAAGCCTAGGCTTACCAATCAATCCAATGTACTCTAGAATCCATTGCAAAATTATCAGAGAACACCTCCTCCTAATCAGATTAATTTCATTGAAGTGATACAAGAAGATTGGATGCTAGCCATTGATGATGAAGCCTGGGACGATTTCAAAGGAGAAGAACAAGCCCATAACACTAGTTGGTATGTGGAAGACATTAGTGAAATTGAAGAGGCACATCACTTGACAAGATGAGGAAGGCACTTCAAGCTTGCTTATCTAGAAGAAGATTATCCTGGGCGAGACCCACCACCTACAAGAGAAGCTGATAAAGCCAAAACTACTAAAGAGATAGAAGAAGACAAAGTCTTAACTCAATTGAAAAAGACTCAAGCTAGCATCTCTATGGATACCACACTGGAGCAAGTGCTATTTATCATGGGTGTAACCACTGATGATCTGCCATCATCTTTACTGCCAAAGACTTGCCACCCGAAGGAGGAGATCACAATAGAACTCTCTATGTGACTATAGATTGCATAGGTTCTAAAGTGCCAAAAGTGTTGGTTGACAATGGGTTTTCAATCAATGTATGCCCAATGCGCACTGCCACCAAGATAGGGTTCACTAGAGGACAACTAGCACCTTCAAGCCTCACAGTTAGAGCCTATGACAAGAGCAGCCAAGGAGTCATTGGAACTTTTGAAGCCAAATGCCAGTTGGGACCGGTAAGCTCATCAGTGCTATTCCATGTCCTTAAGATCACTACATCTTACAACTTGTTGTTGGAAAGAGCTTGGATGCATCCTCTAGGGATTGTGCCTTCTACGGTCCATCAAAACCTCAAGCTACCATGGAAGGGAAGAGTCCTCACCATTCTATACGATATCAAAAGCAACAATGATATACAATTGCAAGACTTTGAAATGATGAAGACTTCGAGCGTAGTCATTGCCTCCATATTGAAGAAGATGGGCTACTAGTCAGGCATGGGGTTGGGTAAGTTTAATCAAGGAATCAAGAAGCTCCTTGAAGTCTATAATCAAAGTGCCAAGTACAAATATTGCTTAGGATACAAAGAAGAGATGGGAGAGATGCCCAAGAACAAGTACACTCTAAATGAGAATTTTGTCAAACCTGGAGAAGACTTCCTATGCTGCGGATTTCCAGAGCCAAGAGGAGGAAAGCCAGGGCTCGAGATCTTCTTCAAGACTCAGTTGGCCTTAGAAGCCAAAGCTTTGGTAGAAGACAAAGCTCCGGTGGAAGACGAAGTTGATAAAGATTGGATGGAGCAAATGGATCCCGAAGCTATGAAGATGTTTGTCCAAGAGGGGAATGTGTTTCACATTGAAGAAGAGCAGCTCAAGGAAGATCCTGCTGCCATGATCATGCCATCGGATGGAATCACCAGAATTTGGTCATTTGAAAACAATTTTCTTGATGTAGTTTTTTATTATCAGTCCTGTTTCCAATTATCTAGTTAATGAAATGAATTTGAATTTTGATTACATGCATGTGTCCTCTGGCAATGAATTTGAATTTTGATTACATGAATTGTAATTATGTAGGTTAATTACAATTGATTGTTGAATATTTGATTCCTATTGATGTATGTTTTATTTCGTACTTTCTATAAGTTCAATCATGTTTTTCTTATTATTAAGGGGAATATTTCATTGTTTCAATTAGGTATTGTGATTTATAAAATTGAAAAGTTTTTCTAAATATTATTCTAACCATTTTATTTTTTCTGGTTATAAAGTGTTCCTAAATTCTTTTAGTTCAATTATGTCAAAAGCTCTTTAAAGGAAAATAATCAATTATATATTGTTATTAGAACAAGGTTTTTACCGAAATTACAAGAGAATCATACTGTTATAGAGAAACACCCTGAAACCCTAGTGTCTTTTTATATATTAAATTTTCATAAATGAAATCCATTTTACCCTTATAAATAGTTAATTACATTGTCGTTTGAAAACACAAACTCCCTGAGGATCGACAACCCTTTACAGATTATGCTACAAGAACCGTTTATTGTTGAGCGACATCAATAACCTACAAAGAGGGTTAATGGGGGCTAGGTGGGTGTTTAGCCTTCCACATGTCATCTTGGTGGGTGAAATTACTAATTGGTCCTCAAAATGATATCTATATAATAGTATAGCTTTCTTTTAGTGTACGTGTATATATATAATTATCTATACACTAGACTATAACCCGCACAATGCGCGGTTCTTTTTCATTATTTTTATAAAAATATGTTTCTAACAAAGCAAATTAACTAAGAAGAAGGAAAAAATAATAACAACAAAAAAAGAAAAAAAAAGTGTAAAATAGAAAATGTAAATAATTTTTCTTTGCGCTTAAAAATAAAAATGATTATTTTTATTATATCTCATCAAATGTATTATATTGATTTTTATTATATTTCATCAAATGTATTATACTAAGTCTAAAAAGATAACTCCCAATAACTTTCTAGCCTAGTTGTATCGATTCTTTTTAATTGGGGTTTATATCCCGGGGTTGTATTCACTTAGCAAAAAAAAAAAAAAAAACTCACTTCACATCGTTTATGAATTTCAATCACTTTGGTAAACCTCAATTGTTTTATATAAGGAATCTAGATGTTCAAAGGTTTCTCATTTTTGTTTAACTTACAACACTTTGATAGTATAAATAAATAATACAATTTATCACATATTTAATTATCTCATCTTTTCCTTTTTTGACTTTCTTTTGTTTTTCTTTTCATCTTTTTTAGGGCAATTTATCACTTATTGTCGACACCGGTGGAAAAATTGCGACCTAGAAGTTGTTAGGTCTTTTACTTTTTCCTAGATCCCGACCCCCATTTGGCGAGTGTGTGTGTGATCTCTATATCTTTTTTCAGTTTCGAGATATGAGTTGTGTGTGTGTGTGTGGGAACATGTGTACGTGTGTGCGAGTGAGCACAAATTTGGAGTCGCCACCAACCATGGGAAATTTAAGGTGTGATTGGGCACCTATGTCTAATAGATTTTATCTTATTTAGACATTTAAAACAGCATGGTCTTGAACCAGAGATGGGTTCGGGGGTTTGCTTATGCGTGGGGAAGGTGTTAGGCACCTCATGACATCCGTTTAAGAAAACGGTTACCTCCCTTCTAGTGTTCCTTTTATTTGCTAAGCCTAGGTTTGTTGGTTTTAATTATGCACAAATGTCCCAAATTTGGTCATGCAATGTACCAAGAATGGCAAATGCAATTTGACCTCATTTGGTTTTGATTAGACTCTTTATTTCAACGTCCCTCATCTTTGTATTTTTTAAGTTCCGGGCAGTTCGGTGGTAGGATGTACTTGAAATCCTAACACCTAGTGCCGAGACAAACAATTAATGTTTTTGGTGCCATATTCGGGATCTCTTCACCCTTGATTTCCAAGAGTAAAGCGGTCCGTCAAATGGCGGGGTTTTGGGTGATTAATTCACACTTTTGGGGAATTTTAGACCATGATCTTATGGGAGTTAGGACGTGTAGAATCCCTTACACGAAAGTACGTAACAGCCACGCCCCCGTGTAAAGGACTCGTACCATGGTGTCCCAAAAGCCAGGGTGAGCCATTGCCCTTGGGTTGCACCAACTTCGTTTCTAACGCCCACATTACCATGTTTACTCTTTTTAAAGTTTTTCATGGCAAAGTGTATTTTGATCACATTTTTGTATCAAAGCTAGTAAATACTCAAGGCAAGTAATCATGGCATCAAAATGGTAAAACATTCAAACAAGTAATCACGGCATGGTCGCAGCACATAAATCACAAGAATGAATGAGTATGGAATGATCAGGGCATGTTTGCAGCACATAAATCATAAAAATGAATGAGGATGACAAATATGGGTTGACATAAATACAACGCTTAATCCAAAGTGTAATTTATGACAACGTGAGAATTTTTAGGGAAAGGGTAAAGACCTCGTGGGGTCGGGATTCAATGCTATTGAAAGACTTACTCGAATCTCGACACCACCATAGGATTTACATGAATAAAACAAAGCAATCTAAAAGGCGGTTTCAAGGCCTCTCGGGCTTACATGAGGAATTAGTGCTATTGAAAGACTTACCTAAACTTTCGAGGCCAAATAGGACTTAAATGAGTGAAAATCATTTTGAAAATGGGTTTCAATGCCTTTCGGGCTTACACAAAGGGTTAGTGCTATTGAAAGACTTACCTAAACCTTTGATGTCAAATAGGACTTATATGAGTGAAAATCATTTTTGAAAGGGGGTTTCAATGCCTTTCGGGCTTACACAAAGGGTTAGTGCTATTGAAAGACTTACCTAAACCTTTGATGCCAAATGGGACTTACATGATGAAAAATCCTTTTTTGAAAATACGTTTGTGGTTTGGCGGGTCCAACGCCTCATAGATTTACATGGGGTTTAGTGCTATTGAAAGACTTACCTAAAACCACCAATACCGGTCGGTGTTTTCATGCCCAAAATTCAAGGGAAAAAAGGGGATGGGTAAACAATATTTACAATGTAGTAAATAATGAAATAATGGCAATGAATAAATTTAAAGCATGATAGAAAGCGATAAATGTATTGAAAGCGATGATGGAATTTAAAGCAAGGGATTTTCGTGGGTCCAATGCCTTATGGAATTACGTGGTTGGTAATGCCTCATTAAGGTCTTACATAATCCACCGCGACCAATTGGGATTATTACGCCCAAATTACAAAGGGGGAAAATGGGGGATATTTACAATATAATATTCACAACGTAGTAAAGCGGTAAATAACGGTATTTAAACATGGGGATGTGTTTTTCGGGTCAAATGCCTCGTGGGCTAATATGGTTGTTAAGGCCTTATAGAGGGCTTATATAATCCACCAAAGCCACTCAGGATTGTCATACCCATTTTACAAAGGGGAAAAAAAATGGGGAATATTCACACTATAATATTCACAACGTAGTAAATGTAAATAAAAGCGATAAATATACTTAGAGCATTGCGGAAAACGATAAATAAATTTAAAGCAAGTATGAATCTAAATCAAAGGGATTTTTATGGATCCAATGCCCTATGGAATTACGTGATGGTTAATGCCTCTTTGAGGTCTCACATAATCCATCACAACCAATCGGGATTATCACGCCCATTTTACAAAGGGGAAAAATGGGGAAGAAAATAAATAATCACAACGTAGTGAAGCGGTAAATGATGGTATTTAAACATGGGGGTGTGTTTTTCGGGTCAAATGCCTCGTGGGCTAATATGGTTGTTAAGGCCTCATAGAGAGCTTATATAATCCACCAAAGCCACTCGGGATTGTCATACCCATTTTACAAAGGGGAAAAATAGGGGATATTCACAATACAATATTCACAAGTACGTAGTAAATGTAAATAAAAACGATAAATGTACTTAAAGCATTGCGGAAAACGATAAATAAATTTAAAGCAAGTATGAATCTAAAGCAAGGGGATTTTTATGGATCTAATGCCCTATGGAATTACGTGATGGTTAATGCCTCTTTGGAGTCTCACATAATCCATCACGACCAATCGGGATTATCATGCCCATTTTACAAAGGGGAAAAATGGGGAAGAAAATAAATAATCACAACGTTGTAAAGCGATAAATGACGGTATTTAACAAAGGGGGTATGTTCTTGGATCCAATACCTCGTGGGTTTATATGGCTGTTAATGCCTCTTTGAGGTCTTACATAATCCACCAAGACCAACTAAGGATTTTCACGCCCAAATACACGGGGAACGGAGATAATCACAATATAATATTCACAAGCACGTAGTAAATGTAAATGAAAGTGATAAATAAATTTAAAGCGTTACGGAAAGCTATAAATGTATTTAAAGCAAATATGGAAAGCAATAAATGAATCTTAAAGCATAAAACAATAGATAAACTTAAAGCAAATAAATAAAGCAATAAATGAACTTAATGAACATAAATAAAGCAATAAATGAACTTGAAGAATATAAATAAAACAATAAATGAACTTAAAGAGCATAAATAAAACAATAAATGAACTTAAAGAACATAACAAGAGTGGATCCTTGTGAATCCACTAAAAAAGAAAGAAAAAGAGAGAAGGGGGAGGATGACGAGAGGTTAGAGAGAGAGGCACCTAAGTAGATGCTTCTCACTCTAAAAACTCCCCAAAAACCCCCCAAAGAAAGACCCCAAACCCCTATTTTATGCCTAAAAGGATCCTTGTGAATCCACTAAAAAAAAGAAAGAAAAAGAGAGAAGGGGGAGGATGAGGAGAGGTTAGAGAGAGAGGCACCTAAGTAGATGCTTCTCACTCTAAAAACTCCCCAAAAACCCCCTTTGAAGGACCCCAAAACCCCTATTTTATGCCAAAAAGGATCCTTGTGAATCCACTAAAAAAAAGAAAGAAAAAGAGAGAAGGGGGAGGATGAGGAGAGGTTAGAGAGAGAGGCACCTAATTAGATGCTTCTCACTCTAAAAACTTCCCAAAAACCCCCCAAAGAAAGACCCCAAACCCCTATTTTATGCCTAAAAGGATCCTTGTGAATCCACTAAAAAAAGAAAGAAAAAGAGAGAAGGGGGAGGATGAGGAGAGGTTAGAGAGAGAGGCACCTAAGTAGATGCTTCTCACTCTAAAAACTCCCCAAAAACCCCCTTTGAAGGACCCCAAAACCCCTATTTTATGCCAAAAAGGATCCTTGTGACTAGAAGTGGAGAAGGGGGAATGGGAGAGTTGGAAGAGGCACCTATAGATGCTTCTACCTAAAAACTAAAAACCCCCCAAAGAAGACCCAAATATTTTATTGGATCCTTGTGAATACTAAAAATGAAAGATGATAAAGTGTTACCCAAATATCAACCTAAGAGAGGGGGTGATTTAGGTTGAGGCAAACTTTTTCGATTTAAATGCGGAGTTAAAAACTATCTTCAAATAGCAAATGTTGATTTAGCAAATGTTTGATCACAATTCAATTGCAATATAGATATGATATGAAATCAAGCACAAGTATATATATAAGCAATTAAATATGTAAGAGATAGAGAGAGAGAAAATCAAACACGATGATTGTTATCGAGGTTCGGCTTCCCGTGCCTACGTCCCCGCCTCAAGAACACTTCTTGAGGATTCCCAAATCCACTATTTGACAATCTTCTTTCGGGTGAAGATAAAACCGTTACAAATCTTCCTTACACAGTGAAGAGTAACCACCGAGTGAAAAATCCTTTTCACTCCTTAGGATTTATACCAAAACCCTAACAAAATACTCACAGGTTTCAACAAAGTATTTGTTGTACAAGATAAGGCTCTCTCAAAGAGTAATTGTACACAATATGCTCACTCTAATAGTATATCAAGGATTTGATCAATATGGCTCAAAAAGTGTTTAGAGAAATTTTCAATCAAGGATTTTGAATGATATGAAAATATAAGCTTGAGAAGGATGGATTGATGTATAAGATGTTATCTTTTCTATCTTTGATTTCTCTTGTATGCTTGTGTTTAGAAATGAAGAAAGGGTAGTATTTATAGCCATCATGTTGTCTTGCATTCTTCTTGATTTTCAATCAATCAATTTGCTTTCTTTGAAAACTTTTCTTCTTAAGATTTTTCAACCATAATTGATATGGTTGTCTTGCATGTGAATTTCAATCAAGTTGTTTGTCTTTGAAAACTTTAAGAGATTTTTCAATTGATATGGTTGTCTTATATTTGAATTTCAACCAATCAAGTTGTCTTTGAAAACTTTAAGAGATTTTTCAATTGATATGGTTGTCTTATATTTGAATTTCAACCAATCAAGTTTGTCTTTGAAAACTTTAAGAGATTTTTCAATTGATATGGTTGTCTTATATTTGAATTTCAACCAATCAAGTTGTCTTTGAAAACTTTAAGAGATTTTTCAATTGATATGGTTGTCTTATATTTGAATTTCAACCAATCAAGTTTGTCTTTGAAAACTTTAAGAGATTTTTCAATTGATATGGTTGTCTTATATTTGAATTTCAACCAATCAAGTTGTCTTTGAAAACTTTAAGAGATTTTTCAATTGATATGGTTGTCTTATATTTGAATTTCAACCAATCAAGTTGTCTTTGAAAACTTTAAGAGATTTTTCAATTGATATGGTTGTCTTACATTTGAATTTCAACCAATCAAGTTTGTCTTTGAAAACTTTAAGAGATTTTTCAATTGAAGTTGGTTTTAAAGTTGAGCCTTAAAGATCAAATCTTAATAAACTTTACAAAACCTAACTCTTACTTCTCATATGTCTCGGATCATTGTCTTTGAGCTTGATTTCTTTGTCTTGAGTCTTGATGACTTTGATCTTCAATGAATTTGCAACTTATCAACTTTGCATTTGCTTGATATTTGAATTGGCCATCTTGGTCCAATTAAATCAATAGTCAAAATTAAGCTTTAAAACATAAATCATTAGTTCATATGAAAATATCATTAATGAACAACTTAAAATCATGGTTATCATCAAAACTACATGAATGTCCTTGGATTAATTAGCCAATTAATAATTATTGAAACCTTGAGGCTAACAATCTCCCCCTTTTTGATGATGACACATATGATATGATATTTTTATACGATTTATGATTTTGAAGCTTTTCTTGAAAAGCTCCCCCTAAAATAATGCATATCTTTATATTAGAGATTTTTAAATCTCCCCCTATCTTTATGCATAGATCAATTTTTTTTTTTTTATTTAAGGCATTATCAAGCAATCAATATATATGCGCATTTTTGCCAATTATTGCAAGATATGATAATTCACCAATACATTCAAAAAATGTCATATCTTTCTCCCCCTTGGCATCATCAAAAAAATAATAATTATATTCAATATCTCCAAACATCACTCAACATTTTAAACAACCAAAATTAAACAAAAAATATATTTCTCCCTTTTGGTTTCTACCCCAACCATATCATATTTTTCTCTTATTTGGCATAAAGAAATAAAACAAATATATTCATATTTGTAAGATTCTTCATCCTAGTGGTTCGGATGGATTGAGGGTTCGGTTGAAGATGCTTCAGGAAAGGATATGATGTCCCTTGCCATATGCCTAAAATGCTGATGATTTAAGCAATCTGGAAAGGACATGGGATGAAGCCCATATATTATGTACTCTCTCTCTTCTGTCATACAAAGCTTCAGGTGTATCAACAGTTGTATGAACGGGATGATTCGGATGAGGAAGATATATTTGGAGTGTATGCTAAAGATCTTCCCATCAACCTGGTGTATGAGAGAGGTACTTCAACCGAGAAGCATGATCAATAATAATCTTGCTTCGTGGAAACTTGATCAATAATAATTTTGCTTCTATCTGAGAAGATCAAGTATTTGATTTTATGAATCTCTAAATGATGCTGCATCCTCTTAGAGTGTTATCTAAAGAATGAGAGAAAATATTATCGGAGAGGTGTGAGTATGTAGTGGAGAGGTGAAGCGAATTTATAGGACAGACGCGCTGTTTGAAAGAATGGTTCAGATTTTGCTACGTGTCATAAGTGTGAATGAATGGTTCAGATTTTGCTATGTGTCAGACTTATCCAATTACGCACGCCATAGACACCGATAAATCAGGAAGTTTGAAAAAAAAATTTCTGCTTTTTCAGAAAAAAGATCTTGTCGACGCATCGAGTTCTGAGTCAGTGATATTTCCGTATACGTTAAATCTCGAGATTTGAACGTTGAATTTTGAAGAAAAATCTCGGGAGTCGGGTGATAGGTACAGGCTGGTTGTTCAAAAATCTGAGGTTTATTTAACACACACTAATTTTCGATGAACTTCATCATTTTCAAACTCTTAGCTTAATCTCTTATTAGATTTTCTAGAATGGCTTCCTCTTCTTCTCAAAACAAACCAGAAACAATTAATCTAAATGATACACCTAGTGTGATGCCAGAAGTCTGGCGTCCTTACTTCCTTTCAATTAATGGCCCTGTGTCAGTAACTGATTCAGTGATATTGAATGGTGAGACTGCCACCGCAGTAGCTGCCGGTCTTTGTACTCCGGAGGATGCAAAGGTTTTAGCTGGGAGGACTGACCCACAAATAATAAATGAATCATTGGCACTCACGATTCAGTGTACTGCCACTGTTTCTAACATGGGACGTCGTCTTCATGTTAGGAATATGGAAGTGAAAACGCTGCGTTCTCAAGTCACCATTTTACAAAGGTTGCTGAAGGAGAGTAAGAAGAAAGTAGGGGAGGTCAAGGAGGAGAACAAAAGGCTGAAGGCGCTCGTGGATTCTTATGCCGATGATTTGGTAATCCGGTCCACAGAGCAGAGCAAGACCACTAATAAGCTGCAGAAGCAGTACGAGAAGCTACTAGCTGAGGTGAAGGAATTGACTTCTCGCTCTATCCCCAAATAAATGTAGTGGGAAGTGTAGTGGTTTTTCCTTTTGTGGTGACTTCTCCTTTATGGCTTTCTTTTTAATAAACTCAAGTTTGTTTAAATGATGAGTTTTATTTCTTATTTTATGCATGAACATATACGCAAATATACATAGAACTGGGACATATAATTTAATGTTCAAACAATATAACTAGGAAGATATAAAATGAACAATTTTATGAACATGATATGCATAAAATCATTTTATATTCAATTCTTAAGTATATATAGAAAGATAATAAGTTTAAACTCATTTGATATCAACGTATCTAGCCATACCTATTTCACGTCGAATTGTGCAAAATCGTTCTTCAATGAGAGGTTTCGTGAGAATATCCGCCCATTGACTATCGGTGCTCACAAATTCAAGTTCAATGTCCCCTTTTTGCACATGATCTCTTATAAAATGGTATCTAATTTCAATGTGCTTTGTGCGAGAGTGTTGGATAGGATTTTTACTTAAACTTATGGCACTTGTGTTATCACACCTTATGGGAATATGATCAAAAAGAATTTTAAAATCCTCTAGTTGTTGTTTTATGTAGAGAGATTGAGCACAACAACTACCGGCCTGCTACATATTCGGCTTCCGCCGTTGATAAGGCCACAGAATTTTGCTTTTTACTAAACCATGATACTAGTGAGTGTCCTAGAAAGTGACAAGTACCACTAGTGCTTTTGCGATCAATTTTGCAACCAGCAAAATCCGCATCCGTGTAGCTTATTAAGTCAAATGAATTTGACTTAGGGTACCATAATCCTAAATCAATGGTTCCAAGCAAATATCGAAATATTCGTTTGACTGCAATTAAGTGTGATTCTTTAGGACAGATTGAAATCGGGCGCAAAGACATACACTAAACATTATATCGGGTCTACTTGCGGTTAAATAAAGTAAACTACCAATCATACCTCGATATAGCTTAACGTCCACCGGTTTACCTTTCTCATCTTTGTCAAGCTTTGTTGAAGGACTCATGGGAGTTCCATATGCTTTAGCATTTGTCAATCCAAATCTTTTTAGTAAGTCTATGACATATTTGGATTGATTTAAGAATATCCCATCTTCGGTTTGCTTTATTTGAAGTCCGAGAAAGAATTTTAGCTCACCCATCATACTCATTTCGAATTCATCCTGCATAGTCTTAGAGAATTCTTTGCACAAGTTTTCATTAGTAGAACCAAATATAATATCATCAACATAGATTTGCACAATAAGCATGTCTTTTCCATCAAACATTAGAAATAATGTTGTGTCAAGTTTTCCACGTGTAAAACCCTTTTCAATAAGGAAACCACTTAGTCGTTCATACCAAGCTCTTGGAGCTTGTTTTAAACCATATAAAGCTTTTGATAATTTAAAAACGTGGTTTGGAAATTCATGATTTTCAAATCCAGGAGGTTGTTCTACATAAACTTCTTCGGCAATAAAACCATTTAAAAAGGCACTTTTGACATCCATTTGAAATAATTTAAAATTTTTAAAACATGCAAAAGCAAGTAACATGCGTATAGCTTCTAATCTAGCAACTGGAGCATAAGTCTCTCCATAATCAATACCTTCCTCTTGATTATAACCTTGAGCGACTAACCTTGCTTTGTTCCTTACTATTATACCTTCTTCATCCTTTTTGTTTCGGAATACCCATTTTGTACCAATGACGGAGTGGTCCTTGGGTCTAGGTGCAAGAGTCCATACCTTGTTTCTTTCAAATTGGTTTAGCTCTTCTTGCATTGGCCAAGATCCATGATTCATCTTCAATAGCTTCATTTATGTTCTTTGGTTCAATCTGTGAGAGAAACGCCATGTTGTTGCAGATGTTCTTGAGCTTTGATCTTGTGCTTACTCCACGTTCAACTTCACCAATGATCAATTCTTTAGGATGACTATGGACTACGTTCCAACTTTTTGGTAATTCTTCATTGTTGGTTGGAGGAAGCGCTTTTTCTTCATCTTTTGGTTCATCTACTTGATCTTTGACTTTTTCACTTAAATCAACTTGGTTAGATGAACTAGCTTTATTTTCAAGAGAAATTGGCTCATCATCACAATTATTTTTGATATGGAATGGATTAGTTTCATCAAAAACAACATGCATAGATTCATCAACAACCATAGTTCGTTTATTGAACACTCTATATGCTTTACTATTTGTAGAATAACCAAGGAATATACCTTCATCGGATTTAGCATCGAATTTACCAAGATTATCTCTATCATTCAATACAAAGCACTTACATCCAAAAACTTTGAAATATCCAATGTTAGGTTTTCGATTATTCCATAGTTCATAAGGAGTTTTATTTAAAGTGTTTCTAATGATGGTTCTATTTATAACATAGCAAGCGGTGTTAACAGCTTCAGCCCAAAAGTATTGAGGTAAATTATGTTCATTAAGCATAGTTCTAGACATTTCTTGAAGTGATCTATTTTTACGTTCTACTACTCCATTTTGTTGAGGAGTACGAGGTGCCGAGAAATTGTGTCCAAAACCATTTTGATCACAATATAGTTCAATATCTTGATTATCAAATTCTCTACCTCTATCACTTCTAACATTGTTAATTGTATAACCTTTTTCATTTTGAATTCTTCTACAATGTTTAACAAATGCTTTATGAGCTTCATTTTTGTGAGCAAGAAATAATACCCATGTATAGCGAGAGTAATCATCAACAATTACAAATGCATACAATTTGCCACTTAAGCTAGCGGTTCTAATAGGACCAAATAAATCCATATGCAATAGTTCTAGAGGTCTTGAAGTAGAAATAACTTTCTTTTTCTTAAAAGATGACTTAGTTTGTTTACCTAGTTGACATGCATCACATATTTTATCTTTAACAAATTTAGTAACCGGCAAGCCTTTTACTAAATCAAGTTTAGACAATTTTGAGAGTAATTCCATATTGGCATGTCCTAATCTTCTATGCCACAACCAACTATTTTCATTTATGGCAGCAAGGCAAATTGATTCTTTTGAAGTCATATTATCAAAATCAATAGTGTAGACATTTTCATTTCTAAATGCCACAAATAAAACTTGATTATCAATTTCATTTACTATAATGCACATGATTGATTTAAATATTACATTATAGCCTTTATCACACAATTGGCTAATACTTAGCAAGTTATGTTTCAAGCCATCAACCAAGAGAACATCTTCAATAACAAGAGAATGTGTTTTACCAATATTACCTATACCGATGATCTTTCCTTTTGAGTTATCACCGAATTTGACATTTCCTCCATCTTTTAGAGTAAGAGAAGTGAACTTGTTTTTGTCACCTGTCATATGCCTTGAACATCCACTGTCAAGAAACCACTTCTCCTTGGTAGATTTGGATATCAAGCATACCTACAAAACAAATTTTAAGTAACTTTCTTTGGTACCCAAATCTTCTTGGGTCCTCTTGGGTTAGTTGGTGGTGTGGTTCCTTTAATAATCCAAATCATATTTTTCATGGGACATGTATGAATATTATGCCCTATTTTTCCACAATGTTTACATATGGGAGATTTCAAGAGGTTTTCATTAATGAAAAATTTTTGATAATGTTTTTCTTTTATTTTCGGGTTATATCCAATACCCGCTTTGTCAAAAACACATCTTTGACTACCCAACAAATTATCCAAATTTTTCTTTCCATTTGTAAAGTTAGTCAAAATTTTAGTTAAGTTTTCAACCTTGAGTTTTAGTTCTTTATTTTCATTAATCAAAAGATTTGAATTGTGAACAATTTGTGATGATGTTTCCACATCATTTGCTTTCATTTTCTCAATAAAATTTTGTGACTTAACTTCCAACTTAATTATTTCTTCTTCTAAAAACAGATTTTTATCATTCAAAGAATTAATTTGTTTTTCTAGAATTTCATTTTTGTTTTTCAAATCATTTAATTCGTTTGAAAGAGATGTGACTTTCTTTTTAAAAACTTTATTTTTCAAAACATTCTTCTCAAATTCTTCAACCAATTCTTCAAAAGCATTTTGTAATTCATCATAGCTATAAGATTCATCTTCTAAAGAATTAAGTTTAGAAGTTACCTTCATCTTCATATGCCATTAAGCAAAAAGCTTTGGTAGAATCTTCTTCATCGTTGGATGTTTGTAAGGGCTAATGCTTGTCACATTCATCTTTCTCTATTTAACAAGGCAATTCATGATTCATGAACAAGCATGTTCATCTTTAGATTCCTTAACTTGATTAGTTCCTTCATAATGTAAGCTTCAAGTCTTGTCCCAAATTTCTTTAGCCTGAGTCACAACCTTGAGACTCTATTGTATTCAATTGGGTCAAGAGCACAATATAAAGTACTCATAGCTTTACAATTTAATTCAATGAGTCTTACATCAGCCTCATTCCATTCACTTTCTAATTTTGCTAAGGTTGCTCCTTCCACAGTTTTTGTGGGAATATGAGGACCATTTGCAATGATTCTCCAAACATGATAGTCTTGACCCTTAATATACATGATCATTCTATTTTTCCAATAGCCATAATCACTACCAATGAATAAAGGTGGTCTATGAGTAGATTGACCTTCAAGCATTTGAGGTCTAGGTGTGTTTGCCATGATCTTAACTCTAAGATTGTTAAATCTATATGTAGAGCCTTGGCTCTGATACCAATTGTTACCCAAATATCAACCTAAGAGGGGGGGTGATTTAGGTTGAGGCAAACTTTTTCGATTTAAATGCGGAATTAAAAACTATCTTCAAATAGCAAATGTTGATTTAGCAAATGTTTGATCACAATTCAATTGCAATATAGATATGATATGAAATCAAGCACAAGTATATATATAAGCAATTAAATATGTAAGAGATAGAGAGAGAGAAAATCAAACACGATGATTGTTATCGAGGTTCGGCTTCCCGTGCCTACGTCCCCGCCTCAAGAACACTTCTTGAGGATTCCCAAATCCACTATTTGACAATCTTCTTTCGGGTGAAGATAAAACCGTTACAAATCTTCCTTACACAGTGAAGAGTAACCACCGAGTGAAAAATCCTTTTCACTCCTTAGGATTTATACCAAAACCCTAACAAAATACTCACAGGTTTCAACAAAGTATTTGTTGTACAAGATAAGGCTCTCTCAAAGAGTAATTGTACACAATATGCTCACTCTAATAGTATATCAAGGATTTGATCAATATGGCTCAAAAAGTGTTTAGAGAAATTTTCAATCAAGGATTTTGAATGATATGAAAATATAAGCTTGAGAAGGATGGATTGATGTATAAGATGTTATCTTTTCTATCTTTGATTTCTCTTGTATGCTTGATGTTTAGAAATGAAGAAAGGGTAGTATTTATAGCCATCATGTTGTCTTGCATTCTTCTTGATTTTCAATCAATCAATTTGCTTTCTTTGAAAACTTTTCTTCTTAAGATTTTTCAACCATAATTGATATGGTTGTCTTGCATGTGAATTTCAATCAAGTTGCTTTCTTTGAAAACTTTTCTTCTTAAGATTTTTCAACCATAATTGATATGGTTGTCTTGCATGTGAATTTCAATCAAGTTGCTTTCTTTGAAAACTTTAAGAGATTTTTCAATTGATATGGTTGTCTTATATTTGAATTTCAACCAATCAAGTTGTCTTTGAAAACTTTAAGAGATTTTTCAATTGATATGGTTGTCTTATATTTGAATTTCAACCAATCAAGTTTGTCTTTGAAAACTTTAAGAGATTTTTCAATTGATATGGTTGTCTTATATTTGAATTTCAACCAATCAAGTTGTCTTTGAAAACTTTAAGAGATTTTTCAATTGATATGGTTGTCTTATATTTGAATTTCAACCAATCAAGTTTGTCTTTGAAAACTTTAAGAGATTTTTCAATTGATATGGTTGTCTTATATTTGAATTTCAACCAATCAAGTTGTCTTTGAAAACTTTAAGAGATTTTTCAATTGATATGGTTGTCTTATATTTGAATTTCAACCAATCAAGTTGTCTTTGAAAACTTTAAGAGATTTTTCAATTGATATGGTTGTCTTACATTTGAATTTCAACCAATCAAGTTTGTCTTTGAAAACTTTAAGAGATTTTTCAATTGAAGTTGGTTTTAAAGTTGAGCCTTAAAGATCAAATCTTAATAAACTTTACAAAACCTAACTCTTACTTCTCATATGTCTCGGATCATTGTCTTTGAGCTTGATTTCTTTGTCTTGAGTCTTGATGACTTTGATCTTCAATGAGTTTGCAACTTATCAACTTTGCATTTGCTTGATATTTAAATTGGCCATCTTGGTCCAATTAAATCAATAGTCAAAATTAAGCTTTAAAACATAAATCATTAGTTCATATGAAAATATTATTAATGAACAACTTAAAATCATGGTTATCATCAAAACTACATGAATGTCCTTGGATTAATTAGCCAATTAATAATTATTGAAACCTTAAGGCTAACAGGGAGGATGAGGAGAGGTTAGAGAGAGAGGCACCTAAGTAGATGCTTCTCACTCTAAAAACTCCCCAAAAACCCCCTTTGAAGGACCCCAAAACCCCTATTTTATGCCAAAAAGGATCCTTGTGAATCCACTAAAAAAAAGAAAGAAAAAGAGAGAAGGGGGAGGATGAGGAGAGGTTAGAGAGAGAGGCACCTAAGTAGATGCTTCTCACTCTAAAAACTCCCCAAAAACCCCCCAAAGAAAGACCCCAAACCCCTATTTTATGCCTAAAAGGATCCTTGTGAATCCACTAAAAAAAAGAAAGAAAAAGAGAGAAGGGGGAGGATGAGGAGAGGTTAGAGAGAGAGGCACCTAAGTAGATGCTTCTCACTCTAAAAACTCCCCAAAAACCCCCTTTGAAGGACCCCAAAACCCCTATTTTATGCCAAAAAGGATCCTTGTGAATCCACTAAAAAAAAGAAAGAAAAAGAGAGAAGGGGGAGGATGAGGAGAGGTTAGAGAGAGAGGCACCTGAGTAGATGCTTCTCACTCTAAAAACTCCCTAAAAGCCCCCCAAAGAAAGACCCCAAACCCCTATTTTATGCCTAAAAACTACCTAAAACTACCTAAGAAACCCAAAAATGGCCTCAGACTTCGGACCCAGCGTTGAGGGGAGGGGGGGTGCGTTTTATAGACGGATTTTGGAGATTTCGGGCGTCACTGTAGCGCGCCGCACGCCATCATCCCGCGCGGGTACTGTAGCTCATCCTTATTCGCTACGTGGCGAATTCGCGCTTCGCACAGTTTTCGGACCCGATTTTCAAGGGCAATTTGGAGGCCTTTTGGTACTCAAAATGGGTCATGCCACATACAGTTGGAAAGCCCCAGATGTCTACTTTCCAATGATATAAAGTTTTCACAAATCGGAGTTCAGACGGGAAAGTTATGGTGCCCGAAAGTTGGGGTGTCTGAGCTGTTTTTTCGCGTTTTTCCGGTGAAGATTCCAGCCAAACGGGGGAAGCTACCGGCGAATCGAGAGTTCCGTCTCGTAGCTGGAGTTGCAGTCTTTCTAACACACCTGGGCTCGCGGGTCAACTCACAGCGAGCCGGAAGGAATTCGCGCGCGAAGGCGGTTGTCCGGTAGGAAAAACGCGTCAGATTTTCAGTGTGTTTTCCTTATTTTTGTGTGTGTTTGCGCGCACGGTTGACCTTGCTTCCGATGTCGGTTTTCGACGTTCTTGGTACCGTTGGAAAGCTTGCGCTACCCTCTTTCTTAAGGTTCTGGATTCGCGGGAAACCGAGCTTGAGCTGAAGAAATATGGTCCCGCGAACAGAGGCCGCCGGAGTGTTTTTGGTCCGTCGGAGGGCATTTTTCTAGCGAAGATTCCGGCTAGACCGGGGAAAATCTTGACGATCCGAGAGTTCCACGTTGTGTCTGAACATGTCTTCTTTCCAACACACCCGGGCTCGCGGATCAACTCGTTGTGAGTCAGGAAGACTCTGTGCGCGAGCATGACATCGTCGGGGGGAAAACTATGAAATTTTCAGCATAGCCTTATTTCATTGGTCTGTTTTCGTGCGCGTGGTAGACATAGCTCCCGATGTCGGATTTTGACAATCTTGGCGTCGCCGGAAAGCTTGCGTTACCTTCTTTTTAAAAGTACAGGCCTTGGATAGAGGCGAACTTGGGTTCGCAAGATATGATCTCACGAACAGAGGTTGTTGGAATGTCCCTTATGCAGGGGGGTCATTTTCTGATCGAGATTCTGGCTTGACCGGAGGAGCTCTTAACGATCTGAGAGTTGCACGTTGTAGCTGAAGTAACTCTCTTGCTTAAAGGTTTCAGCTCGCGGACCAAGTTGCTGCAGGTCGGAAAGAATCTATGCGCAAACGTTGCCTCTCAAATGGGCTGTTTTGTTAACAACACTTAGCAAACTTTGGCTAAGTGTTGGACCGATTTTCACGGTTTTGACCATAACTCCCTCGTTTTTCGTCCATTTTCGATCCGTAAAGTATTCAATCGAAGCTCTCAATATGCTCTATCCAATGGTTTGGGAGCGGTCAGCCCAATCTAGTCTTTGGTTTGGTCAATGCCTTGGTCAAACCTCGGTCAAACTTGGTCAAAGTTGGTCAAAGTTCTCCGAACTCTGGGAATTGTATCCCGGACCACGTTTTGAGGGTTTTCGGGTATAGTGGACCCCAGTCAAGTCAGAAACGGCTTGGTCAAACCTCGGTCAAACTTGGTCAACTCTGGTAAAACTTGGTCAACCCTGGTCAAGCTTGGTCAAATTTCGGGAAATGTGCCCCAGACCCCGTTTTGAGGTTATTTGATGTAGCGAGCCCTCTTCGGATTAGGCCGACTTGATTCGGGTTGTCTCGTTTTACGTGCCGACACCCGAGAAAATCCCGGGGGTAAAAATGGGGTTATGACACTTATTAATAATCACAAAAACAATATCTGTGACCTTAAAAGTCCATCATATAACAAATTGGTCCACAGAGATAAAAATGACAATTTCATCTTAAGTCTAACACGTATCTCTTAGGAAAATTTAACACATAGAAAAAAAAAATGTTAAGATGTTATTTCCTCTACCCTTAAAATAAATAAATAAATCAACACAATTGCCTCTTTTAGTTATTTCTAAATGATAGTCCATTGATGTCCTAAATTTCAGATAATTTGAATGCTGCCTCATCAATTCTAATATGATTGTTGGAAAATAATTTATACCTAATACTTACCCCCCAAAAATATATTAAACAGATAGTTGTCAAGTTATTTAGCATATCCAATTGTATAAAAATAAAATGATCAAGTCAAACTATATTTTATATGCAGTTAGGTAGTATCAGAAATTGTTAAAAAAAAAAAAAAAAAAACATTTTTGGTTGCAAAAATAGAGGACTACAACTTAACCAAGCAAAAATACTTCGAATATATCCAATTGTATAAAAATAAAAAGATCAAGTCAAACTAAATTTTATATGCAGTTAAATAGTATCAGAAATTGTAAAAAAAAAAAAAAAAAAAAAAAAAAAAAAGCATTTTTGGTTGCAAAAAATAGAGGACTACAACTTAACCAAGCAAAAATACTTCGAATGTAAAATATACATATTGCATATTGCGTATAAAAACTCATCATAATTATATCCTCTACTCTCTTCAAGAACAACTCGGCTTATGCATTTGCATGCATGAAGAAAAAAAAACCATATGATCAAAATCAATTATGATTGCAAAAAACATTGAGATACGTTTTACTCCACCCTTTAAGATCAATTCATTAAGGTATCTCATGACAAAAGAACATCATTTTACATAATTATAATTAAAGTCATATAATTTATGAAAGAATTTTATATAATAATTCAAATGAATATTTTAAAAACATGAGATTCTGCCTCATGCTCCTTTTCAGTTTTCACGAAGGTATATTGTTATACAATGACTACTATCATTGATTTAACTTTTAAAGCACAAAGGAAACAAAAATTTTATGGCCAAACCACATATATAGTTAAAGTATAATTTTTTGACGTATCTGCAAGTATTAATAGCTATTTAGCATTCAACTTGGAAAAAAACTCAACCTAATTGTAGCAGTTTATAATCTAAACAATTCTTTACTCTTTAAATAAAGAAAATATAATTTTCAAATATGTAATTATCAACATAGCAAACACATGGAAACTTAACCTGAGAAAAGACGAAAATAAAGGTAATACTTATGTAAACTTTATCTTGCCCAAGCTCTTATTTTCACTTAAATATTAAATATTAGAAAATAATTATACAATAGTAAGTAAATTAGAGACAAACAAAAATAAAAGATGCAAACGAAAAGAAAATATAATATAAATTGATATAAACCCTGGGATCGAACCCAAGCACTCACAAAGGGGTGAGACTTTTTGGGGAGAGGAATGACCATTGGGACGAATACCCAAGTTGTAATTTAAATGCATATTTCAAATAACATATATTGTGTTTAACAGATTTGGTTGAAATATATCTATTTATATTTAAATTAATTAATAAGACTATTTAATTTATTAAATATGAACATTTAATTGGAGCATTTAATTGGGTAGTGGGTATTTAATTTATTAATGGTGTAGTTTTTATTATAGGGTAGTGGGTATTTAATTTATGTGCCACCTACGATGCTATGTGTCAAATAGAAGACGTTGTCTTAAATGACACGTGACAGAAAGATAGCAACGTCTTCTGTTTTAAATTATAGATAGATGTGTATTAGTAACATGTAGTACATCAACACATACCTATTCACGAATATAATTAGTTATTCATATAGTTCCATTATAAATCCTTGGTATCTTAGTTCACTCATGTAACATCTATTAAATTAAACTAACTTAATTAATTTAGACTGTTAAGAGGTGTGGGGCATCACAATAAATGTACATTTTATTCATATTTATTCAAAGCATGTAAAACAGTCAAGTATGTGATTATGGCATGTTTGCAGGACTTAAATCACAATGACGATTAAATGTTAAACAATGTATGATTATGACATGTTCGCAGCACTTAAATCATAATTAACAATTAATTATCAAAAAACGCATTCAAAGCAAGTGAAACAATGCATGTGAATACATTAAACATATGATTATGGAAAATTCATAGCACTTAAATCATAATCAACAATTAATTTCTTGATGTAATCATGACATGTTAGCAGCACTTAAATCACAATAAAGATTAATTAGAAAATAGCATATTCAAGATATATGAAATCAATCAAAACATGTGAATACACTAAGCATGTGATTAAGACATGTTCATAATATTTTTAATCACAACCACAATGGAATCATCATTTCAATTATAACTGCAATGGAATATAACATCCAACAATTAATCACAATCGCAATGGAGAATCAAATCATCATTTAAACATAACCGCAATGGCATATCATATCCATCATTCAATCATAACCACAATGGAAAATCATATGATGGGTTCAAAGCATGTAAATAAGGTTTAAAAAATGCTTTGGAATTTTTTCCGGAACTTGAGTTGGCTTTCAAAATTTGGGCAGCGCTTCCGCGTTGAGATCAGAATACGCCTTTGGAACGTCGGAATTTGGGTGGCGCATCCACGTTAGAATTGAATTTGGGCTCAGTTTAGTGCTCGGGTCGCGGGTTTGTGATGATCAAAACCCGGGAAAGCTTCAAGAGGTCGGAATTAAAGCTATGGCTCTTGGATGGTATGAACTTGGATTGGATGGAACCCGTGAGGGGTCTTGGAAATGGCTTCGGAATTGGGCTTGGGATTTCGAAAAAAACCTGATTCTTACTCTCGAATCGCGATTCAAGCGGCATTTTAACACTAATTTAGAAATCTCGGAACCCAAACTCGAATTGTATAGCCTTTCCCACCCAATTTTTAGTCTCCTTTTCTGACAGGGGGCTATCAGTATTAATAGAAGGAGATCACGCATTGTGATGCTGCGTTATACATCATGATGATGTGTCACGCAGCATGATGTTGTGTTACCTTCTTTGTCCTCATCCACAGCTTGATTCTTCTCAAACCTTCCTCTCCTTTGCTCAAATTTTGACAGCTTTGTCCACTGTTTTAGGGATGAATTTTGAAGGTCTTCCTGGGGTCAAATTGAATCAAATTTGGTTTCTATAGAAATATTGAGATGTCTACTTTCCAACAGTACTGATTTTATGCGATTTGGAGTTCTTAGCAGTAAACTACGGCTCTCGGAAGCAAAGGTGTTCAAGTTGTCTTTCACTATGAGCCTTGTTTTTCCGGTGAAGAGTCCGACCAAACCGGAGATACTTTCGGTGAACTGAGACACATTGCTTGTAGATGAGTTCACCATCTTTGATAAATTTTCGTACTTTCAGACCACCTTGGAGCAGATTGGGAAGATTCTGCGCGCAAAGGTGGCTTCTTGAGTGGGAAAACTGTCAAATTTTTCAGCATTTTGAATTTACTTTCGTCACTTTTCCTGCTTCAGTTGGCCTAACTTCCGATGTCGGATTTCAATGATCTTGGTATTTCCGGAAAGCTCATGATATCTACTTTCCAATGACATGAAGTTTTTAGGAATTCAAGCTCAAACCAGCAAGTTGAATCCTTGGTAAAGAGGGCTATCGGAGTGATTCCCTTAACGATGAACCATTTTCCAATTGAGATTCTGGTCAAATCGGAGATGCTCTTGGCGAACCGAGACACACCAGTTGTAGATACTCTTGCCTAGTTCAAGAAAGGTGTTGCGTTTTGGATCAACTTGGGGTGGATTTGGAAGATTCTGTGCGCAAAAATCCCTAAAATAAGCTGTTCCTTGTCCAAAACTCTTAGTATAATTTTCAAAGTGTTGGACAATTTTTCATGGTTTTGATCATAACTTTCTCGTTTCAAATCCATTTTTGATCCATGAGGTATCGATTTGAAGGTCTTGATGTGGTCATTCTAATGGCGAGAAAACTATTGATCAATTTTTAACAGGGCTCGGTCACTGTCCTCGTCAAACTTGGTCAAATGCATGTATGTAATTGTATCTCATATATAAACTTCCCCCTCTTAGGTCAAATCTTGTCACTATTATCAAGTAGGACTAACCTTAAGAATTATGAGAATCATAGCGATACAAAAAAATGAGACATTTTATCTAATAAACATAAAAAAAGGGGCATTTTTCAAATTTTTGTATAGAATTATAATATCATTTTTTAGGCCTTTCAAAATAATAAGACTTCTTACAACTTTTGGGGTGAGAAGTAATCGTACACCTTGCACATGAACATGCCCACCCTGTTGCCAAGTGCCAAGTCGGGGGAGCTTTGAGAATAAGTGCCAATTCCATCTTATCCAAACCAGTTAAAAAGTTGACATTTTGTCTGAAGCACCTCCAACTCCCAACATCGATTGAGAATAAAGGCAATCAAAGAATAATATAATAAAAACGCGAAGTCTTTTGGGATCAATACTAGATGCTTCCGTGATCGTTACTGTTTCATTTCTGTTTTATTATAAGTGTTGATCGGAAAACTCTCTTGAAGGCAGAGTGGATAGCAGTGTTTCCTTCCCTTGTAGACGTTCTAATGGCAGGGCTTGATTATCAAGCCAAATGTATCGACAGCCGAAAGATTGTGACAATCTTTGCAGTAGAAGGGGTTCAGTTCCTTTTATCTGGCGAGGGAAAGGTAAGCATTAATTTCGGAAATGTATGCTCTCTCTCTAATATATATATATATATATATATACTGCTACTAGAAATTTGAACTTATACTAAAAATATCTTAATAATTAAATACTAACATATATAGAATCAGGTACCCTTATCATCTTGTTATGGGAAGACAACTTGCCTCCTTTTCTCAGCAAACTGGTGCAGACCCTGTACAACTTTTATCCCCAAACTGGTGCAACTTTATGACACGTTGAGAACAAGATGTGAAAAGATCGAGATTGTGTTCGTATCCTTTGATCACAACGAAAATGAATTCAAGGAACACTTCAAGTGCATGCCGTGGCTTGCAATTCCATTTGATGTGAATTTGACTAGACGATTGAGCAATAGGTGCCAGGTTAAACATCTGCCATCATTAATTCCATTGACTTCGGATGAAATATCATCAATTGAAGAGGACTTGATTGGATTGATTGAAGATTATGGGGTTGAAGCATTTCCCTTCACTAGGAGTAGAAGAGAGGAATTGAAAGCTATTGATACTGCCAAGCTTGAAGGGGGAACATTAGAAGATCTTTTGGCACTCGATCAAGTCGAAAATAAGGATGGTAGAAAGGTGCTCATCTACATCTTTATCTCATTATCTGGTAATTTTTGGCGTATGCTTTTAGGTTTGTAGAATTGACATGTTTGACTCTTAGCAGGTATCAATATCAGATCTTGTTGGTAAGACAATAGGCCTCTACTTTGGAGCACATTGGTGCCCACCTTGTCGTGCCTTCAATGCACAACTTTTGGAAGCCTACAATGAGATCAGGACTTCCAAAGAACAATATTGCTTCGAAATTATTTTCATCTCAACAGATCGAGACCTCAATGAATTTGATCTGAGTCTTAAAAGCATTCCATGGCTTGCTATACCATATTTGGACAAAACACGACATGACCTATGTAGGATTTTCAACATCAAAGGGCTTCCAGCTTTAGTCCTAGTGGGACCAGATGGAAAAACAATTGGCACAAATGGCAGGGCCATCATCTCCTTGTATGGTGCCAAGGCTTTCCCATTTACCGAGTCAAAGCTTGGAGAGTTGGAAGCAGCCTTAAAAAGGGAAGGAGATTCATTGCCACGACATATGAAGGACAAAAAGCATGAACACTTACTCAAGCTGGACATGGCCAAAGCATACATATGTGACTCTTGCAAACAGCGAGGGAGATTTTGGGCGTTCTCTTGTGATTTATGTGACTATGACCTGCATCCAAGATGTATAGAAGAAACATCTTAAAAATTGGTGGGAGATGTGTGTAGATGCCGGATTTCAGAAAAGATGTTAAGGCATTGGTTCCTTAACTGATTGTTTGACATTTTAATTATTAACAAAAGGGTTTATTTCATGAAAATAAATGTGTGAATAATATGATATTATGTAAAATCCATGAGATGCATTGAATGTGATTAAAGGTATGCAAATATGATTTACATATAGAAGATCTAAATCACAAGTCCTTGTAAACTCATAAACCTATGTTCATAGTCAATGATGAAATTGGGTTTTTCATCTGGTAGGACTATAACATATCAATTAAGATGATTTGTCTTAATCATGGAAGTGGAGACTTCTAATTGATATGTTGATGAATTATGAATACATTGAACAAGACCATCGTGAGTAATTATTCTACTAACTACTGTCGAATAAATTAATTTACTTACAAACTGTTTAAGACATTAACTCTAAATCCTAAGATAATGGTGAACTCAAATGTAAAGTGTAGATTACTTTGATGTATTAAATGGTGTGATCTTATATGGTCAAATAGATCCCAATACATTGGGTGTTCACATGTAATATTGTGCAAACATTATTACTCAAGAAGGAATCTATAATATCTTTTTAGGGATATAAACATCCCATTGAGATAGATTTAATGAGAATTGATTACTCATAATATTGGCCAATTATTTTAGAAAAGAGTTACTAAAATTAATCGAGAGGGTCGTCAACCTGAAGAACGTTACCAAACGACAATTGAAGACCATTTAAGCTACTGTTATTTTCATAAAAAAAAATGTATCATTAATGGTGAGCGATTATTCTCTAGCCCATAATGACCATTAAAGAAAGGCAACGGCTAGAAACTTCTCTCAGTCCCATAAAAGAAACCCTAGGACACCTCAAATGGTATGATATTTCTAATAAAAATCCTCTATGCTCTAAGTGATTGAATAGTTTATGCATATTCTGACTTAAGCATCAGAGAACCTTATGATGGCATCACATAGGTGTTTTCCTTTACATTGTTATTGTTTTGACAGGCTCTTCCAAATTCAACGTGACAGGCGGACTCACTGATGTTTTGACGTCATCAGTTGGCACCGTCTGTGGGAACAACAATAAAGGCATTTTTGTTAGTTCTAGCAAACAAAAAGAGTTAGTACGCACTATTTGAATCATGGAAGGACATGGCGAGAAACCTCCCCCATCCACAACATAAAAACAAATGCAAGCCCTCTTGGCTAGCATCAAGAGATGACCCGGCAGAATGCAGCCAACATCTAAGAAATGACTGCAAAATCAGCAACTCGTCCAAGCTCTCTGCAAGGAAATACGAAGACCTTCACAGGTCATTCACAGTGACAATTAGAATAACCATGAGGCAAAGGGGAGTCGATGCTAGATACCATTGAATCTAAAGCATAAACTTAAACAAGAGTGGATCCTTGTGAATCCCTTCCCATTTTTGGGATCATCACTAGTTACTTCTACTAAGAGAAAGAAAAAGAGTGAAGGGAGAGAGGAGAAGAGGTTAGAAAGAGAGATTACCTGAGTAGGTGTTTCTCACTCTAACTAAGACTACCCAAAAACCCCAAAAAAGGACCCAAAACCCCTATTTCTGCCTATTCTACACTTAGAACTGCCTAGGAGTTCGAGCTCTAGCACCTGAAATGAGGGGGAGCGGTGCTTCTTTTATAGCCGGAGTGGGCACGCCTCGTGCGGCTTCATGCTGCGTGGCGCGTGGTAAGGCTGCGCAAGGCATGCTCGCTGCCACGTGGTGATCTTAATCCGCCACGCGACCCCTCCAGCGAATCCTCCTCGATTTTCGTGTGCGTGTAGTTTTTCGACCTAATTTTTGGGGCAGCTTTTGAAGGCCTTATGGTGCTCAAAATGGGTCATGCGTCATACCGTCGGAAAGCTCGTGGAGTCTACTTTACAACGATATAAGATTAGCATGAATCGGAGTTTGGACGGAAAATTTATGGCTCTCGGAAGTCAGGGTGTTGGAGCTGTTTTTTCGTATTTTTCAGGCAAAGATTTCGGCCAAACAGGGGAAGCCACCGGCGAACCAAGAGTTGCGTCTTGAAGCTGGAGTTGCAGTATTTCTTACACACCCAGGCTCGCAGATCAAATCACAGCGAGCCGGAAGGAATCCGCGCATGAAAGCAGCTGTCTAGGAGGAAAAACGCGTCAGATTTTCTGCTTGTTTTCCTTATTTTTTGTCTGTGTTTGCGCACACGTTTGACCTAGCTCCCAACGTCAGTTTTCAATGTTCTTGGTACCGTTGGAAAGCTTGCACTACCCTCTTCTTTAAATTTTTGAACTTGCGGAAAATCGAGCTTGGGCTCGAGAGATATGGTCCCGCAAACAGAGGCCACCGGAGCGTTTTTGGTCTTCCGGAGGGTCATTTTTCGATCGGGATTCCAACCAGGCTGGGGAAAAAATCTTGCTGATCCGAGAGTTGCACGTTATGTCTGAACGTGTCCTTTTTCTTACGCACCTGGGCTTGTAGATCAAATCGTTGTGAGTCAGAAAGAATCTTAGTGCGAGCGTGGCATCCCCAGGAGAAAACTGTGAAATTTTCAGCATAGTCTTATTTCATTTGTCGGTTTTCGCGTGCACGGTAGACATGGTTCTCGATGTCGGATTTCAGCGATCTTTGTGTCGCTGGAAAGCTTGCGCTACCTTCTTTCCTAAAGTTCTGGCCTTGCACAGAGGTGAGCTTGGGTTCGTGAGATACGATCTCGCGAACAAAGGTTGTCGAAGTGCTTCCCATGCTAGAGGGTCATTTTCCAATCGAGATTCCGGCTTGATCGCAGAAGCTCTTGATGATCCGAGAGGCTGAACATTGTAGCTGAATCACCCCTTCCTTGGTGTTAGGGGCAACTTGGTCAGCCAAATCTCGTTGCGGGCGGGGTCGAATCTACATGCAACACCTCGGCCCCCAAACTTGCTGTCAACCCTGGTCAACACAAACTAGCAAAATGGTCTAAGTGTTGGAACCGATTTTCACGGTTTTGCCCAAACATCTCTCGTTTCAAATGTCCGTTTTTGACCCGGGAAAGTATTGAATTGAAGCTTCGAGACCCTATCCATGGTTAGGGGGTGGTCAGCCAAATCTCAGTCTTTAAGTCTGGTCAATTGGCCTCCTCTGGGGTCTTGGTCAACCCTGGTCAAACTTGGTCAAAGTTGGTCAAACATCCCCAAACTCCGGGAAATGTGCTTCAGACCCCATTTTGAGAGTCTTTAAGTACAATTGCCGACTGGGGTCAACTCTGTTTGAGCCGAGAAAATCCCGGGGATAAAAATAGGGTTATGACAGGCACCTATCAAGTGTATGAAATGATTAAAGAAGGAAAAATAGAAATGGATTCTAGGCTTTAATGAGGATGAATATGGCATATGACAAATGTATATGGGGGAAGAAACTTAGAAAGGCATTCTAAAGTTTATGCATAAAATCAAAATGATGATATGAGAATTGATGTAAACATGATAGAGTAGGCAAGTTTAGATATGAGATTTTAAGAATTGCATAGCCATGTGTAAGGAACCCACAGATTGATCCCTCAATTGAACTCACAAATCACATAAATGGAAGGAAATGGGATAATTGGACCTGAGAGAATGAAATGGTATTGATTAATGATCAAGAACAAGCTAATTACCAATTATTCTAATGAACTAAGCTAGATAAACTCCTAGAGAGAATTGTATAGATTGCTGTAATTTTTTGGATAAAATGAGCAACAATGGAGGAACGGGAGAGATAAGCTCTCAGTTTGCATGGGATAGTCCCATGCAAGCCTCTCATTGGTGGATCTAGATCAAGCCTCTCATTGGCTAGTCTAGATCACAAAGGTACAAGCCCTTTTATGCTCTAACAAACATGTACAATTGGGTTAAGCCTAGAATAAGTACTAGGCCCCCAATCCACCAAATAACCAACTAGGTACAAGCTTGTATAGCTTGTACCATTTAAGCATGAAAATAAGCTCAAATTCGAGTTTAGATGCACCTATGCAAAGTTAGTATTACCAATCTGTGCCTTAAGGGCTAGACCATACAAGGTCTTGGACTTGGCATGGTTGGGGTCTTAAAATTACCCCCCCTCCCCCCCAATTTATAACACCTTGTCCACAAGGTGTGGGTATTCTTGTTGAAGCTTGGAAAGGATCTCCCAAGTTGCATCATCTTCATCTGCCTCTTCCCATTGGACCAACACTTGAGTCACTACAGGCAACCTCCTTTTCTTGATGCTCTTTGCCTCTGGGATCCTTGCTGGCTCAGGTGCTAAGTGCCCCATAGCATCTACTGGTGGCAGCCTTGAAATGAGAATTGTAGACTCCCCAATCTTGGCCTTACGGAA
The DNA here is from genome assembly GCA_907173295.1 of Fagus sylvatica. NCBI lineage: Eukaryota > Viridiplantae > Streptophyta > Magnoliopsida > Fagales > Fagaceae > Fagus > Fagus sylvatica. Next base: position 39,902 of record CAJSFY010000136.1, on the reverse strand, counting down.
GGACACATGGAAAACAGGATGTATGCTTGCTTCCTTGGGTAACTCTAGCTTATATGCCACCTTGTCAACCCTTTGAATCACCTTGTAGGGTCCATAGAACATGGGCCCTAACTTCCCATACTTCCTTTGCATACTTTTCTGTTTGAAGGGTTGGAGCCTTAAGAAAACCCAATCTCTAACCTCAAACTGTCTCACTAGTCTATGCTTGTCAGCCTGCTGCTTCATTCTTCCATGGGATACCACCAAGTTCTCTTGCAAGTTACTCATAACCTGCTACCTATGTTGGAGTAGCTCTTCCACAGCAACCACCTTAGTAGTTCCAGGAACAAACTCCAATAGCCTAGGTGGTGAATAACCATACAAAGCCTCAAAAGGAGAAAGCCTTGTGTAAGTATGGTAATTGGTATTGAACCAATACTCAGCCAAAGGCAGCCACTCTACCCATAAACTAGGCTTGTCAGCAGCAAAAGCTCTCAAGTAGTGCTCTAGGCACTTGTTCACTGCCTCTGTTTGGCCATCATATTGAGGGTGGTAAGAAGAACTCATAGCTAGGTCTACTCCTTACCTACTAAACAACTCCTCCTAAAATAGAGAAGTGAAGGTAGTATCCCTATCACTCACAATGGAAAATGGCAGCCCATGTAGCTTGAACACATGCTATAAAAATAGGGCAACCACTCTTGAGGCAGTATAAGGATGGGAGAGAGGTATGAAGTGCACAAACTTGGTGAATCTATCCACAGTGACAAGAATCACATTCTGTTTGCTTGAAGTAGGCAGCCCTTCCACAAAGTCCATGCTAATGGAATGCCATGGTCTTGGAGGAATAGAGAGTGGTTGTAAGAGCCCTGCAGGCTTGTTGGTCTCATGCTTGATCCTCTGGCAAGTGTCACAGCCCCTAATGTAAGCCTTGATGTCCTTATTCATGCCTTGCCAGAACCAATCCCTCTTGGTCCTATGTAGAGTCTTCAAGTAACCTAAATGGCCCCCTAGAGGACTGTCATGTATCAATGCCAACACCTTGGCCTTCATGTTTCCTTCCTTTCCCAAACAAAATTTGTCTTTGTAGAGCAACAAACCTTGGCTCAAAGCATAATGCCCTTCACTGTCCCCACTTTCTTGCAATCTACCCACTAATGCTTTCATGTCTTCCTCTTTCTCATAGCTTGCTTTCAACTGATCTAACCAAGTAGGGGAAGGAAATGAAACAGCACACAAGCTGCCTTGGGCTTGAGCTTGCAATGTGGTAGTTTCACTCTCAATCTCAGTTTTCAAATCTGTGTCTTCTATTCTGGAAAGGGCATCAACCATTTTGTTTTCCTTTCCTTACTTGTACTCAACCACAAAGTGGTAACCATGTAGCTTAGAGATCCACTTTTGTTGCATAGGAGTGCCAACCCTTTGCTCCAAGATATATTTCAAATTCTGTTGGTCAGTTTTGATAGTGAAGATGGTTGCAAACAAATAAGGCCTCTACTTCTTGACTGCCAACACAAGAGTCTTGCTTCTTTTCATAGTTTGAAAGAAATAGATTCTTTCCCTTCAAAGCTTGGCTGTAATAAGCTAAGGGTCTGCTCCTTTGCATCAAAATTGCCCCCATTCCAAACCCACTAGCATCACACTCAACTACAAAAGTTTGAGAGAAATCTAGTAAGGCAAGTACTGGTGGCTGGCTTACTGTTGCCTTGAGTTCCTCAAATGCCTTCACAGCCTTGTCACTACATAGGAATGTGAAAGGATTCCCTTTCTCTCTCTCTCTAAAACACTCAGATTCTCTCCTAAATCACATAATCAAAGAACAATTTGAATAATTCAATCCGATAGGATTGATCCCCTTGCATTCATGAACAAAACCTACTAATTATTATTGAATTCTATCAACTAATGAATCTAATCTCCTAGAGAGAATTTCTAAGAGAAACAATGAAGGTATTTTTATAATGAGCAACCATGGAGGAATGGCAGAGATAACCCATACAGTTTGCATGAGTTTTCTCATGCAAGCCTCTCATTGGTTGATCTAGATCAAGCCTCCCATTGGCTGGTCTAGATCAAGGCTCCTATTGGCTGTTGCTAGTAACAGCCAAGGTACAACCCTAAGAAGCTCTAACAAATAAGTACAAGGGGTTAAAGCCTAGAAATGTACTAGACCCCCAATGCACCCAAATAACCACCTAGGTACAAGCTTGTATAGCTTGGACCTACTAATCATGAATATAAGCTCACAAATGTCTTAATCAAATGTTTAACTACTCCAATCCGTGCCTTAGTGGCTTGGGTATGTAAACCCACGGATGTGGGATGGTTGGGGTCTTAACATTGCCCCCCCCCATCTAAAACACCTTGCCCACAAGGTGTGGGTAGTCTTCTTGGAGCTTGAACAAGAGCTCCCATGTAGCATCATCTGGATCTCCTTCTTCCCATTGCACAAGCACTTCTGTCACTGCAGGTAGTCTTCTCTTCTTGATGGTCCGTATCTCAAGGATTTTTGCTGGTTGAGGAGCTAAATGACCCAATGCATCCGTGGGTGGTAGCCTTAAGATAGGTGTGATAGTCTTCCTCAACTTAGCCTTGAGGTAAGACACATGGAAAACTGGATGTATGCAAGCCTCCTCGGGTAGCTCAAGCTTGTAAGCCACCATGCCCACTCTTTGGATGACCTTGTATGGCCCATAGAACTTAGGACTAAGCTTCCCAAGTTTCTTGCGCATGCTTTTCTGCCTGAAGGGTTGGAGCCTTAGGAACACCCAATCCCCAACCTCAAACTCCCTCTCGGATCTGTGCTTGTTAGCTTGTTGCTTCATCCGAGCTTGGGCAGCCACCAAATTGTGCTCCAAAAGCCCCACAACTTGCTGCCTATGCTCAAGCAAATCCTCCACTGCAGCCACCCTAGTAAGCCCAGGCACAAACTCAATCAACCTAGGAGGTAAGTAACCATACAATGCCTCAAAAGGTGATAGTTTGGTAGAAGTGTGGTAATTGGTATTGAACCAATATTCAGCCAAGGGTAACCATTCCACCCATAAGCTTGGCTTGTCAGTTGCAAATGCCCTCAAGTAATGCTCAAGACTCTTATTCACTACCTCAGTTTGCCCATCAGATTGAGGGTGATAAGAGGAACTCATAGCCAAATCAACTCCTTGCCTTCTAAACAATTCTTCCCAAAACAATGATGTGAAGACCGTATCCCTATCACTCACAATGGAAGATGGCAGCCCATGTAGCTTGAACACATGTTGTAAGAATAAGGCAGCCACCTTAGAAGCCGTATAAGGATGAGAGAGGGAAATGAAATGCACATACTTTGTAAATCTGTCCACAATGACCAAAATCACATTTTGCTTTCTAGAAGTGGGCAGCACTTCCACAAAGTCCATACTAATGGAGTGCCACGGCCTAGGAGGTATGGCAAGAGGTTGGAGAAGCCCTGCAGGCTTGCTAGTCTCATGCTTGAGTCTTTGGCAAGTGTCACAACCTCTAATGTAGGCCTTGATGTCTTTCTTCATACCATGCCAAAACCAATCTTTCTTGGCTCTATGCAAAGACTTCAAATAACCCGAATGTCCTCCGAGTGGGCTATCATGTATCAAGGCCAACACCTTGATCTTCATACCACTTTCCTTCCCAATACAAAATCTATCTTTGTAAAGCAATAACCCTTGGTTCAAGGTATAGTGGCCTTCACCTTCCCCACTTGCTTGCAATCTACTCACAAGACTCTTCAACTCCTCATCTTCCTTATAGCTAGCTCTCAAATCATCTAACCAAGTAGGAGATGGAAAAGAAATAGCACAAAGGTGGCCTTGGGTTTGGGCTTGTAAGTATGCAGTTTCCTTCTCAACTTCAGTTTTCAAGTCAGTATCTTCCTTCCTTGAGAGTGCATCAGCTACCTTGTTCTCCTTCCCTTGCTTGTACTCAACCACAAAGTGATATCCCAACAACTTGGATATCCACTTTTGCTGCATAGGAGTGCCAACCCTTTGTTCCAATATGTGCTTCAAACTTTATTGGTCAGTTTTCATAGTGAAGATGGTAGCAAATAAGTAAGGTCTCCACTTCTTAACTGACAATACCAATGCAAGCAACTCCTTCTCATAAGTGTCGACACCGGCGGAAAATCTCTTCTATTATTAAGTTTTCTTTTTTATTTTCCTAGATACCGACCCCCATTTGGCGAGTGTTGTGTGTGATCTCTATCTATTTTCCGTTTCGAGATATGAGTTGTGTGTGTGTGGGAACTTGTGTGTGTGTGTGCGTATGAGCGCAATTTGGAGTCGCCACCAACCATGGGAAATTCTAAGGTGTGATTGGGCACCTATGTCTAATAGATTTTATCTTATTTAGACATTTATAACAAAAATGGTCTTGAACCAGAGATGGGTTCGGGGGTTTGCTTATGCGTGGGGAAGGTGTTAGGCACCCCACGACATCCGTTAAAAAAACGGTTACCTCCTTTCTAATGTTTTCTTTATTTGCTAAGCCTAGGTTTGTTGGTTTTAATTATGTACAAATGTCCCAAATTTGGTCGAGCAATATACCAAGAATGGCAAATGCATTTTGACCTCATTTGGTTTTGATTAGACTCTTTATTTCACCATCCCTTTTATCTTTGTATCTTTTAAATTTCCGGGCATTTCGGTGGTAGGATATACTTGAAATCCTAACACCTAGTGCCGGGACAAACAATTAATGTTTTTGGTGCCATATTCGGGATCTCTTTACCCTTGATTTCCAAGAGTAAAGCGGTCCGTCAAATGGCGGGGTTTTGGATGATTAATTCACACTTTGGGGAATTTTAGACCATGATCCTATGGGAGTTAGAACGTGTAGAATCCCTTACACGAAAGCACGTACCAGCCACGCCCCCGTGTAAAGGACTCATACCTTCGTTTCTAACGCCCACATTACCATGTTTACTCTTTTTAAAGTTTTCATGGCAAAGTGTATTTTAATCACATTTTTATATCAAAGCGATAAACAACTCAAACAAGTAATCACGGTATATTCACAACACATAATTACAAGAACGAGTATGAAAGCGAATAGAATGTTCAAACAAGTAATCTCGGCATGTTCGCAGCACATAAATCACAAGTATGACATAATATGGGATGACCATGGTATGTTAGCAGCACATCAATCATAAGTATGAAATGACATAAATGCAACATTTATTTGAAATGGCAAGGTACAATTCATGAGAATTTTTAGGGAAAGGGTCAAGACCTCGTGGGGTCGGGATTCGATGCTATTTGAAAGACTTACTCGAATCTCGACACCACCTTAGGATTTACATGAATAAAACAAGGCAATTTTTAGAAGAGAATTCAATGCCTTTTCGGGCTTACACGGGGGTTTAGTACTATTTGAAAAGATTTACCTAAACCCGCGAAGCCAAATAGGACTTAAATGAGAAAAACTGTTTTAGAAATGGGTTTCAATGCCTTTTCGGGCTTACACGGGGGTTTAGTACTATTTGAAAAGATTTACCTAAACCCGCGAAGCCAAATAGGACTTAAATGAGAAAAACTGTTTTAAAATGAGTTTCAACGCCTTTTCGGGCTTACACGGGGGTTTAGTACTATTTGAAAAGATTTACCTAAACCCGCGAAGCCAAATAGGACTTAAATGAGAAAAATCATTTTGAAAATGGGTTTCAATGCCTTTTCGGGCTTACACGGGGGTTTAGTACTATTTGAAAAGATTTATCCTAAACCCGCGAAGCCAAATAGGACTTAAATGAGAAAAACTGTTTTGAAATGGGTTTCAACGCCTTTTCGGGCTTACACGAAGGGTTTAGTGCTATTTGAAAAGACTTATCCTAAACCTTCGACGCCAAATAGGACTTAAATGAGAAAATCTATTTTGAAATGGAGTTTCAATGCCTTTTCGGGCTTACACGAAGGGTTTAGTACTATTTGAAAAGATTTATCCTAAACCCGCGAAGCCAAATAGGACTTAAATGAGAAAAATCATTTTTGAAAATGGGGTTTCAATGCCTTTTCGGGCTTACACGGGGGTTTAGTACTATTTGAAAAGATTTACCTAAACCCGCGAAGCCAAATAGGACTTAAATGAGAAAAACTGTTTTAGAAATGTCTTTGCAATTTTAGGGTCCAACGCCTCATGGATTTACATGGGGGTTTAGTACTATGTGAAAAGATTTACCTAAACCACCAATACCGTTTGGTATTTTCATGCCCAAATCAAAATAGAAAATGGAATATGAACAATATTTACAACGTAACAAATAATGGCAATAAATAATTTAAAGCATGACGGAAAGCAATAAATGTATTTAAAGCGATAATAAGTTTAAAACAAGGGATTCTCATGGGTCCAATACCCTATGGAATTACGTAATGGCTAATGCCTCTTTGAGGTCTTACATAATCCACCACGACCAATCGGGATTATCACGCCCAAATCACAAAGGGAAAAATGGGAGAAAATGACAATATTCACAATATAATATTTACAACGTAGTAAATGTAAATAAAGCGATAAATGACAATATTTAAACATGGGGGTTTTTAATGGGTCCAATGCCTATGGGATTACGTGGTGGTTAAAGCCTCTTTGAGGTCTTACATAATCCACCACGACCAATCGGGATTATCACGCCCAAATCACAAAGGAAAAAATGGGAAAATGACAATATTCACAATATAATATTTACAACGTAGTAAATGTAAATAAAGCGATAAATGACAATATTTAACACATGGGGATGTATTTTTCGGGTCAAATATCTCGTAGGCTAACAAGGTTGTTACGGCCTCGTTAGAGGTCTTACGCAACTGAGCCAAAGCTACTCAATATTTGCCGTACTAAAACACGAGGAAACCGGTGTATTTTTCGGGTCAAGACCTCGTGGGCTAACATGGTTGTCACGGCCTCGTTAGAGGTCTTACGCGAGCCGCCAAAGCCACTCAATATTGCCGTACTAAAACACACCGGGGGAGGGGGTAATCACAACAATATATATATTCACAAGTACGTAGTAATGTAAATAAAGCGATAAATGACTAGAAAATGTAAATAAAGCGATAAATGACAAGGAAATGTAAATAAAGCAATAAATAGACAAGGGAATGTAAATAAAGCAATAAATAGACAAGGAAATGCAAATAAAGCAATAAATAAACTAGTAAAGCATAAATGAACTAAAATGAACTAAAGAATGTAAGAGAAGAGAGAGAGAGAGAGAGAGGGGGAAGGATGAGGAGAGGTTAGAGAGAGAAGCACCTAATAGATGCTTCTCACTCTAAAAACCACCCCAAGAATCCCTAAGAGAAAGAAGAGAGAGAAAGAGCTTAGAGAGAGAGAGATTACCTAGAGAGGAGTCTCTCTCTCTAAAACTACCCAAAAATCCCCTCCTAAAACCCCCTAAACCCCTATTTTCTGCCTAAACTAACGCTCTAGAAGGCCTAGTGCCCGAGCAAAAAGTGTGCTTGAAGTGAGGGGGGGGGGTCGGTTTTATAGAAAACCGTGCACGCCTCGCGCAGGTCCATCATGCGCGGCGCATGTGACGGTCCTGCGCGAGTTGTGGTACTGCCACGTGGCAGTCTTATCCTTCCACGCCAGCAGCTCCTCGAATCCTCCTCGATTTCCGTGCGCGTATCCTTTTTTATCCGATTTTCGGGGGCAGTTTTGGAGGTCTTCCGGAACTCAAAATGGGTCATGCGGCATATCGTCGGAAAGCTCTCGACGTCCTCTTTCCAACGATATAAAGTTTGCGCGAATCGGAGTTCGGACGAGGGAGTTATGGCTCCCGGAAGTCGGGGTGTCGGAGCTGTTTTTGTGCACTTTTCCGATGTAGATTCCGGTCAAACGGGGAATGCTATCGGCGAACCGAGAGTTCCACGTCGTAGCCGGAGTCATTATCTTTCCAACGCACCCGGGCTCGCGGATCAACTTGTTGCGAGCAGGAAAGACTCTGCGCGCGAAGGCGGCTGTCCGGGAGAAAAAATGCGTTTTGCTCCCAGCGCGTTTTTTCTCAAATCTTGTCCCAGTTCGCGCGCATATTTGACCTAGCTCCCGATGTCGGATTTTGACGTTCTTGGTACCGTCGGAAAGCTTGCGCTGCCTACTTTTGCAAGGTTCCGGATTTGCGGAAATCCGAGCTTGGACTTGTGAGATATGGCCCCGCGAACAGAGGCCACCGGGGTGTTTTTGGTCCGTTTGAGGGCAGTTTTCCGATCGGGATTCCGGCTAGCCCCGATAAATTCTTGGCGATCCGAGAGTTCCTTGTCGTGCATGAATGTGTCTTCTTTCCAATGTGCCCGGGCTCGCAGATCAACTTGTTGCGAGTCAGGAAGACTCTGTGCGCAAGCGTGGCAACGTCGGTGGGAAAATCCCGGAACTTTCAGCAAAACCTTATTTTGTCGGCCTGTTTTCACGCGCGTGGTAGACGTAGCTCCCGATGTCGGATTCCGACGATCTTGGTATCGTCGGAAAGCTTGCGTTACCTACTTTTCAACGGTACAGGCCTTGCACAGAGGCGAGTTTGGGTTCGCAAGATATGATCTTGCGAACAGAGGCCGTCGGAATGTTCCTTCATGCCAAGGGGTCATCTTCTGACTGAGATTCCGGCTTGACCGGAGGAACTCTTGACGATCCGAAAGTTGCATGTGGTAGCTGAAGTGAACCTCTTGCCTAAGGGTCTTGGCTCTCGGACCAAGTTGCAGCGGGTCGGAGAGAATCTTTGCGCAAACGTTGCCTCCCAAATGGGCTGTTTTGTCAACAACACTTACCAAAATTTGGCTAAGTGTCGGACCGTTTTTTCGCAGTTTTGGCCACAACTCTCTCGTTTCTCGTCCGTTTTCGACCCGTAAAGTACGGAATCGAAGCTCTTGATATTCTCTATACATTGGTCAAGGGGTGGTCAGTTCGATGGTCTTGGTCAAACTTGGTCAACCTTGGTCAAACTTGGTCAAACTTGGTCAACTCTTGGTATCCCGGACTACATTTCAAACTAGTCTTCGGTCAAACCTCGGTCAAACTTCGGTCAACCCTAGTCAAACTTGGTCAACCCTAGTCAAACTTGGTCAAACCTCGGGAAATGTGTCCCGGACCTTCTTCTTGGGAGTATTTGATGCGGCGAAGTGTCGTCAGATCGTGCTGGTTCGGTTCGGGCTGTCCCGTTTTGCGCACCGACACCCGAGAAAATCCCGTGGGTAAAAATGGGGTTATGACAGTTGCCCCTTCTTTGTTCGGCATTTCTTGGCACAAGGAACGTTGGACAAAGAATAAATGACTCGATTTTTGCCCGCTCGGATTTTCTCGGTTTCCGCGTTCTCCTACGGCTGTCGCGCAGTTTGTCTCGGTTTGCGTGCCAGTCCTTCCGGGGTCCAAATGGGTATTCCAGGGTTTGGAGAAGATCGGTCGGGATGCGAAAAAACAATTTGGGGCTTGAAATGGTGAAACGGGGCAGTTTTGGGAACTCGCGCATGACCATCATGCGCGGCGCATGACGGTCCTGCGCGAGGCCCCACTACTTCAGGCCCCGCGCGGCCTTTCCCCTTCATTTTGTCGCTTTCTTTCCCTTTTCGCTCTCTGGACCCCACTTCGCCCCTTTTCACTCTTCTGCTCATATCTTGCTATCCGGGACTCTGATTGACGCGCCGTCTTCGCCTACGCGCTCCACGAGTAAGCCCCTTTCCATCCCTACCATTTATTTCAGTTTTAAACGGTCGAAATGTGCTGATTGGGTTATTCTCTTTTTGTGTCTTTTTGGTCTTTTTCTTATGATCCAGGACTCTGATTGACGATCAGTCTTCGCCTACACGTCCTATAGGTAAGCACCTTTCCATCCCCACCTTTCTTTTCAGTTTTGAACGGTCGGATTGGTTGCTTCCTTTTTTATGTCCCATGCTTCTGCTTTATGTACTTCTGCTTTTATTTTCTTTAGTTCCCTTGTATGTTTGGGGATGTAATACACACTTAGCAAGCATGTTTGTTCACAAAAATGTATTTGGGTATAGAAACACGTGCATGTACAAATGAACCTTTGTAGGCACACATGCGCACGTACATGTGCTTGGAAGCACATGAGGTGAAAAACACAAATTTGGTAACACAACATTTATTGAAATGCTGCGTATATATTTTTTTGTTATTATTATTATTATTATTTTTTATTTTAGGGCACTACGTCGTGCATTTTTTTTTTGTGAGGCCAGTATTTCGAAAATTAAGGGTCAAGTTTGGGATTTGCACAAACTTGGGAAATGTGTGTTTTGTTTTGTTTTTTGTTGGAGACTTGAAATTTATTCGAGTCTCAAATTGGGTGGTTCAACGGTTTGGAATCTCAGTCCAAACAGGTTGAGGGGTGATCTGACTTGGGGACTACCCAAGCTGCAAATCGGGTGGTTCAACGGTTTGGAATCTCAGTCCAAACAGGTTGAGGGGTGATCTGACTTGGGGACTACCCAAGCTGCAAATCGGGTGGTTCAACGGTTTGGAATCTCAGTCCAAACAGGTTGAGGGGTGATCTGACTTGGGGACTACCCAAGCTGCAAATCGGGTGGTTCAACGGTTTGGAATCTCAGTCCAAACAGGTTGAGGGGTGATCTGACTTGGGGACTACCCAAGCTGCAAATCGGGTGGTTCAACGGTTTGGAATCTCAGTCCAAACAGGTTGAGGGGTGATCTGACTTGGGGACTACCCAAGCTGCAAATCGGGTGGTTCAACGGTTTGGAATCTCAGTCCAAACAAAGTTGAGGGGTGATCTGACTTGGGGACTACCCAAGCTGCAAATCGGGTGGTTCAACGGTTTGGAATCTCAGTCCAAACAGGTTGAGGAGTGATCTGACTTGGGGACTACCCAAGCTGCAAATCGGGTGGTTTCAACGGTTTGGAATCTCAGTCCAAACAAGTTGAGGAGTGATCTGACTTGGGGACTACCCAAGCTGCAAATCGGGTGGTTTCAACGGTTTGGAATCTCAGTCCAAACAGGTTGAGGGGTGATCTGACTTGGGGACTACCCAAGCTGCAAATCGGGTGGTTCAACGGTTTGGAATCTCAGTCCAAACAGGTTGAGGGGTGATCTGACTTGGGGACTACCCAAGCTGCAAATCGGGTGGTTCAACGGTTTGGAATCTCAGTCCAAACAAGGTTGAGGAGTGATCTGACTTGGGGACTACCCAAGCTGCAAATCGGGTGGTTCAACGGTTTGGAATCTCAGTCCAAACAAGTTGAGGAGTGATCAACGGTTAGACTTATTTTGGAAATTCATCCAAATGGTCAAGGAAAAATTGTTTGTTTGATTATTCCTTCCTTTTTTTTCTTATTTTGCATAATTTTGATCATTGTGTACTTCCTATGCTTTTCGAGAATGAGATGTACCTGACTTTTCTGACTCTTTGACTGTTCATTGTTCTTTTTGCAGATGTCTGATCGAGGTAGTGGCAGTGGGGGCCATCGCCGGTCCGATCGCCTTGCGAAAGGCAAGGCTGTAGTTTATGCTCCTGAGCGTTCTCCTGATACGGACGATGAGTATGATGCTATGGAGGACGTTCGTACCCGCTTTGATGCCTCTATCGCCCGGAACCTGCAGGCGGAGCTCGATGCCGAGGCTACTGGTCCTGCTTCTAGTGCGGCTCGGCCTCCTCCTCGACCTGGAGTCGTCATTGGTCGTAGTGCTAGGCCTTCTGAGACGACTCGTCCTTCTCCACAGCCTGGTGTCACCACTGGTCCCAGCGATGCTCCTTCTGCCGCACCTCGTCGTCCTCATACCAGGTCGACGGGTATTCCCTCTTCGAGATTGAAGAGGCAGAGGACTGGGGGGATTCCTGATTCTGCGGGCACCATTCCCGAGGATTACGTTGCGCCAGGATTTAGATATCCTCCCCAGGGTGGCATTCGACCGCGTTACCCTGTTGCGGTTGAGATATCTGATACGCCCCTTCTGACGAACCTCCTTGCTCATCCGTCTTCTCTGGTCCGTCGCTGTCAGGTACCCTCATACTTTCATATGTCTCTTTTGTTCTTGGTCTTTGCAAATCTCTGTATTGACATTCTTCTTTCGGATTTTGTGCAGGAGCCTCCCGAGAGTGCTGGCCGAGGTGGGTGGTCTGAGTTTAGCAGACTCTTGGCGGCTTCCCGTCCGGAGTATAGAGAGTTTTTGATAGAGCTGGGCTTCGGCCCTTTCCTTAGCATCCCCTATGTGTCAGTGTACCACCCGGCGGTGTGGTGTTTCATAGAGAGATTCTTTCATCACACCGGGACCTTCCACCTCAGTACCTGCGAGATGGCGGTGCTTCCTGTAGATTGGAGTGCTATCTTGGGCATCCGTTTTGGAGGGAGAGCTCCCCCTAGCGAGCCTATAGATGGCTTTGAGGCTAGGGAGATTTTGGGTCTTGCTGATCGTGATGCTATAGAGGGCTCCCGGCGTCCTTCCGTGAGGATTCGGCATCTGGCGGATGTCTTGAGGAGAGATAGGGAGGAGCCTCCTACTGAGCTACGATATCGCCAGTGGGCAGCATATCTCATTTTCAGCTGCTTTCTCGGGAATGACCGGTCCATCGTTCCCACGCCCATTGTTGGTATGTTCCGGGACATTCGACACCCTGAGGGAGTATGACTGGGGTGCCTTGACATATGGATTTTACATCCGGGGTCTGCGCCGTTATTCTCGTCGGGAGTCGATTAGCTTTCTTGGCTTCTGGCAGTTTACCGTCTTCTGGGCCTTTGAGCACTTCCCCACTTTTCGCTCCCAGTCGGCTTCCGTTGGCTTCTGACCCGGATTTTCCTCTTGCCAGGCGTTGGGATTCTTCTAGGATTGAGAGGATGACTGCTCGCACACTCCTTGAGCTTCGCATGACAGTTGATTGCATCAGGGATGCTGATATCATCTTCCAGCCCTACTCTGCAGCTTTGTCCCAGCGACCTGAGGTTTTTAGGGCTGTAGCGTTGTCTCGTCTGAGGCTGTGGATCCGGACCTCTCGGTCTTGGGAGCTTCTGTTGGGTGAGCGGACTGTACGACAGCTGGGTGATGAGGCCGTTGTCCCTGTAGACCCCTCCCCTTTGATGACTATTGAGGATTATATTCCGCGAGCTCCGAGTGATCCCTACATAGCAGGGGTGAGTGCATATCCGAGTCTGGTCCGAGAGGATGTGCCATACCAGGAGTGGTTCGAGCGAGTTTCTTTGGGATCCCTGATGTCTCTTCACGAGGTTGAGGGTGGCCGTGTCATGGGTGGAGTGGCCATGGACAGTCATCTCATTCGGTCTTCTGGGCAGATCGAGAGACTTGAGAGTGAGATACTGCGTCTCCAGCTTGAGCTGTCGGTCAGCGTGGATCGTCATACGGCTGATATGGACCGAGTACAGGGAGAGATGGCCAGTATGCAGACGGAGGCGACACAGCGAGAGGGGGAGATGGTGCAGATGCGGAGGGATTTGGCTTCCCGAGATGCAGAGGTGGCCCGTCTTGCTGCCGCCGTACGGAGATTAGAGGAGCAGCTTCAGGGTATGGGCATTACTCCTGTTACCGGAGCTGACCCGTCTGGTCTTGGTCAGCCTTCTTCTTCGCCACCTCGTGATCCTGTTTCTCGAGACTGGTTCTTTGACGACCCTCCTTCCTCATGATGTACTTTTGTTTACTTTTGTCTTCTTTTGTGGCCTTGTATTCTGGCCAGACATTTTGTGTTTATATGGGATGTACAGACATTGACTATTGTATATATGACATTTGTGGTTTATGGATGGTTTTGGTTTTCTTTTATGGTTATGTGCATGGATATGTGTATGGATGTGTTTGGGTATGTGTTTGGGGTTATGTGTATGGATACCGGGTCTCGATCCTCCGCGAGGCCTGGTTCAATAAATATCGGGGCTTACCTCTCCTTGGGGCCCGTTTCCATCATCATTGGGACTTACTCGCTTCTCGAGGCCCATTTCTATCATCATTGGGACTTACTCCTTCGCGAGGCCCATTTCATCATCATTGGGTCTTACTCCTTCACGAGGCCCATTTGAATGACTCTCCGAATTTTTCCAATTTTTCTTGACAAAAATGGAAAAATTTGCCCCAGTATGCAGTGTCAAACAAATTTTTCTAGCTTCTTGAAGATAGAAAAATTTTGCCCCAGTGTAGGGCAACGTAGGTTCGATGCAGAGTTCTGGATTTCTTTCTCCGCTTTCCTTGTGTCAGGCTACGACGGCTCGCAGAGAGTCAGTCTACTTCTTTTCGAAATTTTTCAAAACTCTTTTGAAAAATTTTGCCCCAGTGTACCATGGGCTTTGCCTGCGTGACATTCCCGGGTCATCTTTGCACTTCCCGATTTCTGAGTTGAGCCAGGGTTTCAGGGCCGGTTCTTGACTGTCGAGCCTAGTTCTCGGTTCTCGGGCCATCCTGCTGGCGGGAGGTCGATCCTGATCACATCGTATCAAATGCTTCCGCTTGAGGCCAGCTTTGGTCCCACTTTTGACCTCCGGACCGGTTCTAGGGTTTCGGGCCGGTTTCTGTCCGTTGACTCGAAATCTTCGATCACCGGACCGCCCAAGACTTTCCCATAGGTGATTTCTTGCGAAATGGCCCTTATATAGTGCAAAACGGACCTCTGGGAGTGAGCGAACAGGTTCAAATTCGCGAGACATGGGAGAAAGAGCCGTTGGGATTCCCAACGGGACTCGCGCATGACCGTCACGCGCGGCGCATGATGGTCATGCGCGAGTTCTTGGCTTTTTAAACTCCAGCTCTCCTTCGAGCCAGCAACCATTTTTTGAGTTTTCCTCTCCCCTCTTCACCAAAAACTCTTCGTTTTTCTCATTTTTTGGTCTTTTGGGTCCATGGCCTCTTCGAGTAATGATCCCGACTCCTTGGTGACGCTTCGTTTCCATGATTTCCGTGTTGAGCGGATGAGACATTGGTGGACTCTTCTTGGAGAGGATGACCATGCCGATATCGTGGGGATCTTTGGCAAGTTTCCCCCTTTCATGCGGCTACAAGTTGATCGTGGCTTGCTCGAGGCGCTTGCTTCTTTCTGGGACCCGACCCATTGTTGCTTTTCCATCGGAGAGGTGGATCTCATTCCCACCATGGAGGAGTATGCTGAGCTTCTTCAGCTAGACAGCCCCTTCAGCGAGACCCCGGTTATACCCATTCAGGGCCCTCGGTCCAACCGATGCTTGGAGAAATACTTGGGTTTGACCACTGCGGTTCTACGTCCTGAGATCGCCCGACCTGAGGAAACTTGGCGGAAAGCCAACATTTCTCTAGACCTGCTGACGAAGTACTTCTCTCGGAGTGCCTTTCCGGCGAAGCTTGCTAGAGACTTCATTGTGGGCAAGAAGGGGATGGAAGAAATTCCGAATCAATGCCTTCAAGATCGCCTTCGCAGGTATTTTTCTCTTTCCCACTTCCGCTGGTAGGATAGACTTGGGTGTCATTCCTATAGTATTCAGCGAGGGCAGGTCTATCATCCCTGCCATATTGTGCGAGACCGTGCGGTCTTTATCTTATTGTAGGAGACAGGGAGAGGGGGTTCCGATGTTCTGCACACAGCTCCTCCAGCTCTGGTTCTGCAGTCACCTGCAGCATTTCCACCGCCTCCAGACTCCTTATCATTTTGAGAGGCATACGGTGAGCCAGACCGTCCAGATAGCACTTCCCTTCACTGGCGACAGTCGTGCTTGGGCGCTATACCTCCTTGACCTGCCCTTGAGTGGGTGGGTCTTGGAAGGTTACCTGGGGGCCGGCAGCGTGGATGCCCTGGACTCATTGTGCCCTCTTCGATGGAGTGCCTCTTCCTGGGGTGTGGGGTTGTACAGGCCACTATCCCAGCCTTGCTCTTCGTCAGTTTAGCGGTGTTCAGTACCCGCCTCGCCTGGGTGACTTGGATGCGGTGACTTTTGACTACATTCCCGGTGAGGATATGTGGAGGCTCCTCCTTCAGGATTGAGGACATCTGGGGAGGTCGTCTTTCGGAGATGGTCCTCATCGAGGAGGGTTCGCCCGGAGATAGCTCTGTTACCTCGGACTTTGTCGAGTGGAGAGAGGGGTGGACTCCCTTTTTCACCCTCAGGCCTACAGTACGGCCAGGTGCACCATATTCTTTGATATCTCGCTCCCTTCGGGTATCAGCCTCCACTGGTCAGCCTGAGAGAGTTACAGTTTTGGAGCGAGAGCTTGAGGAGGCTCAGACAGAGCTGTTATCATTACGCCTTGCCAGGGCGTCTGAGAGAGAGGCGTCTGCGGCTCGTGTAGAGTCTCTGCGGAGTACCTTGCATCACAATAGTGTGGCGGTGGCGAACCTTCGCCGTGACTTGGTGGCTCAGAGGGGGAACGTCTCTACTCTTCGCACGATGAATGAATTCATCAGAGAGCAGCTCGAGATTTCTGAGGATGCTAAGGAACAGCTGGAGGAGACCTTGGCCGAGGCTCGGGAGCAGCTGGAGACTGAGCAGGCGGAGAGGACTCGGGTCCAGGATGAGCTTGATTCTCTTCGTTCATATACCCAGGCCTTGGTTGATCCTGCCACCGGTCGTCCTCAGGACATTGTAGCCCTCCGACGGGCGCTAGATGCGAGTGAGGAGGCGCTCACGTCTGCGCGTACTTCCATGGGGGTCATGAGGGTTCAGATTAGCGTTCTCCAGGGTGACAACGGGGTTTTGCAGGCCGAGTTGGATCTGGTGCATGATGCTCTTGAGTCCAATGCTTCTTGGCTCAATCAGGAGGGTTTCCCTGTGGTCACTTCTCTTCACCAGATTAACCAGGTGATGGATTCTTTGGGTACCAGAGCTCGCGCCGTCTGGGAGGAGCATGATGAGGGGGATCCGGCCCTTTCCACTGCCTTGGGGAGATTCTGCAGAGAGACCTGCATACGTCTTGGTCATTAGATAGCATACTTCAGGTAGCAGTGAGTAGTCAGTAGTTTTTGTATTTAGATGGTGAGTCATTCATAAATCCGAGTCGGATTATGCATGGCTCCCATTTTTAACTTCTAAGTCGATATATTTAGACATGCTTTCAAGACATCATGAAAAATCAAATGTATGAATTTATGAACTATGAATGAACGAAAGCACGTATTTTGTCTATGAATATCTATATGAAATCCTATGAATTCGACTTTTTATGAATCAATGGCAAGGATTGAATGTTATTGTGGAAATGAATATGAGAATTTACAAATTTGAAAGAGATAAGTATGGTATGAATGGTTTGTGAGAACTTAATGATATGTCACTTTGAAACTGGGTGTTTGGAAGGATACACTTGTGCTCCACCTCTTGATCCCCAAACATTCTCTTTATATCGAACGAACCGTACTGCTCAAAGGATAACATAGGTCGTTCTTTCGTCGAAAACCTCTTCACCGCCATAACAACCCCGATCACTAGTCTTGCACTGATTTGATGCCCGCCTTGTTGTGATACCGGTTTTTTTTTTTTTTTTTTTTTTTAGCCATATATTACCCTCAGCTTACGCCAAGTCCAGCTTTCCACGTTACTTTTGCCTATGGCGCCTCTTCCGAGGTTTTCACCATACCCGCGGTAATTTCCATCCGAGGGCAACGTCCTTACGGATTTTCGTTGCTTCCCGGGCCTTCTTCAAAATTATCAAAATAACAAATTGGAAATTTGAAGAATATTCCTCTTTGATTAAATTGACTAAAGTTATACATGGTACTTAATTACAGAATCAGAATTAATGGGTGACCGGAACTCTTCGCCATCCATATCAGCCAGAATGATTGCTCCCCCTGAGAAGGCTTTCTTCACCACGTACGGACCCTCATATGATGGTGCGAACTTTCCTCGTGGATCTGATAGGGCCATATTCCTCTTCTTCAGAACGAGATCTCCGGGTTGGAAAGTGCGAGGTCGAGCCTTCTTGTTGTAAGCTCTTTCGATCCTCCTCTGGTAAAGCTGCCCGTGGCATAGTGCCGCCAATCTCTTTTCATCTATGAAGTTCAGCTGCTCATACCGGTGCTTGGGCCCATTCGGCTTCTTCCAGCTGAGTTTGTGACAGGATTCTCAAAGAAGGGATCTCCACTTCGACTGGTAGTACTGCTTCCATCCCATACACCAGAGAGTAGGGGGTGGCTCCAACGGATGTCCTCACTGACGTTCGGTAGGCACACAAGGCATAAGGCAGGTGCTCGTGCCAATCCTTATAAGTCTCCGTCATCTTGCTCAGAATCTTCTTCACGTTCTTGTTGGCAGCTTCTACGGCTCCGTTCATCTTCGGACGGTATGGAGCAGAGTTGTGGTGCTGGATCTTGAACTGCTGGCATAGCTGATCCATCATGCGGTTGTTTAGGTTGGAAGCATTGTCGGTGATGAGCATCTCTGGCATTCCGTAACGGCAGATGATGTTGTTCTTCACAAACCGGGTGACCGCGACTTGAGTGACATTCTTGAAGGAACATGCCTCCACCCACTTGGTAAAATAGTCGATGGCTACCAGTATGAACTCATGCCCGTTAGACGCCTTTGGGGTGATCGCACCAATCACATCCATTCCCCAAGCTGAGAAAGGCCATGGCGAGGCCATAGTGTGAAGATATTGGGGAGGTGCGTTCTTGCTGTTCTGATACATCTGGCATTTATGGCACGTCTGGACATGTCTGATGCAGTCCCTCTCCATTGTCAACCAAGTAATAGCCAGCTCTCATAATCTTCCGGGCCAGGAAGGGTCCGTTGGCATGGGCTCCCATCAATCCCGCGTGCATCTCCTGGATCAATCGATTGGCCTCTTCTGCATCTACACATCGCAGGAGGGTGGCGTCATGAGTCCGTTTGTACAGAATCTCTCCGCTCAAGAAGAACTGGAAGGCCATCCTTCTGATGTACTTCTTCTCATTTTCGGTTGCCCGTGGTGGATACTCTCTGTCTTGGATGAAGCGCTTGATATCGTAATACCAAGGCTTGTTGTCTATCTCTGCTTCGACGTTCATGCATTCTTCTATGCACACACAGTATGCCGGGATGTCTCGAGTCTCGATCCGTAATGGTCGCACATCATCCCCTTCTACTAGCTTGATTAGGCTTGCCAGTGTGGCGAGCGCATCAGCAAAGTGATTGTGAGCTCTTGGGGTGTATGTGAAGGTGACATACTTGAACTTTGGGACTAGCCGGCTGATGTATCGTTGGTATGGGATGAGCTTGGGATCCCGAGCTTGCCATTCTCCGTTAGTCTGTGACACTATCAGCAGAGAGTCTCCGAAAACTTCCAGTTCATAAGCACCAAATTCTAAAGCTGCTTGCAGGCCGACGATGCATGCTTCGTACTCAGTCATGTTGTTGGTGCAATCAAATCCCAGCTTAACAGCGATAGGAGTTTGTTGTCCCTTTGGCGATACCAAGACCGCGCCAATTCCACTTCCGACAGCGTTCGCTGCTCCATCAAAGTAAAGCTTCCATCTACCATGATTGTCTTCGTCGACTGTCATTACGTCTTCGTCTGGGAACTCTGAAGTCCATTAGCTCTAACTGCTCGGACGGGTAATCTGCCAAGTAATCGGCTATGGCCTGTCCCTTGATCGCCTTTCGAGCCACAAACAAGATGTCGAATTCAGATAGGAGTACTTGCCACCGTGCGATCTTCCCAGTCAAGGCGGGTTTTTCAAAGATGTACTTGATCGGGTCCATCCGGGATACCAACCAAGTGGTGTAGTAGAGCATGTACTGTCTCAGCTTCTTGGAGGCCCAAGCTAGTGCGCAGCACGTCTTCTCAACCAACAAGTAACGGGTCTCCGGCTCCGTGAACTTCTTGCTAAGATAGTAGATTGCCTGCTCCTTCTTCCCAGTCTCGTCTTGTTGTCCCAACATGCAGCCCATGGATGCTTCTTGGACTGTGAGGTATAGAATGAGGGGACGTCCTGGAGTCGGTGGAACCAGGATGGGTGGGTTGAGCAGATACTCCTTGATCTTGTCAAAGGCTCTCTGGCAGTCTTCAGTCCACTTTATCTTCACGTCTTTTCTCAACAACTTGAACAGAGGCTCGCAGGTCGCCGTAAGCTGTGCGATGAAGCGAGCTATATAGTTAATCCTTCCCAAGAAGCTTCGGATCTCTTTCTCTGTCTTTGGCGCGGGCATGCTTCGTATGGCTTGAACCTTTGCAGGATCAATCTCAATTCCCCGGCCGCTGACGATGAAGCCTAATAACTTTCCGGATGTGACGCCGAAGGCACACTTGTTCGGGTTCAATCGGAGCTGATACTTCTTCAGTCGTTGGAACAATTTGCGTAGGTCTGTGAGATGATCTTGTGCGGTTCGAGACTTGGCAATCATGATACTAAACCTCTATTCATGTCATGTTGGAAGAGGGTGACCACAATTTGACATCGTAGGTCTGTGAGATGATCTTGAATGTCCGGAATACGATTGTCGACCAGGGTGTCAATGTGAGGTAGAGGAAAATTATCCTTTGGGCTGGCTCGGTTCAGATCCCGATAGTCCACGCACATTCTAACTTTTCCGTCCTTTTTCGGCACCGGGACTATATTGGCTACCCAGTCCTTACTGTCTTCTGCTTGACCTCTTCCTTGATGACTTCGGGCTTCATCCGTCGCAGTGCTTGCTTCACGGGCTTGCATTCTGGCTTCAGCGGAATCTTGTGGACCACTATGTCTGTGTCTAGGCCTGGCATGTCTTGGTAAGACCAGGCGAAGATTTCATGGAACTCTCTTAACAGTGCGATGAGTGCTTCCTTTTGCTCTGCGGCGCAGCGGGTTCCAATCTTGACTTCTCTCGGCTCTTCACCCTTATCAGCCAGATTTACTATTTCCAACTCCTCTATGTTGGGTTTGGACCCCTCGTCTTGTCTCTCTAATGCTTCAAGGATGTCATTTGGTAATTCGATTTCTTCGTCGGAATTATCTATGTTATCCAGTGAGCAATTCGTTTTGTTGTCAATTTTGGAGACGTGGGGATCGTTTGAGGTTTTGCGTGTAATCCTGGAAAGGATGGCGGATGGAAAATCGGTAAGAAAATTAAAAAGGGAAGCCATTCGTTTTGTATGATGGCGTGTTGGATTTATTTAATGCACATTGGAATATTTGAGATAGAGAAATTCATGGAATAAACACGTGACATATCATTTGAAATATGGAAATGGAAATATTACAATGATGAAATGATTATGATTGTGGCATGATATCTTGAAAGCATAAAATAAACATAGAAACCCGAAATTGTTCGATACAAAAATTCCCGAGCTATTGGTAGACTCAAAACCGAGTTACCCCTAGCTGGGATACCGCTTACTCATTGCTACTTGAGACACGCTGTAGCAATGGCACGCAGGTCCACGTCTTGGCTTCCTTCTCCCTGTTGGCAGTGGCGGGTCGGTGGTGTGGTGGTGGAATCCTCCTCTCCGGCAATGGTGTGGATGCTCAACCCTTCAACCATAGGGCCAGCATATTCTTCTTCAGCAACGGCGGTGGTGATGATGGTTGCTTGGTGGTGGTAATGGCTTGACTTCCTCTTCTTCTTCTTCCTCAGTCAGTGCCGGTAGGGACAGCACGCTTGGTTCTTCTTTGATCTCCACAATCACTTCACCCACTCCCGGGTCAGGGATGACGTAGGGCTCTTCATCTTTCTTTCAAACCCAAAGTATTCCTAGAATCGAATGGGGATTGAAGCGATATCGCTCCAAGAAGACTCTTACCAAATCATCCCAGCCGGTAAGGTTCCTCAGCTGATAGAACCAGGCGGCAGCTTGTTTTGACAGGCTCTCGGGAAACACCGAGATCATCAAAAGCTCATTCTCCAAATGTAAGGCCATCTTCTCGCCGTACTTTTGCAAATGGATCTCCGGATCCCCATCCTCGTAAAATATCTCAAATTCCGGTGTTGTCGACACCGGCGGAAAATCTCCTACTTCTAAGTCTAAGTATTTCTTTTGATTTTCCTAGATACCGACCCCCATTTGGCGAGTGTTGTGTGTGTTCCTCTATCTCTTTTCCGTTTCGAGATACGAGTTGTGTGTGTGTGGGAACTTGTGTACGTGTGTGCGTGTGAGCACAAATTTGGAGTCGCCACCAATCATGGGAAATTTTAAGGTGTGATTGGGCACCTATGTCTAATAGATTTTACCCTATTTAGACATCTACAACTAAATGGTCTTGAACCAGAGATAGGTTCGGGGGTTTGCTTATGCGTGGGGAAGGTGTTAGGCACCCCACGACATCCGTTTAAGAAAACGGTTACCTCCTTCCTAATGTTTTCTTTATTTGCTAAGCCTAAGTTTGTTGGTTTTTATTATGTACAAATGTCCCGATTTCCGTCGTACGATATACCAAAAATGGCAAACGTAATGTGACTTCGCTCGGTTTTGATTAGACTCTTTATTTCACCATCCCTTTTATCTTTGTATCTTTTAAATTTCCGGGCATTTCGGTGGTAGGATATACTTGAAATCCTAACACCTAGTGCCGGGACAAACAATTAATGTTTTTGGTGCCATATTCGGGATCTCTTTACCCTTGATTTCCAAGAGTAAAGCGGTCCGTCAAATGGCGGGGTTTTGGATGATTAATTCACACTTTGGGGAATTTTAGACCATGATCCTATGGGAGTTAGAACGTGTAGAATCCCTTACACGAAAGCACGTACCAGCCACGCCCCCGTGTAAAGGACTCATACCTTCGTTTCTAACGCCCACATTACCATGTTTACTCTTTTTAAAGTTTTCATGGCAAAGTGTATTTTAATCACATTTTTATATCAAAGCAATAAACAATCAAGCAAGTAATCAAGATGGTAAAGATGGCAAAATATCCAAGCAAAATAGTCATGGCATAGTCGCAACACATGTATCATGAAGATGACAAATATGGATCGGCATGAATATAATGCTTAATGCAAAGTGCAATTTATTATAACACAAGAAGTTTTTAAGGAAAGGGTCAAGACCTCGTGGGGTCGGGATTCGATGCTATTGAAAGACTTACTCGGATCCCGACACCACCATAGGATTTACATGAATAAACAAAACAATCTAAAAAGAGGGTTTCAATGCCTTTTCGGGCTTACACGGAGGGTTAGGTGCTATTGAAAGACTTATCCAAACCTTCCGACGCCAAATAGGACTTAAATGAGAAAATCTATTTGAAAATATGGGTTTCAATGCCTTTTCGGGCTTACACGAAGGGTTGGTGCTATTGAAAGACTTATCCAAACCTTCGACGCCAAATAGGACTTAAATGAGGAAAATCTATTTGAAAACGGGGTTTCAATGCCTTTTCGGGCTTACACGAAGGGTTGGTGCTATTGAAAGACTTATCCAAACCTTCGACGCCAAATAGGACTTAAATGAGGAAAATCATTTTTGAAAACGGGGTTTGCAATTTACGGGTCCAACGCCTCATGGATTTACATGGGGTTTAGTGCTATTGAAAGACTTACCTAAAACCGCCAACACCGTTTGGTATTTTCATGCCCAAATCAAAATAATGCAATATGAACAATATTTACAACAACGTAGTAAATAATGAAAATAACGGGGTTTAAACAAAGGATTTTCGTGGGTCCAATTCCTATGGAATTACATGGTGGATAATGCCTCTTTGAGGTCTTACATAGTCCACCACGACCAATCGGGATTATCACGCCCAAATCACAAAGGGGAAAAGGGGAGAAATTGACAATATTCACAATATAATATCCACAACGTAGTAAATGTAAATAAAGCGATAAATGACAATATTTAACATGGGGGTTTTTTAATGGGTCCAATGCCTATGGAATTACATGGTGGATAAAGCCTCTTTGAGGTCTTACATAATCCACCACGACCAATCGGGATTATCACGCCCAAATCACAAAGGGAAAAGGGGAGAAATGACAATATTCACAATATAATATTTACAACGTAGTAAATGTAAATAAAGCGATAAATGACAATATTTAACATGGGGGGTTTTTAATGGGTCCAATGCCTATGGAATTACATGGTGGTTAAAGCCTCTTTGAGGTCTTACATAGTCCACCACGACCAATCGGGATTATCACGCCCAAATCACAAAGGGAAAAATGGGAAAATGACAATATTCACAATATAATATTTACAACGTAGTAAATGTAAATAAAGCGATAAATGACAATATTTAACACATGGGGATGTATTTTTCGGGTCAAATACCTCGTAGGCTAACAAGGTTGTTACGGCCTCGTTAGAGGTCTTACGCAACTGAGCCAAAGCTACTCAATATTTGCCGTACTAAAACACAAGGGGACCGGTGTATTTTTCGGGTCAAGACCTCGTGGGCTAACATGGTTGTCAACGGCCTTTGTTAGAGGACTTACGCGAGCCGCCAAAGCCACTCAATATTGCCGTACTAAAACACACCGGGGGAAGGGGGGGTAATCACAACAAATATTCACAAGTGCGTATAAAATGTAAATAAAGCGATAAATGACTAGAAATGTAAAGAAAGCGATAAATGACTAGAAAATGTAAATAAAGCGATAAATGACTAGAAAAATGTAAATAAAGCAATAAATGGACAAATAAGAAACTAGTAAAGCATAAATGAAATAAATGAACTAAAGAATGTAAGAGAAAGAGAGAGAGAGAGAGAGAGAGAGAGGAGTGGGAAGATGAGGAGAGGTTAGAGAGAGAAGCACCTAATAGATGCTTCTCACTCTAAAAACTCCCCAAAATCCCTAAAGAAAGAGAGAGAGAGAAAGAGCTTAGAGAGAGAGAGAGATTACCTAGAGAGGAGTCTCTCTCTCTAAAACTACCCAAAAACCCCTTCCTAAAGCCCCCTAAAACCCCTATTTCTGCCTATTCTAACGCTCAAGGTGCCTAGAGCCCGAGCAAAATTGTGTGCAAATGAGGGGGGGGGAGGCTTTATTTATAGGGGGGCGTGCACGCGGGGCGCGCCATGATTGCGCGCGGCGCGTGATGGTGGCGCGCCTCGCGTGCACGCCTCCCGAGACAGCTGTCTGCACTTCCTCGATTCTCGCGCGCGTATTCTCTTTTTGACCCGATTTTCGAGGGCAGTTTTGGAAGTCTTCTGGAACTCAAAATGGGTCATGCAGCATATCGCCGGAAAGCTCTCGACGTCCTCTTTCCAACGGTACAAAGTTTGCATGAATCGGAGTTCGGATGAGAGAGTTATGGCTCCCGGAAGTCGGGGTATCGGAGCTGTTTTCGTGCACTTTTCCGGTGAAGATTCCGATCAAACGGGGGATGCTTTCGGCGAACCGAGAGTTCCACGACGTAGCTGGAGTCGTTATCTTTCCAACGCACCCGGGCTCGTAGATCAACTTGTTGCGAGCCGGAAAGACTCTGCGCGCGAAGGCGGCTGTCCGGGAGGAAAAATGCGTTTTCCTCCCAGCGCGTTTTTCTTCAAATCTTGTCCCAGTTCGCGCACATATTTGACCTAGCTCCCGATGTCAGATTTCGACGTTCTTGGTACCGTCGGAAAGCTTGCGTTGCCTACTTTTGCAAGGTTCCGGATTTCGCGGAAATCCGAGCTTGGACTTGTGAGATATGGTTCCGCGAACAGAGGCCACCGGAGTGTTTTTGGTCCGTTTGAGGGCAGTTTTCCGATCAGGATTCCGGCTTGACCCGATAAAATCTTGGCGATCCGAGAGTTCCACGTCGTGCATGAGTGTGTCTTCTTTCCAACGCACCCGGGCTTGTGGATCAACTTGTTGCGAGTCAGGAAGACTCTGCGCGCAAGCGTGGCAACGTCGGTGGGAAAATTCCGGAAATTTCAGCACAGCCTTATTTCGTCGGCCTGTTTTCACGCGCGTGGTAGACGTAGCTCCCGATGTCGGATTTCGGCAATCTTGGTATCGTCGGAAAGCTGGTGCTACCTATTTTCCAAAGGTACAGGCCTTGCACAGAGGCGAGCTTGGGTTCGCAAGATATGATCCTGCGAACGGAGGCCGTTGGAATGTTCCTTATGCCAAGGGGTCATCTTCTGACTGAGATTCCGGCTTGACCGGAGGAGCTCTTGATGATCCGAAAGTTGCGTGTGGTAGCTGAAGTGAACCTCTTGCCTAAGGGTCTTGGCTCGTGGACCAAGTTGCAATGGGTCGGAGAGAATCTTTGCGCAAACGTTGCCTCCTCAAATAGGCTGTTTTGTCAACAACACTTAGCAAAATTTGGCTAAGTGTTGGACCGTTTTTTCGCAGTTTTGACCATAACTTCCTCGTTTCTCGTCCGTTTTGGGCCCGTAAAGTATCGAATCGAAGCTCTCATTACGTTCTTCAGAATGGTCTGGGAGCGGTCAGTTCGATTCAGCTTTCGGTCTGGTCAACAGTCAGGTCAAACCTTGGTCAACCTTGGTCGAATTTGGTCAAAACTCTCCAAACTCAAACCGCGTTTCGAGGGTTTTTTGGGTCTGGGAACGGCTCGGTCAAACCTGGTCAAACTTGGTCAACCCTGGTCAAACTTGGTCAACCCTGGTCAAACCTTGGGAAATGTGTCCCGGACCTTCTCCTTAGGAGTGTTTGATACGACCAGGCTTCGTTGGATCATGCGGGCTGGATCCGGGTCGCCCCGCCTTGCGTGCCGGCACCCGAGAAAATCCCGTGGGTAAAAATGGGGTTATGACAGTTGCCCCTTCTTTGTTTGGCGTTTCTTGGCACAAGGAACGTCGGACAAAGAATAAATGACTCGATTTTTGCCCGCTCGGATTTTCTCGGTTTCCGTGTTCTCTTACGGTTGCCGCGCAGTTCGTCTCGGTTTGCGTGTTGGTTACTTCTAGGGTCCAAATGGACATTCCAAAGGTTGAGAATGATCGAACGAGGTGTGGGGAGGTGATTGGTGGCTCGAAAGGGCCGTTTGGCGCGGAGGTGGAGACCGGCGCGTGATCATCGCGCGCCGCGCGTGATGATGGCGCGCGCGGCCCCACCTTAAAAGACGCCGCGCGCCCTTTCGCTCTCATTCCGTCGCTTTTTCTCCCTTTTTCCTCTCTGGACCCCACTTCGCCTTCTCTGCTCTTTTGCTCATATCTTGCTATCCGGGACTCCGATTGACGCGCCGTTTTCGCCTACGCGCTCTACGAGTAAGCACCTTTCCATCCCTACCATTTATTTCAGTTTTAAACGGTCGAAATGTGCTGACATGGTCATTCTCTTTTTTGTGTCTTTTGGTCTTTTTCTCATGATCCAGGACTCCGATCGACGATCAGTTTTCGCCTATACGTCCCACAGGTAAGCACCTTTCCATCCCCACCCTCCTTTTCAGTTTTGAACGGTTGGATTATTTGCTTCCTTTTTTATGTCTTATGCTTCTTCCTTGTGCACTTCTGCTTTTATTTCTTTTTGTTTAACATGTCATTGTATGTTTTGGGATGCATTACATACTTAGCAAACATGTTAGTGCACAAAAATGCATTTACGCCAGGGGTCTGCGCATGTACAAATGAGCCTTTGTAGACACGCACATACATACACATGTGTTTGGAAACACATGAGATGAGAGATACGCAAAAAATTTGAGACGCCATGTTTATTATGATGCTTGTGTATTTTTTTTTGGGGGGGGTACTATGTCGTGCCTTTATTGCTCTTGGGTTGCGTTGCTACGCACACTCTCTTTTTTTTTCTATGGGGCATATTTTTTTGAAAATCATGGGTTGGGCCTAGGACCTGCCTTATTTAGACTTGGGACTCGAGTGAGTCCCGCAATGCAGAAGAACTTTAATTTGCCTTGGAAATTTTTCCAAATGGTCGGGGAAAATTGGGGTTTGAAACTTGGGTCAGTCGAATCGCAATTGGGTAATCAGACCTGGTTTGGAAATTCATCCAAACGATCAGGGACAAATTGGGATTTGACACTTAGTCGAATCGCAATTGGGTAATCAGACCTGGCTTGGGAATTCATCCAAACGATCAGGGACAAATTGGGATTTGACACTTAGTCGAATCGCAATTGGGTAATCAGACCTGGCTTGGGAATTCCATCCAAACGATCAGGGACAAATTGGGATTTGACACTTAGTCGAATCGCAATTGGGTAATCAGACCTGGCTTGGGAATTCCATCCAAACGATCAGGGACAAATTGGGATTTGACACTTAGTCGAATCGCAATTGGGTAATCAGACCTGGCTTGGGAATCCATCCAAACGATCAGGGACAAATTGGGATTTGACACTTAGTCGAATCGCAATTGGGTAATCAGACCTGGCTTGGGAAATTCATCCAAACGATCAGGGACAAATTGGGATTTGACACTTAGTCGAATCGCAATTGGGTAATCAGACCTGGCTTGGGAAATTCATCCAAACGATCAGGGACAAATTGGGATTTGACACTTAGTCGAATCGCAATTGGGTAATCAGACCTGGCTTGGGGAATTCATCCAAACGATCAGGGACAAATTGGGATTTGACACTTAGTCGAATCGCAATTGGGTAATCAGACCTGGCTTGGAAATTCATCCAAACGATCAGGGACAAATTGGGATTTGACACTTAGTCGAATCGCAATTGGGTAATCAGACCTGGCTTGGGAATTCATCCAAACGATCAGGGACAAATTGGGATTTGACACTTAGTCGAATCGCAATTGGGTAATCAGACCTGGCTTGGAAATTCATCCAAACGATCAGGGACAAATTGGGATTTGACACTTAGTCGAATCGCAATTGGGTAATCAGACCTGGCTTGGGAATTCATCCAAACGATCAGGGACAAATTGGGATTTGACACTTAGTCGAATCGCAATTGGGTAATCAGACCTGGCTTGGGAATTCATCCAAACGATCAGGGACAAATTGGGATTTGACACTTAGTCGAATCGCAATTGGGTAATCAGACCTGGCTTGGGAATTCATCCAAACGATCAGGGACAAATTGGGATTTTTTTTTTTTGATTGTCTTTTCCTATCATTGGGTTTCGTGTATGAAGTTTACCTGGCTTTTCTGACTCTTGGATTGTCTTGTTGTGTCCTTTGCAGATGTCTGATCGAGGTAGCGGTAGCGGGGGCCATCGCCGGTCCGATCGCCTTGCGAAAGGCAAGTCTGTGATTTATGCTCCTGAGAGCCCTCCTGATACAGACGATGAGTACGATGCTATGGAGGACGTACGTACTCGTGTTGACGCATCTCTTGCCAGGGATCTGCAGGCTGAGTTTGATGCTGAGGCTGCCGGTTTATCTTCTAGTACTGCTCGGCCTTCTTCCCGGCCTGGTATTACTATTGGCCGTAGCGCTAGACCCTCTAGTGCGCCTCGTCAGCCTACTGCGGCTCCGCCAGCTGCTCCTCCCGCCAGATCGAAGAGGCGGAAGTCTGACCGCGCTCCTCTTTCTGCGGATCCCATACCGGAGGATCATGTTGTACCAGGGTTCAGATACCCTCCCCAGGGTGGCATTCGACCGCGCTATCCTGTCACCACTCCGGTGGCGGATACACCACTCTTGACGAATCTCCATAACCATCCATCATCTTCAGTCCGTCGTTGTCAGGTATTTTTGTATTGACACTCTTCTTTGTTTAGCTCTTTCGCATTCTTTCGTACTAACATCTTTCCTTTGTGCAGGATCCCCCTGAGAGTATCGGCCGGGGTGGGTGGTCCGAGTTTAGCCAGCTTCTGGATATCGCTCGTCCAGAGTACAGAGATTTTCTCGTGGAGCTGGGCTTTGGTCCCTTCCTCAGCATCCGCTATGTGCATGTACGGCATCCTTTGGTGAGGTGTTGGGTGGAGAGGTTCTTCCATCACACGGGGACCATCCATCTTAGTACCTGCGAGGTGGGGGTGCTCCCCGTTGACTGGAGTGCCATTCTAGGCATCCGTTTTGGGGGTAGGATTCCTCCTAGCGACCCTGTGTCTGATTTTGAGGCCCTGGAGATCCTAGGCATCGATGATCCGGCTGCCATCGTGGGCAAGAAGCTTTTCCATCTGAAGATCAGTTTTCTGAAGGATCTCTTGGTGAGGGAGATAGAGGAGCCTCCCACGGAGCTGCGATATCGCCAGTGGACTGCCTATTTCATATTTAGCTGCTTCCTTGGGAATGACAAGTCTACCATTCCCACGCCCATAGTCGGTATGTTCCGAGACATTGACGACCTGAGGGATTATGACTGGGGAGCACTGACGTATGGGTTTTACATTCGGGGCTTGCGCCGCTTCTCCCGTCGAGAGACCGCCAGTTTCCTCGGCTTTCTGGCAGTTCACGCTTTTCTGGGCTTTTGAGCATTTTGCCGTATTCGCTCCCAGCAGGCTTCCAGCGGCTCCTGATTCCGCATTCCCGCTTGCCAGGCGATGGGATTCGGCTTGGATCCAGCGACTGACCACCCGCACGCTTATGGAGTGCCGTACGACCGTGGACTGTATCAGGGATGTTGATATTGTCTTTCAGCCTTACTCCACATTCCTGCTTGAGCGTCCTGAGGTGTTTAGGGCCATGGAGCTATCTCGCCTGCGGATATGGATCCGATCTCCGAGGTCCTGGGAGCTTTTGATGGGCGAGAGGACCTTGCGGCAGCTAGGTGGCGATGCCCTCGTCCCTGTGGATCCTCCTCAGCTGATGACCTATCGAGGACTACATCCCACGCGCCCCGAGTGATTCTTTCGTGGCGGGAGTTGAGGCTTATCCAGCTCTGATTCTGGCCGATGTGCCGTATGGGGAGTGGTTTGAGCAGGTCTCCTTGGGGTCTCTGATGTCCCTCCATGAGGTCGAGGGTGGTCGAGTCATGGGCGGATCAGCTATGGACAGCCATCTTTACCGGTCTTCTGGAGAGTTTGAGTGGCTTCAGACTGAGATTCTACGTCTTCAGCTCGAGTTATCAGTCAGTGAGGATCGTTACGCCGCTGACATGGCCCGAGCACAGGAGGAGACGGCCCGTGTACAGGCGGAGCTGACGCAGGTACAGGGGGAGCTGACCCGGACGCAGGGGGATTTGACCCAGAGTCGGAGGGATTTGGGTTCTCGGGATGCGGTGCTGACTGCCCATGTGGAGACCATTCGGAGACTAGAGGATCAGCTTCATGGCATGGGCATTACTCCTGTTACTGGAGCTGGCTCGTCTGGTCTTGGTCAGACTTCTTCTTCGCCGCCCCCAGATCCTGTTTCTCGAGAGTGGTTCTTTGACGACCATCCTTCTCTATGATGTATATTTTTCCTTTCTTTTTCTTCTTGGGGCCTTGTATTCCGGCCGGTCATTTTGTATTTACATGGATTGTACAGACATTGGTTATTGTATATACGGGCAGTGTTTATGGTTATGTATTTATGGCTATGGCTATTTGTTTGGATGTTGATTCACGGGTTTGTATGGATGTATGTTTGGATGTATGGCTGTGTTACTGGCTATGTGTTTGTGGCTATGTGTATGGATATTGGGTCTCGATCCTCCGCGAGGCCTGGTTCAATAAATATCGGGGCTTACCTCTCCTTGGGGCCCGTATGGACTTACTTTGGTTTATGGCTATGTGTATGGTTATATTGGGACTTACTCCTTCACGAGGCCCTCGATCCTCCGCGAGGCCTGGGACTTACTCCTTCACGAGGCATCTTGGGACTTACTCCTCACGAGGCCCATCGACTTACTTCACGAGGTCTTGGGACCTCCTTCACGAGGCCCATTTCAGGGTCATCCCGAGGCCCATTTTATCATTCGGGACTTACTCCTTCACGAGGCCCATTTCACTTGGGACTTACTTCACGAGGCCCCAAATTTTGGGACTTACTCCTTCACGAGGCCCATTTCCACAATCCTTGGGTCTTACTCCTTCACGAGGCCCATTTCAGCAAATTTTGGGACTTACTCCTTCACGAGGCCCATTTATCCTTGGGTCTTACTCCTTCACGAGGCCCATTTCAGCAAATTTTGGGACTTACTCCTTCACGAGGCCCATTTCCACAATCCTTGGGTCTTACTCCTTCACGAGGCCCATTTCAGCAAATTTTGGGACTTACTCCTTCACGAGGCCCATCTGGATGACTCTCCGGATTTTTCCAATTTTTCTTGACAAAAATGGAAAAATTTGCCCCAGTATGTAGTGTCGAATAAATTTTTCTAGCTTCTTGAAGATAGAAAAATTTTGCCCCAGTGTAGGGCAATGATTGCTGATGCGGAATTCTGGATTTCTCCTTCTGTCTTTCTGGTACCGGACTGTGATAGCTTCTTGAGGGCCAGACTATCCCCTTTCAAAATTTTTCAAAACCTTTTTGAAAAATTTTGCCCCAGTGTTCCATAGGATTTGCCTGTGTGACAATCCCGGGTCATTTTTGCACTTCTAGATTTCTGGGTCGAGCTAGGGTTTCAGGGCTGGTTCCTGAACTTTGAGCCTAGTTCTCGGCCCTCGGGCTGCCCCGCTGGTGGAAGATCGATTCTGACTACGTTATATCAAACGCCTCCTTACGATATTGTCTCTGTTTCAATTTTTGACCCCCGGGTCGATTTTAGGGTTTCGGGTCGGTCCTCGGTTGTCGGGCCGAAACCTTCGATTACCGGATCGCCCAAGACTTTCTCATAGGCGACTTTTTGCAAAATGGACCTTCATACAGCGCGAAACGGGCCTCTAGGAGTGAGTGAAAAGGGTCAAATCCGCGTGGTATGGGAAAAAGAGCCGTTGGGATTCCCAACGGGACTGGCGCGTGATCATCACGCGCGGCGCGTGATCATCACGCGCCAGTTTCCGTCTATTTAAACCACGCTCCTCCTTCGAACCAGCAACCATTTTCCGAGTTTCTCTCCTCTTTCTTCACTAAAATCTCTCCATTTTTCCCGTTTTTGAGTCCCTTGGGTCCATGGCCTCCTCTAGTAATGATCCCGACTCCTTGGTGACACTTCATTTCCATGATTTCCGCGTTGAGCGGATGAGACATTGGTGGACTCTTCTTGGAGAGGACGACCATGCCGATATCGTGGGGTTCTTTGGTAAGTTTCCCCCTTTCATGCGGCTTCAAGTTGATCGTGGCTTGCTCGAGGCTCTTGCTTCTTTCTGGGACCCGACCCATTGTTGCTTTTCCATTGGGGAAGTGGATCTCATGTCCCTACCTATGGAGGAGTATGCTGAGCTTCTTCAGCTAGACCGCCCCTTTCAGCGAGACTCCGGTCATACCCATTCAGGGCCCTCGGTCCAACCGATGCTTGGAGAAAGTACTTGGGTTTGACCTACTGCAGTTCTACGTCCTGAGATCGCCCGACCTGAGGAAACTTGGCGGAAAGCCAACATTTCTCTAGATTTGCTGACGAAGTACTTCTCTCGGAGTGCCTTTCCGGCGAAGCTTGCTAGGGACTTCATTGCGGGCAAGAAGGGGTGGAAGAAATTCCGAATCAATGCCTTCAAGATCGCCTTTCGCAGGTATTTTTCTCTTTCCCTACTTCTGCTGGTAGGATAGATTTGGGTGTTATTCCCATAGTATTCAGCGAGGGCAGGTCTATCATCCCTGCCATATTGTGCGAGACCGTGCGGTCTTTATCTTATTGTAGGAGACAGGGAGAGGGGGTTCCGATGTTCTGCACACAGCTCCTTCCAGCTCTGGTTCTGCAGTCACCTGCGGCATTTCTACCGCCTCCAGACTCCTTATCACTTTGAGAGGCATACGGTGAGCCAGACCGTCAATATAGCACTTCCCTTCACTGGCAATAGTCGTGATTGGGCATCATACCTCCTTCGACTTGCCCTTGGGTGGAATGGTCTTGGAAGGTCACTTGGGGGCCAGCAGTGTGGAAGCCCTGGACTCATTGTGCCCTCTTCGATGGAGTGCCTCTTCCTGGGGTGTGGGGTTGTACGGGCTACTATCCCAGCCTTGCTCTTCGTCAGTTTGGCGGTGTTCAGTACCCGCCTCGTCTTGGTGACTTGGATGCGGTGACTTTCGACTACATCCCTAGTGAGGATATGTGGAGGCTCCTCTCCAGGGTTGAGGTTATCTGGGGAAGGTCGCCTTTCGGAGGTAGTCCTCATCGAGGATGGTTCGCCCGGAGATAGCTCTGTTACCTTCTGACTTTGTCGAGTGGAGAGAGGGGTGGACTCCCTTTTTCACTCTCAGGCCTACTGTACGGCCAGGCACATCACATTCTTTGGTGTCTCGCTCCTCTTCGGGTGTCAGCCTCCACTGGTCAGCCTGAGAGAGTTACTGTTTTGGAGCGAGAGCTTGAGGAGGCTCAGACAGAGCTGTTATCATTACGCCTTGCTAGGGCAGTCTGAGAGAGAGGCGTCTGCGGCTCGTGTAGAGTCTCTGCGGAGTACCTTGCATCACAATAGTGTGGCGGTGGCGAATCTTCGCCGCGACTTGGTGGCTCAGAGGAGGGAACGTCTCTACTCTTCGCACGATGAATGAATTCATCAGAGAGCAGCTCGAGATTTCTGAGGATGCTAAGGAACAGCTGGAGGAGACCTTGGCCGAGGCTCGGGAGCAGCTGGAGACTGAGCAGGCGGAGAGGACTCGGGTCCAGGATGAGCTTGATTCTCTTCGTTCATATACCCAGGCCTTGGTTGATCCTGCCACCGGTCGTCCTCAGGACATTGTAGCCCTCCGACGGGCGCTAGATGCGAGTGAGGAGGCGCTCACGTCTGCGCGTACTTCCATGGGGGTCATGAGGGTTCAGATCAGCGTTCTCCAGGGTGACAACGGGAGTTCTTGCAGACTGAGTTGGACTTGGTGCATGATGCTCTTGAGTCCAATGCTTCTTGGCTCAATCAGGAGGGTTTCCCTGTGGTCACTTCTCTTCACCAGATTAACCAGGTGATGGATTCTTTGGGTACCAGAGCTCGCGCCGTCTGGGAGGAGCATGATGAGGGGGATCCGGCCCTTTCCACTGCCTTGGGGAGATTCTGCAGAGAGACCTGCATACGTCTTGGTCATTAGATAGCATATTTCAGGTAGCAGTGAGTAGTCAGTAGTTTTTGTATTTAGATGGTGAGTCATTCATAAATCCGAGTCGGATTATGCATGGCTCCCATTTTTAACTTCTAAGTCGATATATTTAGACATGCTTTCAAGACATCATGAAAAATCAAATGTATGAATTTATGAACTATGAATGAATGAAAGCACGTATTTTGTCTATGAATATCTATATGAAATCCTATGTTTGTATATGAATTTCAAAGACTTTTTATGAATCAATGGCAAGGATTGAATGTTATTGTGGAAATGAATATGAGAATTTACAAATTTGAAAGAGATAAGTATGGTATGAATGGTTTGTGAGAATTTAATGATATGTCACTTTGAAACTGGGTGTTTGGAAGGATACACTTGTGCTCCACCTCTTGATCCCCAAACATTCTCTTTATATCGAACGAACCGTACTGCTCAAAGGATAACATAGGTCGTTCTTTCGTCGAAAACCTCTTCACCGCCATAACAACCCCGATCACTAGTCTTGCACTGATTTGATGCCCTCGCCTTGTTGTGATACCGGTTTTTTTTTTTTTTTTTTTTTTTTTTTTTTTTTTTTTTTAGCCATATATTACCCTCAGCTTACGCCAAGTCCAGCTTTCCACGTTACTTTTGCCTATGGCGCCTCTTCCGAGGTTTTCACCATACCCGTGGTAATTTCCATCCGAGGGCAACGTCCTTACGGATTTTCGTTGCTTCCCGGGCCTTCTTCAAAATTATCAAAATAACAAATTGGAACTTTGAAGAATATTCCTCTTTGATTAAATTGACTAAAGTTATACATGGTACTTGATTACAGAATCAGAATTAATGGGTGACCGGAACTCTTCGCCATCCATATCAGCCAGAATGATTGCTCCCCCTGAGAAGGCTTTCTTCACCACGTACGGACCCTCATATGATGGTGCGAACTTTCCTCGTGGATCTGATAGGGCCATATTCCTCTTCTTCAGAACGAGATCTCCGGGTTGGAAAGTGCGAGGTCGAGCCTTCTTGTTGTAAGCTCTTTCGATCCGTCCTCTGGTAAGAGCTGCCCGTGGCATAGTGCCGCCAATCTCTTTTCATCTATGAAGTTCAGCTGCTCATACCGGTGCTTGGGCCCATTCGGCTTCTTCCAGCTGAGTTTGTGACAGGATTCTCAAAGAAGGGATCTCCACTTCGACTGGTAGTACTGCTTCCATCCCATACACCAGAGAGTAGGGGGTGGCTCCAACGGATGTCCTCACTGACGTTCGGTAAGCGCACACAAGGCATAAGGCAGGTGCTCGTGCCAATCCTTTATAAGTCTCCGTCATCTTGCTCAGAATCTTCTTCACGTTCTTGTTGGCAGCTTCTACGGCTCCGTTCATCTTCGGACGGTATGGAGCAGAGTTGTGGTGCTGGATCTTGAACTGCTGGCATAGCTGATCCATCATGCGGTTGTTTCAGGTTGGAAGCATTGTCGGTGATGAGCATTTCTGGCATTCCGTAACGGCAGATGATGTTGTTCTTCACAAACCGGGTGACCGCGACTTGAGTGACATTCTTGAAGGAACATGCCTCCTACCCACTTGGTAAAATAGTCGATGGCCTACCAGTATGAACTCATGCCCGTTAGACGCCTTTGGGGTGATTCGCACCAATCACATCCATTCCCCAAGCTGAGAAAGGCCACGGCGAGGCCATAGTGTGAAGATATTGGGGAGGTGCGTTCTTGCTGTTCTGATACATCTGGCATTTATGGCACGTCTGGACATGTCTGATGCAGTCCCTCTCCATTGTCAACCAATAATAGCCAGCTCTCATGATCTTCCGGGCCAGGAAGGGTCCGTTGGCATGGGCTCCCATCAATCCCGCGTGCATCTCCTTGGATCAATCGATTGGCCTCTTCTGCATCTACACATCGCAGGAGGGTGGCGTCATGAGTTCGTTTGTACAGAATCTCTCCGCTCAAGAAGAACTGGAAGGCCATCCTTCTGATGTACTTCTTCTCATTTTCGGTTCGCCCGTGGATGGATACTCTCTGTCTTGGATGAAGCGCTTGATATCGTAATACCAAGGCTTATCGTCTATCTCTGCTTCGACGTTCATGCATTCTTCTATGCACACACAGTATGCCGGGATGTCTCGAGTCTCGATCCGTAATGGTCGCACATCATCCCCTTCTACTAGCTTGATTAGGCTTGCCAGTGTGGCGAGCGCATCAGCAAAGTGATTGTGAGCTCTTGGGGTGTATGTGAAGGTGACATACTTGAACTTTGGGACTAGCCGGCTGATGTATCGTTGGTATGGGATGAGCTTGGGATCCCGAGCTTGCCATTCTCCGTTAGTCTGTGACACTATTAGCAGAGAGTCTCCGAAGACTTCCAGTTCATAAGCACCGAATTCTAAAGCTGCTTGCAGGACCGACGATGCATGCTTCGTACTCAGTCATGTTGTTGGTGCAATCAAATCCCAGCTTAACAGCGATAGGAGTTTGTTGTCCCTTTGGCGATACCAAGACCGCGCCAATTCCACTTCCGACAGCGTTCGCTGCTCCATCAAAGTAAAGCTTCCATCTACCCATGATTGTCTTCGTCGACTGTCATTACGTCTTCGTCTGGGAACTCTGAGTCCATTAGCTCTAACTGCTCGGACGGGTAATCTGCCAAGTAATCGGCTATGGCCTGTCCCTTGATCGCCTTTCGAGCCACAAACAAGATGTCGAATTCAGATAGGAGTACTTGCCACCGTGCGATCTTCCCAGTCAAGGCGGGTTTTTCAAAGATGTACTTGATCGGGTCCATCCGGGATACCAACCAAGTGGTGTAGTAGAGCATGTACTGTCTCAGCTTCTTGGAGGCCCAAGCCTAGTGCGCAGCACGTCTTCTCAACCAACAAGTAACGGGTCTCCGGCTCCGTGAACTTCTTGCTAAGATAGTAGATTGCCTGCTCCTTCTTCCCAGTCTCGTCTTGTTGTCCCAACATGCAGCCCATGGATGCTTCTTGGACTGTGAGGTATAGAATGAGGGGACGTCCTGGAGTTGGTGGAACCAGGATGGGTGGGTTGAGCAGATACTCCTTGATCTTGTCAAAGGCTCTCTGGCAGTCTTCAGTCCACTTTATCTTCACATCTTTTCTCAAGCAACTTGAACAGAGGCTCGCAGGTTGCCGTAAGCTGTGCGATGAAGCGAGCTATATAGTTAATCCTTCCCAAGAAGCTTCGGATCTCTTTCTCTGTCTTTGGCGCGGGCATGCTTCGTATGGCTTGAACCTTTGCAGGATCAATCTCAATTCCCCGGCCGCTGACGATGAAGCCTAATAACTTTCCGGATGTGACGCCGAAGGCACACTTGTTCGGGTTCAATCGGAGCTGATACTTCTTCAGTCGTTGGAACAATTTGCGTAGGTCTGTGAGATGATCTTGTGCGGTACGAGACTTGGCAATCATGTCATCTACGTAAACCTCTATCTCGTGATGAATCATGTCATGGAAGAGGGTGACCATGGCTCGCTGATAAGTGGCTCCTGCGTTCTTTCAGGACCGAAAGGCATGACATCATACACGAAGGTTCCCCAATGTGTGATGAAAGCAGTCTTGGATTTGTCTTCTTCGGCCATCTTGATCTGATTGTACCCTGAGAATCCGTCCATGAATGAGAATACGACGTTCGTTGCTGTATTGTCGACCAGGGTATCAATGTGAGGTAGAGGAAAATTATCCTTCGGGCTGGCTCGGTTCAGATCCCGATAGTCCACGCACATTCTGACTTTTCCGTCCTTTTTCGGCACCGGGACTATATTGGCTACCCAGTCCGAATAGGTTACTGTGCTTAGGAAACCTGCCTTCAATTGCTTTTCCACCTCTTCCTTGATCTTCAAAATGACTTCGGGCTTCATCCGTCGCAGTGCTTGCTTCACGGGCTTGCATTCTGGCTTCAGCGGAATCTTGTGGACCACTATGTCTGTGTCTAGGCCTGGCATGTCTTGGTAAGACCAGGCGAAGATTTCATGGAACTCTCTTCAACAGTGCGATGAGTGCTTCCTTTTGCTCTGCGGCGCAGCGGGTTCCAATCTTGACTTCTCTCGGCTCTTCACCCTTATTGGCTAGATTTACAATTTCCAACTCCTCTATGTTGGGTTTGGACCCCTCATCTTGTCTCTCTAATGCTTCAAGGATGTCATTTGGTAATTCGATTTCTTCGTCGGAATTATCTATGTTATCCAGTGAGCAATCCGTTTTGTTGTCAATTTTGGAGACGTGGGGATCGTTTGAGGTTTTGCGTGTAATCCTGGAAAGGATGGCGGATGGAAAAACGGTAAGAAAATTAAAAAAAAGGGAAGCCATTCGTTTTGTATGATGGCGTGTTGGATTTATTTAATGCACATTGGAGTATTTGAGATAAGAAATTCATGGAATAAACACGTGACATATCATTTGAAATATGGAAATGGAAATATTACAATGATGAAATGATTATGATTGTGGCATGATATCTTGAAAGCATAAAATAAACATAGAAACCCGAAATTGTTCGATACAAAAATTCCCGAGCTATTGGTAGACTCAAAACCGAGTTACCCCTAGCTGGGATACCGCTTACTCATTGCTACTTGAGACACGCTGTAGCAATGGTACGCAAGTCCACGTCTTGGACTTCCTTCTCCCTGTTGGCAGTGGCGGGTCGGTGGTGTGGTGGTGGAATCCTCCTCTCCGGCAATGGTGTGGATGCTCAACCCTTCAACCATAGGGCCAGCATATTCTTCTTCAGCAACGGTGGTGGTGATATTGCTTGGCGGTGGTGCCTTGATGTTGTGGCGGTATCGGTCCAGGAAAGCTCTCGCCAAATCTCCCCAACAGGCAAGATTCTTCAGCTGATAGAACCAGGTGACCGCGCACTCTGGTAGGCTCTCATGAAATGTCGAGATCATCAAGAACTCGTTGTTAATGCAAGGCCATCTTTTCGCGGTACTTCCGTAGATGAGATTCCGGGTCTCCATGCTCGCAAAATATCTCGAATTCCAGGGTGTCGAGCCCGCGTGGAACCATCAGGTGCGGGAGCAAGTCGGGGAGGTCATCATCTTCCCATGTGTCTTCATCAAGTGTTTCTTCATCTATACGATAACCCTTGAGGTTCTCTTCATCTAGAAAGTCTTCAAGATCTATCTCCTC
>CAJSFY010000036.1:17500-77672 GCA_907173295.1 Fagus sylvatica | reverse complement strand
TCTACAAGCGGGAGGATAGTTGAACGGAGGCCTTTTCCGTCATCCTGAGTACTAACTTCTTAGCCTAGAGAGCTTAAGTGCCATTTCATAAATCCGGGTGAATTTTCTTTTTAAAAAAAATATATTCTTTGGATCAGCGGGGTTTACAAGCGGTAAAACTGTTTGGATAGTAGAAACAATGCCTCCATCATTTCATATCCAATCAATTGGTCAGTGAAGCTAGAACTTTTAGTCACCTACTGGTTTAGGATCACACCAACATTGGTCGTGAAAAGTAGGAATTCATGTGCAAAAGGGTTAAGTGCTTCATGTGTTTGAGAAAAAGTGTTTCGGGCGTGGGTGTTCAGAGAACACATGCCGCTCCTTCTCAGTAGTGGATAGTAATTTTACTTAGACACCTCATTTTCCATGAGTGGAATTGTGGTGTTGACTCGTCCCTCTCATGGATGCATGCATTTCAAACAAAAATCTTTTTGTGATTTTGAATTTATTATGCACATTTTTTTTGGAAAAAGCATAGATTTTGGAAAATTTGTACAAGGTTGCAACAAACTACTCAACATAGATATAGGAAAGTTTGTGGGATCATGATTGGATCTCAATGGTTCTTTGTGCTTTGTCTTTCCTGGGTGGCATTCCCGACATCAGGTAGACCTTCCAGAGTTTGGATATGGTTGTGTGAAGCTTTCACAGGAAAGTGATCCACATCTTAGCTCACTCATGGTCCAATCCAGGCTTGGTAACATGTTCTCAAGAACCATCATCTATCTTGATGTAGCTGCCGCAGGTTCCTCCATTGACCTCTCACAAATATGACACCCTTGAGTAGTCCAAGTAGGTCATTCAAGTCTTGTGCACCTTGGGAGCTTGTGCTATCTGAGCCGGTCTTGGCTGATTCCAAGTGGGTATAACATGGGAGAGTCTTCCTCCACTTCCTGTCGTTCTTGGCTATCATCTTAAACTCCCTCCTCGTTTTTCTCTACGAGGGTCCTCTTTGCAATCTGCTCAACTAATGCCATTAGGGCTGGCATGTCCACCATCCTCTTTGTCTTCACCGCATCCTTCGACTCTTTCTTCAACAAGAATCAAGTTCACAAGGAACTGCAACTGCAAACCCACTATTCGATTGAAGTATGGGTTCTTCAGGGTATCGACGAAGATCTTGATCATCTCTTTCTCGTCTAGAAGGGGGCATGCCCGAGGTCGCCATTTCTCTCCACCATTGGGTGTATTCTCTGAAAATCTTGCTGCTCTTCTTCTCCATTCTCTAACGGTCAAAGCAGTCTGGTTCTATTTGAGAGTTGAGGCCATACTGGGCTAGGAAGGTGTCTGCCAGCTCTTTCCAATGGGAGATCTTCTTCAGTTGTGAATACCATTCGGCTGTGTGCCCCATCAAGGTGTCTTAGAAAGTCTGGATCAACAAGGGTTCATTGTTTGCGTACTGGGCCATCTTTCGGCAGCACATTTGCAAGTGAATCATCGGAGTCACTCCTCCCATTGTTCTTCTCGAATTTGGGATTTTGAATTTGGGCGGCACTGTCATGTTGGGGAACTAGGACATACTGAAGGAATCTGTGTTCCGAAGGAGCTCAGGCCCCGCATGAGCCGGATCTTTTCTTCTGAGTCATCGATCTTACTATCCAATTGGGGATCTCTCTCCTTAGGTTTTGGTAGTGTTGGTGGCCTTGGCAGCGGGTCCATGTTGATGTGAGGACGTCCTTCCGACACTTCACCATTGGTGTTTTTGTCATCTTTTCTCTTCTGGTTTCCCGTTTCCACGACTTGCTTCACCATCATGTATACGAAGGCAAGAAGATCGTCAAACTTGTGCTTAGAGGTGGCCATCCGAACCTCATGTTCATTCGGCCCATTTGTTTCTCCCACCATTTGTTCGTGTGTATGGATGAAATCCTACAAGCAAATGAAAATGAGTTAGACTTTGAATTCACAATTAGGATCAGGACCCTGGGCTTACCTCGCAGTAAACCTCGATTGGGTATGAGTGCGTTCATGATGCACATGATTTCACCATGCATCAACAAGTAGATGGACTCTCACATCGGGTTACCAAGACTTGAAGAGCCTTTCGGCTCACAATTCCGTTTTGAAAACTTTTTTGGGAAACTGTCATTGGTTTATGTGAGGGTCATACTTCTTGTTGAGGTTGACAAAATGGGTGAATATCTACATCCCCATATAGAGTTGGAAACCCCTAGGGTTTACATGATGGTCATGGAC
The DNA here is from genome assembly GCA_907173295.1 of Fagus sylvatica. NCBI lineage: Eukaryota > Viridiplantae > Streptophyta > Magnoliopsida > Fagales > Fagaceae > Fagus > Fagus sylvatica. The sequence goes on along the minus strand of CAJSFY010000036.1, from coordinate 75,434 downwards.
ACATCAACAAGGAGATAGACTTTCACATCTCTAAAAATTCAATGAGCCTTTTGGCGTTTGGTTCCATTTTGAAAAAAAAATTTTGTGGGAACCGACGTCGGTCGATGTGAGGGTCATACTCTTGGCCGAAGACGACACAATGGGTGAATATCTACATCCCTATATAGAGTCGGGAACTCTTAGGGCTTATACACGTATGTACACTATGGTTACAGACTCATCAACAAGGAGATAGACTCTCACATCACCAAAAATTTGACGAGCCTTTCGGCGTTCGGTTCCATTTTGGAAGAATTTTCTGGGAACCGATGTCGGTTGGTGTGAGAGTCGTACTCTTGGTCAAAGATGACGCGATGGGTGAACATCTATATCCCTATATAGGAGCGGAAACTCTTGGGGTTTACATATGCATGGACTCATCAACGAAGAGATGGACTTTCACACTATCAAAATTTGACGAGCCTTTCGGCGTCCGGTTCCATTTTGAAAATTTTTGGGAACCGATGTCGATTGGTGTGAAGGTCATACTCTTGGTTGGAGGCGACATAGTGGGTAAACATCTACATCCCTATATAGAGTCAAGAACTCTTAGGGTTAACACGTATGTACACTATGGTTACAGACTCATCAACAAGGAGATAGACTCTCACATCACCAAAAATTTGACGAGCCTTTCGGCATTCGGTTCTATTTTGAAAAAATTTTTGGGAACCGATGTCGGTTGGTGTGAGGGTCATACTCTTGGTTGGAGGTGACACAATGGGTGAATATCTACGTCCCTACAAGAGTTGGGAATTCTTAAAGTCAACACGAATATGTGCACTATGGACAAGTTAACGAAGAGATGGACTTTCACATCACCGAAAATTGACAAGCCTTTCGGCGCTCGGTTCCATTTTGAAAATTTTTGGGAACCGATGTCGATTGGTGTGAAGGTCATACTCTTGGCTGGACATGACAACACTCTATACATCCCATGTAGAGTTTGGAACTCTTAAGGGTTTCATGCGTATGTACATGATGGTTACATGCGTACCAACAAAAAGGTAGACTCTCACATTACCAAAACTCGACGAGCCTTTCGGCGTTCGGTTCCATTTTTGAAAATTTTTGGAGGGAACCGGTGTCGGTCAATGTGAGGGTCGTACTTTTGGTTAAGGACGACACGACTCTATACAAAATGGTTACAAATGTATCAACGAAAAGATGGACTATCACATCTTATCCAAAATTCGACGAGCCTTTCGGCGTTCGGTTCCATTTTTGAAAATTTTTTAGGGACCGACGTCAGTTGGTGTGATAATCGTACTTTTGGTTGAGGATGACTTGACTCTATACATGATGGTTACAATCGTACCAACGAAAAGATAGGCTCTCGCATTACCAAAAATTGACGAGCCTTTCGGCGTTCGGTTCCATTTTGAAAGATTTTTTTGGAAACCGATGTCGGTAAATGCGAGGGTCGTACTTTTGGTTGAGGACGACATGACTCTATACACAATGGGTACATACGTATCAACGAAAAGGTAGACTATCACATCCAAAATTTCGACGAGCCTTTCGGCGTTCGGTCCCATTTTTTTTAAAAATTTTGAGGGACCAACGTCGGTCGATGTGATAATCATACTTTTGGTTGGATGACAAGACTATGTACATGACGGGTATGATCGTACTAACGAAAAGCTAGACTCTCACATTACTGAAAATTCGACGAGCCTTTCGGCGTTCGGTTCCATTTTGAAAATTTTTGGAGGGAACCGATGTCGGTTAATGAGGGTCGTACTTTTGGTTGAGGACGACACGACTCTATACAAAATGGCTACAAATGTATCAACGAAAAGATGGACTATCACATCTTATCCAAAATTCGACGAGCCTTTCGGCGTTCGGTTCCATTTTTGAAAATTTTTGAGGGACCGACGTCAGTTGGTGTGATAATCGTACTTTTGGTTGAGGATGACTTGACTCTATACACAATGGTTACAATCGTACCAACGAAAAGATAGGCTCTCGCATTACCAAAAATTGACGAGCCTTTCGGCGTTCGGTTCCATTTTGAAAGATTTTTTTGGAAACCGATGTCGGTAAATGCGAGGGTCGTACTTTTGGTTGAGGACGACATGACTCTATACACAATGGGTACATACGTATCAACGAAAAGGTAGACTATCACATCCAAAATTTTGACGAGCCTTTCGGCGTTCGGTCCCATTTTTAAAAATTTTGAGGGACCTAACGTCGGTTGATGTGATAATCGTACTTTTGGTTGGATGACAAGACTATGTACATGACGGGTATGATCGTACTAACGAAAAGCTAGACTCTCACATTACTGAAAATTCGACGAGCCTTTCGGCGTTCGGTTCCATTTTGAAAATTTTTGGAGGGAACCGATGTCGGTTAATGCGAGGGTCGTACTTTTGGTTGAGGACGACATGACTCTATACACGATGTATCAACGAAAAGTTAGACTCTCACATTACTGAAAATTCGACGAGCCTTTCGGCGTTCGGTTCCATTTTGAAAATTTTTGGAGGGAACCGATGTCGGTTAATGTGAGGGTCGTACTTTTGGTTGGGGTACGACAAGACTATGTACACGCGTATCAACGAAAAGATAGACTCTCACATTACTGAAATTCGACGAGCCTTTCGGCGTTCGGTTCCATTTTTGAAAATTTTTGGAGGGAACCGATGTCGGTTAATGTGAGGGTCGTACTTTTGGTTGGGGTACGACAAGACTATGTACACGCGTATCAACGAAAAGATAGACTCTCACATTACTGAAATTCGACGAGCCTTTCGGCGTTCGGTTCCATTTTTGAAAGATTTTTGGGAACCGATGTCGGTTAATGTGAGGGTCGTACTTTTGGTTGGATACGACACGACTCTATACATCCCATGTAGAGTTTGGAACTCTTTGGGTTTGAGTGGTTTGCAACGGGTATGGACAACGTGGTTATCCTATCCCTTTATCAAACAATGACATGCAAACAAAGGTTTAGATAGATAGAACCTGAGTCGGCTCCAATTATTTTATCACCACCTGGAAAATAGCACAACGCTTTTCCCTTGACTCATTTTGAAAAGACACATCCTATTTTTGGGTATCCTATCTTAGGTTGGATGTTCACTCGGTTGGCTTTTACCAGAGCCCTCACAGGTAAGTTTTCTACTCTATAGCTTACTATATGCAACATGGTATGACACAGCTTGGAATTCTGTTTCCTAAAGGGGCCGATGATCATGCCCGTTTCATCCTCCCGAAGGAAGTCGAAAGGGTATTGGATCACCGGGGAAGCACTTGCACGCCCCCCTCGATCTCCACGGGTGTGAAGGGAGAAGGGTGGATTCTCGTGTTCCATGTCCTAGATATAAAAGGGTTCGTGGTGGAGCCTGTACTAGCCCAGCCCCACCTGAGTCCGGGTTCGACCCAAAAGTCCAATGAGTGTAATATGTCATGATTTTGAAAGTAAAAAGGGAAAAGACTTTTTTGTACAAAGCACAATATACAATATGTGTTGCATAAAATAAATCTCTATCCTATGTTCGCAGTTATATGTACAAGAATATAGACATGCTAAAATCAAAACACTATACAAGATGAAATAAAGAATAAATCAAATAATGAATACCAACAAATATATACACACATGCTTAGCAAAGAAAACACCGAAAGACTATAGGCTTAAACCCTCTAAGTCCCCAGTGGAGTCGCCAAGCTGTCGACACCGGCGGAAAATTTCTAATTCTTTTTCTTATTTATTTTCCTAGATACCGACCCCCATTTGGCGAGTGTTGTGTGTGTTCCTCTATCTCTTTTCCGTTTCGAGATACGAGTTGTGTGTGTGTGGGAACTTGTGTACGTGTGTGCGTGTGAGCACAAATTTGGAGTCGCCACCAATCATGGGAAATTTTAAGGTGTGATTGGGCACCTATGTCTAATAGATTTTACCCTATTTAGACATCTACAACTAAATGGTCTTGAACCAGAGATAGGTTCGGGGGTTTGCTTATGCGTGGGGAAGGTGTTAGGCACCCCACGACATCCGTTTAAGAAAACGGTTACCTCCTTCCTAATGTTTTCTTTTATTTGCTAAGCCTAAGTTTGTTGGTTTTTATTATGTACAAATGTCCCGATTTCCGTCGTACGATATACCAAAAATGGCAAACGTAATATGACTTCGTTCGGTTTTGATTAGACTCTTTATTTCACCATCCCTTTATCTTTGTATCTTTTAAATTTCCGGGCATTTCGGTGGTAGGATATACTTGAAATCCTAACACCTAGTGCCGGGACAAACAATTAATGTTTTTGGTGCCATATTCGGGATCTCTTTACCCTTGATTTCCAAGAGTAAAGCGGTCCGTCAAATGGCGGGGTTTTGGGTGATTAATTCACACTTTGGGGAATTTTAGACCATGATCCTATGGGAGTTAGAACGTGTAGAATCCCTTACACGAAAGCACGTACCAGCCACGCCCCCGTGTAAAGGACTCATACCTTCGTTTCTAACGCCCACATTACCATGTTTACTCTTTTTAAAGTTTTCATGGCAAAGTGTATTTTAATCACATTTTTATATCAAAGCAATAAACACTCAAACAAGTAATCACGGCATGTTCGCAGCACATAAATCACAAGAATGAGCATGGCATCAAAGTGGTAAAACATTCAATCAAATAATCACGGCATGTTCGCAGCACATAAATTACAAGAATGAATGAGTATGGAATGATCACGGCATGTTTGCAGCACATAAATCATAAGAAGTTCAAATGAGTAATCATGGCATGTTCGCAGCGCATAAATTACTAAAATGACAAGTATGGGACGATTATGGCATGTTGGCAGCATATCAATGAACACAACACTTAATCGAAATGTATTTCATGAGAAGGGAAAGGGTCAAGACCTCGTGGGGTCGGGATTCGATGCTATTGAAAGACTTACTCGAATCTCGACACCACCATAGGATTTACATGAATAAAACAAAGCAATTTAAAGAGGGTTTCAATGCCTTTTCGGGCTTACACGAAGGGTTGGTGCTATTGAAAGACTTATCCAAACCTTCGACGCCAAATAGGACTTATATGAGAAAATCTATTTGAAAATGTGGGTTTCAATGCCTTTTCGGGCTTACACGAAGGGTTGGTGCTATTGAAAGACTTATCCAAACCTTCGACGCCAAATAGGACTTAAATGAGAAAATCTATTTTGAAAACGGGGTTTCAATGCCTTTTCGGGCTTACACGAAGGGTTGGTGCTATTGAAAGACTTATCCAAACCTTCGACGCCAAATAGGACTTAAATGAGAAAATCTATTTGAAAATGGGGTTTCAATGCCTTTTCGGGCTTACACGAAGGGTTGGTGCTATTGAAAGACTTATCCAAACCTTCGACGCCAAATAGGACTTACATGTATGAAAATCATTTGAAAACATGTTTGCAATTTACGGGTCCAACGCCTTATGGGTTTACATGGGGTTTAGTGCTATTGAAAGACTTACCTAAAACCGCCAATACCGTTTGGTATTTTCATGCCCAAATCAAAATAATGCAATATGAACAATATTTACAACAACGTAGTAAATAATGTAAATAACCGGCTTTGGAAAAGAGTATTTTTGTGGGTCCAACACCGTATGGATTTACATGGGGTTTAGTGCTATTGAAAGACTTACCTAAAACCACCAATACCGTTCGGTATTTTCATGCCCAAATCAAAATAATGAAACATCATATTTACAATGTAGTAAAAATGATGAAATAATGACAATAAATTTAGAGCATAATGGGAAGCAATAAATTAATGGAATTTACAACAAGGGAATTTTGTGGGTCCAATGCCTATGGAATTACGTGGTGGTTAAATGCCTCTTTGAGGTCTTACATAGTCCACCACGACCAATCGGGATTATCACGCCCATTTTCACGGGGAACGGGGATAATAACAACGCAATATATTCACAAGCGCGTAAAAGCAAATAAAGCGATAAATGTATTTAAAGCATTGCGGAAAGCGATAAATATATTTAAAGCGATAATGGAATTTAAAGCACGGGATTTTCATGGGTCCAATGCCTATGGAATTACATGGTGGTTAAAGCCTCATTAAGGTCTTACATAGCCCACCACGACCAATCGGGATTATCACGCCCATTTTCACGGGGAACGGGGATAATAACAACGCAATATATTCACAAGCGCGTAAAAGCAAATAAAGCGATAAATGTATTTAAAGCATTGCGGAAAGCGATAAATATATTTAAAGCGATAATGGAATTTAAAGCACGGGATTTTCATGGGTCCAATGCCTATGGAATTACATGGTGGTTAAAGCCTCTTTGAGGTCTTACATAGTCCACCACGACCAATCGGGATTATCACGCCCAAATCACAAAGGGAAAAATGGGGAGAAAATGACAATATTCACAATATAATACACGCAACGTAGTAAATGTAAATAAAGCGATAAATGACAATATTTAACACATGGGGATGTATTTTTCGGGTCAAATACCTCGTAGGCTAACAAGGTTGTTACGGCCTCGTTAGAGGTCTTACGCAACTGAGCCAAAGCTACTCAATATTTGCCGTACTAAAACACAAGGGGGCCGGTGTATTTTTCGGGTCAAGACCTCGTGGGCTAACATGGTTGTCACGGCCTCGTTAGAGGTCTTACGCGAGCCGCCAAAGCCACTCAATATTGCCGTACTAAAACACACCGGGGGAAGTGGGGGGTAATCACAACAATATATGTATATTCACAAGTACGTAGTAAATGTAAATAAAGCGATAAATGACTAGAAAATGTAAATAAAGCGATAAATGACTAGAAAATGTAAATAAAGCGATAAATATATTCAGATCCACAAATAATAGCAATAAATAACTCAAAGCATATAAATAAAGCAATAAATAGACTAGAAAGTATAAATAAAGCAATAAATATATTCAGATCTACAAATAAGAACATAAATAAAACAATAAATGAACTTAAAAAGAACATAACAAGAGTGGATCCTTGTGAATCCCTTCCCATTTTAGGGATCATCACTAGTCACCTCCACTAAAAAGGAAAAAAAAGAGAGAGGAGAGGAGAGAGAAAGAGCTTAGAGAGAGAGAGTACCTAGAGAGGAGTCTCTCTCTCTAAAACTACCCAAAAACCCCGCCTAAAACCCCCTAAAACCCCTATTTCTGCCTATTCTAACGCTCAAGAAGGCCTAAGGCCTGAGCAAAATTTTGTCAAAATGAAGGGGGGGAGTCCGCTTTTATAGGCGGAGTTACTGTAGCTCGCGCGCTACTGTTCACGTGCGCGCTACAGTACCCGCCACGTGGCGATTCGCAAACATTGCCTCCCAATTTGGCTAAGTGTTGGACCGTTTTTTCACAGTTTTGATCATAACTCCCTCGTTTCTTGTCCGTTTTTGACCCGTAAAGTACGGAATCGAAGCTCTCGATATTCTCTACACGTTGGTCAAGGGGTGGTCAGTTCGAGCCAGTTTTTGGTCTGGTCAATGGTCCGGTCAAACCTTGGTCAAACTTGGTCAACCTTGGTCAAACTTGGTCGAATTTGGTCAAAGCTCTCCACACTCTTGGAAATGTATCCCGGACTTCATTTCAAGGGTTTCTGGGCACGGTGGGTCCTAGTCGGGTTGGAAACGGCTCGGTCCAACCTCGGTCAAACTTTTGTCAACCCTAGTCAAACTTGGTCAACCCTAGTCAAACTTGGTCAAACCTTGGGAAATGTGTCCCGGACCTTCTTTTTGGGAGTATTTGAGGTGATGAGCCCTCGTCGGAACAGGCCGACTTGGTTCGGGCTGCCTCGTTTTGCGTGCCGACACCCGAGAAAATCCCGGGGGTAAAAATGGGGTTATGACAGTAACCTACATACGCAAAGCATCCTAAATCATAGAAAACCAATAACATGCAATTCTAAAACACTAGGGTGGAAATTCTAAAGTTGGAAAGCATACAACTTTCCTAAAGTAGGATATGCATTCAAATGTAAATTTGACCACGAGGTCAACCAACAAATGTTTCTAAACAAATCTACATGTTTATACAATCAAAACGACACGTTATGCATTCAAATCGGACCATGGACGCAAAAAGTTACAACCAATCGAACTTTCAACAGTAAGGTACACGATAATAAATTGGTTATGAACAAATGAGATTATGATGATTTTATTACGATTGGTCCATTTGTTGGATTAGTTTTAATTAATGACATGTCATTTTCCCATTGGTTCATACTACAAATTATAATGCACTTTAGCACACTCGATTATTATATGGATAATATTAGATTAAATCATTTGAATAAATACTTAATGTTGATACCGTATTTTGTAGACCTAAATTTTAATGGAAAATTACTTATATATGAGTGTTGAATTGAGGGATTTCATGAATTTATGGTCAAATAATAATTATTTTTTTGTTGATTTCGATCAGTTTCGACCGGGCTGGCTAAATCATGAAATTTCCTTTAATTTGAGTATTTATGGGCAACGATCAAGCTTGAATTGAAAGAGATATCCTGAAAATATGAAATTTCTCAATTTCATGATGTCATAATTCATTTGACTAGCGTGTCAAAATTCCATTGGAGAACATGCCCCAAAGTCATGCATTGATAAGGATTTAATTGATTTTTTTTTCCCATGGGAAATGTGTTATTATTTTTATTAGGTCTAATTGCTTTTAAAAGAAATTTTGAATTTATTTGAGTTGTTCCCATGGATTTTTTTTTTTATTGGAAAATACATGTGTTTGTTCCTTGAGAATTCAGTTAATTTTGTCCACTTGAGCTTTGTCCATTTTATTTTATTATGCATTGCATGCTAACATTTAATTAATTTGGAAATGCATATTAAAATTCGATGAGACAGCCATGTGGCAATTCGTAATTGCACAACGAAGTGGCACAAGAATAGGCCAAGTGTCCAAAATCCTAGATTTTTCTATACTATGTTGGGACACTTGGCAAAATCCTACCATTTCCTTTTCTCCAAGGATGAGTAGGATCATGGCACATGTTCCAAAGTTCTAGATTATTCCTTACAATCTTTACCTTACAACACATAAGGGCACTTGGCAAGATCCCCATTATTCCCTATTCTCCAATACTTTAGAATCTTCCCATCTAAATTCACCCTACACTTGGGGGACACTTGTCAAGATCCTACTATTTCTCCTCCACCTACAAGAATTCATAACAAGATTTGTCCTATTCTCCCTTACCAAAATCGTGGGCTGCATCCTCCATGCCAGTTGGCCAAGGAACACTCCTATATACACCGTTCATACCAAACTCCAATATGCCACACTCCTTCACTATAAATATCTCATTGTTCACCTCTATCCCAAATCACCAAAAAAAAAAAAAAAAACCCTAGGCGAGGGGCTGCCTACATCCATTGTCCTCTCCATAAAACCCTGGTACCCTTTCTGCCCTCCCTCATTTCCTTCATCATCTTCCCTCAATATCATCTCCCAAAAGCTCCATTAACACTCAGAAAAATACACAAAAACCAAAAAAAGCCTCATTGTTTTTAACCCTAAAAGTTGAACAAAAATCCTGAATAACCCCCTACAAACCTAATCGGAAACCCAGAAAATAAACCACCACCACCATAACAACAACAATCATGGCAAAGAGAAAAGGAGAAAAAGAGAGTAGAAAGCAGACAAGACGATAATAATAATGCAGATACGAAAGAACAAAGCAGAGAGAAAAATGAGTAATATCTTAAACATCTTATTACTCGCTTGATATTTTCATTGATGTTATTCATTCCTACACTTTGTACTTACATCACTCTCTATTGTTTTTTATGATGTCGAAAATAAACAAGCCTGCTCATACACCGCTTGATGGAAGGAGAACCTATATAGATAAAAATAATAATGTAAAGGAGAGTACCGGTGGGATGTCGGCCAAAAAGTCTCTGATACTTAAGTTAGATTTCTAATGAGAAAATCACTTAAAGCTTAGAATAGTGTCAAAATATTTTTCATACCTCTTGCAGATGGGTTCCCTAGTCTTTATAAGGGCCTCGGTGTCTTAGTCGTTACCTTCTATAAGTTACCATCGTCATGGATTTTAAATGGTACTCATCAGATGCCCCCTATTTCGGGTCAATCATGGAATGATGATGTGCGGAATATCAAGCGTTCGGGGATAGTATGGTAACTTCACACGTTTTAGGAAGTAGAAAGTTCCATTAATGAAGAGGCGATGTTTCAGGCAGCTCTAGTGTGAGGTAGCCAGCGATTGGCCATTGTGAGTGCCCTTCAGATCCTTTTATTTCCCAAGGCCCTCATCGGGGGGTATCTCAGTTTTCTCTCCCTTTTAAATGGGAGGTAAATGAACCACTTGTGAGGTGGTGGATCGGGTTTGCCCAGTGTGAGCCCAACCTAACACGTGGGCTCGGGAGTACAACTAGTAGCCTCAAGACTAGGGTAAAGAATAGGGAGTCGCCACCTGGGTTTTAGGTCTGGGGACCCATTATTGACATACATGCACAAAGGTACTAGCCGCAGACTAGGTCCAGATGCTTAGGTACGTTCTTGGGAAGGTGTTAGACATCTAAGATCGTAGAGCCTTACGGCTGGCCTTTGTTTGTATTACTATTGGATTTTAACTAGCAATGACATTTATTTTGTAAACCCTTTATCATGCAAAACAGTGTATATCAAAGCAGTAAGCACACACACAAGAGAGATAATATGGAGACAAGCACATGGAGCAATATACAGGTAATAGAGAGATATAAGCATATAAGATGGAGTAAGCATATAACATGGAGAATATATCATGAGGAAGGGATATCAGCATGTGAATGCATGAGCATGTGAGTTCATGAGATATGGCACTAGCATGTGGTAGTGTACATTGGGAAAATGACGTTAAATATATATAAGCAGGAAATAGACCAATCATCACCCTAGAACCTTTCTAATTGGTTCCCCATCGGGGCTTTTGGAGACTTGGAGTCTTTATGAGAATCAAGGTTCATCATTGGATTTGAAGAGTGAAAAGAATAAACTATTGACATGGTCCTAAAGCCTTTTCTGTCATCTTTGCACAAGACGCGAGAGTCTTGGATTGATGTACAAATGAAGGCTCGTCATTGGACCAAAGTAGAAAAAGACAAATGCATGAGCAATTTTTTATGCGATCCTAGAGTCCTTTCTATCACCCTCACCATTACAGATCTTCTTTACATGGTGAAGAGTAACCACACACAATCTTCTTTTGGGTAAAGATCAAACCGTTACAAATCTTCCTTAAACGGTGAAGAGTAACCACTCACAATCTTCTTTCGGGTGAAGATCAAACCGTTTCCACAAACAATTTGTTGTACACAATAATGCTCTCTCAAAGAGTAGTAGTACAAAATTTGCTCACTCTAATAGTATATCAAAGATTTGATCAATATGGCTCAAGAAGTATTTTGAAGAAATTGATTTTCAATCAAAGATTTGAATGATATGAAAATATAAGCTTGAGAAATGATGGATTGATGTAAAAGATGTTTTCTTTTCTTTCTCTATGGATTTCTCTTGTATGATCTTGTTCTCTCTTCTATGTGATATTTAGAACTTAGAAAGAGTAGTATTTATAGCCAAAATATCATTTTTTTTTTTTTTTTGACAATGATAAGATAAAATTTTAGTGCTCCATTAGTAATGTCTAGTGCTCAATGTCTAGTACTCCATTAGTAATGTAGTGTTCAATGTCTAGTGCTCTATTACTAATGTCTAGTGCTCCATTAGTAATGTCTAGTGTATTTTGAATTGGTTTTTAAAGTTGAGCCTTAAAGATCAAATCTTAATAAATTTTACAAAACCTAACTCTTAATTCTCATATGTCTTGGAACATGATTCTTGAGCTTAATTCCTTTGACTTGAGTCTTGATGACTTGATCTTCAATGAATTTGCATTTTGTCGATTTTGCATTTGCTTGATATTTGTTGACCATGTGGGTCCAATTAAATCACTAGTCAACATTATACTTTAAACATAAATCATTAGTTCATATGAAAATATCATTTCTGAATAACTTAGAATTATGGTTATCATCAAAATTACATAAACATTCTTGGATTAATTAACCAATTAATAGGTATTGAAACCTTGAGGCTAACAATCTCCCCCTTTTTGATGATGACACATATGATATGATATTTTTACAAGAATAATGATTTTGAAACTTTTCTTGAAAAGCTCCCCTTAAGATAATGCATATATTTGAAATAGCGATTATTAAATCTCCCCCTATCTTCATGCATAGATCAATTAGTCATTAAGAACAATCAAGCAATCTATATATATAAGCATTATGACCAATCATTGCAAGCTATGAGAATTCACATGTTGTTAGCATAAACAATAACAACTAACAACAAATAGCATAAACAAATAAGAACCAAGATCTCATATATTTCTCCCCCTTGATAATAAATACCAAAATATCATATATTTCTCCCCCTTGGCATCATAAAATAAAAATAAAAATGAAAACAAGTGCATTTACATGTCATTGTTCCTTAAGTGCTCATTGATGTCTTCCAAGGTTTGTGCCAAACTAGCAACATGATTGTAAGGTTTTCCATGCTAGTGGCTAAGGAGTCTTTGGAGGATCGGTTGGAGGTTCTTTATGAAAGGATATGATGTTCCTTGCCGTGGTCCATAAATACTGATGATTTAAGCAATCCGGAAAGGATATGGGTGGATACCCATATTTGAGGTACTCTCTCTCTCCTGTCATACAAAGTTGCAGGAGTATTAACAGTGTATGAGAGGGAATTTTACAACAATTTGGATAAGGAAGTATATTAAAAGTGTTTGCCAAAGATCTTCCCATCTACTTGGTGTATAAGAGAGGTACTTCACCTAAGAAGCATGATCAAGAATAATCTTGTTTCGTGGAAACTTGATCAATAATAATCTTGTTACTATCTGAGAAGATTAAGTTTTTGATTTTATGAATCTTTTTATGACGCTGCATCATTTTAGAGTTTAATTTGAAGAATTGTTGAGAGAGAAATATCTGAGAGGTGCGAGATGTAATGGAGAAGAGAATCGAATTTATAAGATAGACACACGGGTGAATGAACGGTTCAGATTGCATTATGTGTTACGCGGGTGAATGAACGGTTCAGATTTAATCAATTTATTGTGCTACGTGTTTGGCTTATCCATTCTCACATGCCAGATCTGCTTTTTCAAAAAGACGATCTTGTCGACGCATCGAGTCCTGAGTCAATACGTTTTCCAAGGTGTCTCGAGAGTCGGATGACAGAGAATCGCACAGGCTTTTCTCGGGAGTCGGATGACACCTAATCACACAGGCTTCTCTCGAGAGTCAGATGACAACTTAATCACATAGACTTCTCTCAGGAGTCGAATGACAGCTTAATCACACAGAGAAATTCTGAAGTTTATTTAACGCTTTCTGGTTTTCGATTAACTTCATCACTTTCAAGCTTTTAACTTAAATCTCCCATTAGATTTTCTAAGATGACTTCCTCTTCTTCTCTAAACACCCAATAAGCAATTAATCTGAATGTTGCACCTAGTGCAATGCCAGAAGTCTGGCGTCCTTACTTCCTTTCCCTGAACGGCTCTGTCACGGTAACTGATTCCGTGATGCTAAATGGTGTAACTGCAACTGCAGTAATTGCGAGTCTCTGCGCTCTGGAGGATGGAAAGGTATTAGTTGGGAGGACAAATCCTCAAATAATTAATGACTCAATGGCATTCACAATTTAGTGTGTTGCCTCTGTTTCTAACATGGGACGACGTCTGCATGTTAGGAATCATGAAGTTCGAGCGTTGCGTTCCCAAGTTACCATTCTGCAAAGGTTACTTAAGGAGAATAAGAAGAAAGTAGTGGAGTTTAAGGAGGAAAATAAGAGACTGAAGAAACTCGTGGATTCTTATGCTAATGATTTAGTAACCCGGTCCATAGAGCAGAGCAAGACCACTGCTGAGCTTCAAAAACAGTATGAGAAGCTACTTGTTGAGGTGAAAGAATTGGCTTCTTGCCCAATCCCCTAAAAAAAATGTAGTGGGAAATGTAGTGGCTTTTCCTTTGTGTGCTTTTCCTTTGAATAAACTCAAGTTTGAATATTCCTTCATCGGATTTAGCATTTGATTTTACCAAAGTTATCTCTATCATTAAATACAAGACACTTACATTCGAAAACTTTGAAATATCCAATATTGGGTTTTCGATTATTCCATAGTTCGTAAGAAGTTTTATCCAAAGTGTTTCTAAAGATGGTTCTACTTATAGCATAGCAAGTGGTGTTAATAACATCAAACAATTCCATGAGTAGAAGTTCTAAAGACCATGATGAAAGGATACTTTCTTTTTCTTAAAAGATAATTTAATTTATTTACCAATTTGACATGCATTACCAATTTTATCCTTAACAAGCTTAGTATCAAGCAAGCCTTTTACTAATTCATGTTTAGATGAATTAGAATGTAGATTCGTATTAGCATGTCGAAACCTTCTATGCCATAACCAACTAAATTCATTAATTGTGACAAGATAAACCAATTCATTTGATGACATATTATCAAGCTCATTTGTGTAAATATTCTCATTTGTAAAATGCATTAAACAAATCTTGATTATCAATAATGCTTATGGCAAATTTGAATATATCCTTTAGCATTCATGCCATCATTACCAATTTTGAAAGAGGATACTTTACCGATTTTACCAATAACCTTTGCCTTTTGTATTATCCCCAAGTGTGACATTTCTTCCATCTTTTTGGTGAAGTAGTTGTGAACTTATTCACCCGTCATGTGTCTTGATTATCCATTACTGAGAGACCACTTATCCTTGGTAAATTTGGATATCAAGCACACCTACAAGACAACTTCAAATAACTTTCTTTGGTACCCAAATTTTCTTGGGTCCACTAGGGTTAGCTCTTGAAAGAGTAGTTCCTTTGACTACCCAAATCATATTTTTCATGGGACATGTATGAAAATTATGCCCTAATTTCCCACGATGTTCACATATGGGAAATTTCAAGAAGTTTTCATTAATGAAGAATTTTTTATAGTGTTTTTCTTTTACTTTCGGGTTATATCCAATACCCGCTTTGTCAAAAACACATCTTTGACTACCTAACAAATTATCCAAATTTTTCTTTCCATTTGTAAAGTTAGTCAAAATTTTGTTTAAGTTTTCAACTTTGAGTTTTAATTCTTTATTTTCATTTACCAAGAGATTTGAATCATGAGCTATTTGTGATGATGTTTACACATCATTTGCTTTTATTTTCTCAACGAAGCTTTGTGATTCAATTTCCAACTTAATTAATTCTTTTTCTAAAGATAGATTTTTATCATTTAAAGAATTAATTTGTTTTTCTAGAATTTCATTCTTGCTTTTCAAATCATCTAATTCGTTTGAAAGAGATGTGACTTTCTTTTTAAAAACTTTATTTTTCGAAACACTCTTCTCAAATTCTTCAACTAGCTCTTCAAAAGCATTTTGTAATTCATCATAGCTATAAGAATTATCTTCTAAAGAATTGAGTTCCGAAGTTACCTCATCTTCATATGCCATTAAGTAAAAGGCTTCGGTAGAATCTTCTTCATTTTGGGATGTTTGAGGGCTAATGCTTGTACATTCATCTTTCTCTATTTGAGACAACTTATGATCATGAACAAGCATGCTCATCTTTGATTCTTCAACTTGACTTGATTCTTCATATGTAGCTTCAAGTTTTTCCCAAATTTCTTTAGCTGAATTACAACTTGAAATTTCATCAAATTCCTTTGGGTCAAATGCACAATATATACAATTCATAACTTTATAATTTAATTCAATGAGTTTTACATCATTTTCATCCCAATCATTTTCTTGTTTGGGTATTTCTTGTTCTTCTACTATTTTAGTGGGAACATGAGGACCATTTACAATGATTTTCCAAATGTGATAGTCTTGAGCTTTAATGTATGTAGTCATTCTAGTTTTCCAGTAACTATAATCGCTACTAATGAACAAGGGTGGTCTATGTGTAGATTGACCTTCAAGCATTTAAGGTCTAGGTGTGTTTGCCATGATCTTAACTCTAAGATTGTTAAATTTATATGTAGAGCCTTGGCTCTAATACCAATTGTTATCCAAATATCAACCTAAGAGGGGGGTGATTTAGGTTGATGCAAACTTTTTTAATTTAAATGCGGAATTAAAAACTATCTTCAAATAGCAAATGTTGATTAAGCAATTATAAGAACACAATTCAATTGCAATATAGATATGATATGAAATCAAGCACAAGTATATAGAAGCAATTGAATAAGTAAGAGATAGATAGAGAAAATCAAACACAGTGATTTTTATCGAGGTTCGGCTTCCCCGCCTACGTCCCTGCCTCAAGAACACTTCTCGAGGATTCCCAAATTCACTATTTGACAATCTTCTTTCGGGTGAAGATCAAACCGTTATAAATCTTCCTTACACGGTGAAAAGTAACCACAATCTTCTTTCTGGTGAAGATCAAACCGTTACAAATCTTTTTTACACGGTGAAGAGTAACCACACACAATCTTCTTTCGGGTGAAGATCAAACCGTTACAAATCTTCCTTAAACGATGAAGAGTAACCACTCACAATCTTTTTTCGGGTGAAGATCAAACCGTTTCAACAAACAATTTGTTGTACATAATAATACTCTCTCAAAGAGTAGTAGTACACAATTTGCTCACTCTAATAGTATATCAAAGATTTGATCAATATGGCTCAAGAAGTATTTTGAAGAAATTGATTTTCAATCAAGGATTTGAATGATATGAAAATATAAGCTTGAGAAATGATAGATTGATGTAAAAGATGTTTTCTTTTCTTTCTCTATGGATTTCTCTTGTATGATCTTGTTCTCTCTTCTATGTGATATTTAGAACTTAGAAAGAGTAGTATTTATAGCCAAAATATCATTTTTTTTTTTTTTTTTGACAATGATAAGATAAAATTTTTAGTGCTCCATGTCTAGTGCTCAATGTCCAGTGCTCCATTACTAATGTCTAGTGCTCAATGTCTAGTGCTCCATTAGTAATGTTTAGTGCTCAATGTCTAGTGTTCCATTAGTAATGTCTAGTGCTCAATATCTAGTGCTCTATTACTAATGTCTAGTGCTCAATGTCTGATGCTCCATTAGTAATGTCTAGTGTATTTTGAGTTGGTTTTTAAAGTTGAGCCTTAAAGATCAAATCTTAATAAACTTTACAAAACCTAACTCTTAATTCTCATATGTCTTGGAACATGATTCTTGAGCTTGATTCCTTTGACTTGAGTCTTGATGACTTGATCTTCAATGAATTTGCATTTTGTCGATTTTGCATTTGCTTGATATTTGATTGACCACGTTGGTCTAATTAAATCACTAGTCAACATTATGCTTTAAACAGAAATCATTAGTTCATATGAAAATATCATTTATGAATAACTTAGAATTATGGTTATCATTAAAATTACATAAACGTTCTTGGATTAGTTAGCCAATTAATAGGTATTGAAACCTTGAGGCTAACATAAAGCAATTAAACAAGGACACTCAACTTAATCCTTGAGTTTGCTACACCAACTCTATGTGAAACCCTAGGGTTTCTAGAGTTTGCAAGCATAACTCTATAAGTTTCATCATAGGTCCAATGAAATAAGAGAAAATAAGTAAATAAATTTAAAAAAATGGGTTTCTAGACGAGTAGGCATACGCCTACTTCAAGGTGGCGTACGCTACCTTGTTCAGTAACAAATACTTGAATGCATGAAATGGAATTTCGAATTGACAGAATGGAAATGAGCGTTTTAACAATTATTTGACTAAAATAATGACATAAATAAAAGAGAGGGAAATCAAGGTGGAGAAATTGAACTATCGAGAAGATCCATTTCTCACCTTTATGCTTACCTTGACATAGGAAGCTTTTCTTAACCGACCCCTTGATTGTTTGTCTATCATAACTTCATTGTGTAAATGAGAGGAAGACTTGAAAAAGAGAAATGGTATGTTTAGCCTTTTGAGAAAGAGACTCGTTTTCTTGGTTCTAGAACTCAAGAAAATAGCCAAAACTTCAAGAAGCTTATGTAACCAATGGGTTCTAGAGCGATTTTCCTATAGTTTCGATTAGGATTTTGGTAAGAATTTTTGGTCTTTTGAAAGAGTGGTATGGGGTTGTATATATAGGAAAATGATGGGTAAGGGTAGTTCTGGCCGGAATTCAAAAACCCTAGTTGACCCTTGTCAACTTCCCCACATGACTGGTTGAGACTCGTATAGAAATCGAGCGATTTGTGGGATATGTCTCAACCTTGCGTACACCACTTTGGGGGCTCTGTACACCTCTTTGAAATGGCGTACGCCACCTTGAGGCGCGGAGGCTTAAATGAAGCATGTTGAGATGGCGTATGCATCCATGAAGGATGCGTACGCCTCTTGAAAGAAGCATACACTTGCTTGGTCGGGTTTGGGCTATTGGGCTTTGGTTCGAGTTTTGGGTCTTTTCCAAACCTTCTTCTCGGGTTCACTATTCGAAGTTGTTTTCTATAGACAAGATAGTATCACCATTGGACCGGGGATTCCAGATTTTGGTAGGTACAAAATGGGGTGTCTACATTTGGCGACACATGTCGTTAATCGAGTGGATGCTCTGCACGAAGCGCCTTTTCTTGTGTTTTTGGCAGTTTTTTGAAATTTTCTTACTTACTTAGGCTGCTTCTTTTCTTTTTCTCATTTTCTCATTTTTATTTTGGGCGTGCATTGTCGAAGCTTTTCTCTATCGCTGGTGAGTTTCTTCTTGTCATTAGCTTTGTTCTTTGTTCTTCATTATTTTTTCTTTGTCATCCTGGATTCACTGAGTCCATTGTTTTAGTTATTCTTTGTGGGAGCGTCGAGGTTTGCCTATAGTAATTTAGGGCCCCCTTCTTTTAAGGGTTTCGTGTCCACCGATTGTGTGCTCCACCGACTAGCGGTGGAGTTATACTTTATTGTTTATCCCCCTGTTAGTATCTGAGGGTTATTAGGAATTTGATGGCTTCCAATGAAGCAAGGTGGCCACTTCCCCTGTCGGATGAGTTACTCGAGGGCTTATCCTCTCTGGAGAGAAGGGTTAGGGAGGTGTCGTCGGAGGTGACACCTAGTGCATCGGGATCTTGTCGTTTTCCTTGGGTTAACAAGTTTTGGGTTACCCTAACTTATTTTAGCAAGATAGACGAGAGCGATATAACTAGAATGAAGGCTCAATATTAGATCTCGAACGACGTTGTCTTGGGGATTCCTATTTTAGACGAGAGGGTGTGTTGTCCAAAATTCGATGACGTGGCCTTTTAAGGGGTCAATTTTCAAGCTGGTCTTCGTTTCCCATTACAATCGTTTGTAAGGGAGTTGTTAGATTTTTTGTCTTTGGCAACAGGACAATTGGCCCCAAATAGGTGGAGGACAATTATAACGTGTATGGTGATGTGGAGGGTAAGTAGAAACGAAAGGGAAGATCTTAACGTGGACGAGTTCTTGTATTGTTATGAACCGAGTCAAATATGAGCCTCTCTCGGTTTTTGGACTTTCAAGAATTGAGATAGAGAGACGAAGATCATCCAAAGATTGCCCTCATCCAGCCATGAGTGGAAAGACAGTTATGTCTTTGTTTGTGGTGATAAATAGGAAAAGCTTCCCTAGGAGAAGGTGAACGAGGATTTCATCAAAGTCCGTAGGTCTTGGGGGACTCCTTCGTCATCCTGTGTGTGTGTGTGTTTGCTTTTATTTATGTTCTCCTCGTACTTTGTGTGCCTCAAGCCTTTGGCTTTAACTCATTCAAGAAAAATCAGGTGAGCTTCAAGCCTTGGGGTCGGGTTTCAATTCAAGCAAAGTCATTTTAGTCTTAAGCCTTGGGCTTGGACCTTTGATTCAATCAATGTCTTGTTGGATTAGGTATCCTTTTAACAAAAATGGGCCAAGGCATTGGGTTCAA
Source organism: Fagus sylvatica (assembly GCA_907173295.1). NCBI lineage: Eukaryota > Viridiplantae > Streptophyta > Magnoliopsida > Fagales > Fagaceae > Fagus > Fagus sylvatica. Next base: position 55,420 of record CAJSFY010000036.1, on the reverse strand, counting down.
GCTTCTACCTTGTGTAATTTTAGATTTCTAAACCATTTTTTAAGCATGGGCGCAAGAGTGGAACTTAAACTATTTCTTTTCAAAATGACCAAGTGGGCCTCAAGTACAACACTTAGGCTTTTTTTTTTTTTTCAAAATGACCAAGTGGGCCTTAAGTATAGGACTTGGGCTTTTCTTTTCAACATGACTAGATGGATTCTAAGTTTTTGAATTTGGGCTTTGAATTTTCTTAGAATCATGTGACTTAATCACTTTAAAGTCATGTGGACTTGAAGCTTTGGACTTAATTGATTCCTTCAAAAAGTGATTGGTTAAGAAACTTTTTTCATTTGGGTCTTTGATTCACATCAATGATGGCTTTCAATTCCTTTAAGTTCATGCGAGCTTCAAGCATTGGAGTTGAGCCTGGGTTCAAACAAGAGCAAAGTGGGCCTCACCACACAATGCCCCAAGGGTACCAGCATCCGAGGGGGATCATGATCCAAAGGCTACTACTACCGTGGCTTCCGAGCTAACAACACATAATGCCCCAAGACTCTAGTACCATAACATTAGGGCCTTATGCCCTCTTGGTTGTGGGGTCAACCATCTTACCTCACTAGTTGGCCTTGCCTTACGCCAACCCATTCCATGGAATGCCAGTATCGTTACTCCTACTAGTTTGGTCCAAAACTCATCCAATGACATAAATCCATAATATTTAAATTCTAAAAATATACTTTATACAAATTGTACCTTAAGTCCATCCTTGTGAGGAAAGTTAAACATGATTTTTTCTTTGAATCACTTTACTTTCTAAAACTTAATTTCCTTTGAAACTATTTTCTTTCTTGAACATAATTTCCTTTGAAACACTTTTCTTTCTTGAACATAGTTTCCTTTGAAACCCTTTTCTTTCTTAAACATATTTTTAGAAACTTTCATGCATATCCACAACTTGTTTCTAAAATCTATCTCACTGTACTAACTCAAAAATGTTTCTAAATCAATGCACATTGTCTTTGTAAACAAGTATCAAATTGAGTTTACTAAAAGTATTGATAAAACATATTTACATATTTATATTCTTAAGAAATATGGGCTATTAACCCTCATGACACAATCCCTTACCTCAATCCAGCAGCAGCACAATTGACTCAAAGCTTGTAGTGGAGTTCTTTACTTTCCTCATTCAGTCCCTAGACATTCTAACTCACTACAACACTCATGACTTACTTTAACCATAAAATCTATAGGTTTATATTCTTTATCATATCCCTATCCAAATCAGGTTCCCATGAGTCTCTATAACTCAACCAAAAGGCAACCAAACAAGCAAACATAGCATTAGTGAGCTAAACATCAAAACTAGTTGGGTAAATTACACTGACACCCACTTCTTTTGAGGAAACTAGACTCGCTACACCCTAATTTGGAGAAATGACACTCCGCTCCAAAATTTGCAAAATAATTAACACTCAGCCCTCTTTTCTCCAATTTTTAAAGGAATATTCCTCACTTAAACTTAAAATAATTGTAATATAATTTTTCTTTTTAACCTTGGTTAGTTAGGCATTGGTTAAAAAAATTAATTAAAAATAAAATAAAAAAATGAAAAAGGTGGCGGAGTGTTAATTATTTTGCAAATTTGGGAGCGAAGTGTCATTTTCCTAAACTATGGTGTAGCGAGTCTAGTTTCCCTAAAAGAAGGGGATGTCAGTGTAATTTACCCAAACTAGTTCTATTCACGGCCTAAAATAGAAACTGTATTGCAGGACATAAACCCTCTATGGTCTATACTATATGATAGAATGAAGACATCCAAAAATTCACCAAATCATCAAACATATCATTTATCATGTATACCAAATTTCAACTCAATTCACGTTCCCAATTGCAAGAATAAATTCTTCAAAGTTTCATTATTTCTTGTACTAGAAATTCTGTCTTCTTTTACCAATTTTATTTTATCTACTAAAATATTATAAAATACCATGAAATTTCATATGGGCGCACTAATATAAGTCTACTATACATAGTAAAATTTTCAGCTATAAATGACATCTATACAATTTATAGAAATTACCACAAGTCAGTGTACTCAGATATTTCCTAATAGATTTAAGGTCCCAAAAGAAAATTCCTAACTCTTCGAATACCAATTCAATTGTTGTAAATCTTAATTCTAAATTCAAGTTTTATATGTTAGGTTTCATTATATTCATCTTTCGCATCTAAATTCCACAATTACAATTTATTACCTATTTTATAAACTTCAAACACAGAATCTGTACAGGTGACAGATTTGCACAGTTTTATCATAAACTCCCAAAAAAATACCAAAAATCATTATTTTTCTATGCAATTTCATATGATTGATAAATCTAGAGAAAACTGTTTCCCGATATCTATTTTATAAAAATTCCATAATTTCATGCAACTTTCTGCTCACAACAAAAAACAAAAACAATTTGCATTTTCCTCAAGAAACTCAAAAGCCATCAACCATTAGCCACACATTTTTCTCAATCCAACACATGTAGTAGAAAATCAAGTCAAATCTCAGGTTAATACATCACATATAATCCATAAAAATCAACATGTAACCACAATTTCATAGTTTAAACTCAATTTAACAAAACTCCTAACTTTACTTCATCAACCAAGCAATTTCAACTATACCCATTTCAAAAACTTAACTAAAATTATAAACCTTACCTAAGAACTTCTTTGATCTTTAGTCTAGGTGTGAGAATGATTTTTCCTTAAAGGTCATTTAGAGATTTTAGAAAGAAAATGCCATGGGGGTTTTGGGTGGAGCTTAGCTTCTAGAGAGGAAATGAGTTCTTGTAACCTTAGAATGTGAGAATAAACTAAGGGAGGGGAAAGACATGAATGACCAGTCAACAATGGGGTTTTAGTTTTAGTGGAGTCCAAGTGTTGCTTTGCAAGAGGGTGAGATTTATATTAGTGACTTAGTGCTAATATAAAATTTAGATTACTAACTGGTGCGAGGCATCACAATATAAATAACCATCCCTCTGGTTTTGTAGTGAGCAACATCTATTCTTCTCATCTTTTCTCTCTAGTTCCTAAATCTCTTATATTTTATTTAGAAGTTTTTCTTGTATCAATTCCCTAAGCTCTTGCAACCTTTCAACAACTATTATATTTCAAACCATGGTAAGTTTAAAAGAATTTCAATAAGATGTTTTTTGATTATTTCTTTGCAGTGTTATTTATTCATTTTTCTTTAATTTCATAAATATATTAGGCTTTTTAATATATTGTAATGTTGTACAAATTTACTAAAATATTTGAAATGATAACAAAATATCTACTATAAATTTTTTATAAATTTAGTAAAATATCATATTATCTTTAACCTTCCTATTCTTAATCACTTTAGAAATCTTTAATTATTTTTAGACAACAATGTTAATTTTTAGATATTTATTTTCATATTGATTAATTCTTACATCATTACGGTTTAACCTCCCATCGAATCCTAATCCAACTTTAAAATCTTAAAGCTCTTTCTTCCGTTCGATTTTTAAAATCATACAAACATATTTTTTAGGCTAAATTACAAATTACACCCTCTAAGTTTGGTCATAGTTCAATTAAGTTGTGATGCTCCGCACTACTTAGTAGTCTAAATTAATTATATCAATACTAAGTCACTAAAGGATTATAGATTTAATAAATTCATATAGTAAATTTGTTACCCAAATATCAACCTAAGAGGGGGGGTGATTTAGGTTGAGGCAAACTTTTTCAATTTAAATGTGGAATTAAAAATTAACTTCAAATAGCAAATGTTGATTTAGCAAATGTAAGAACACAATTCAATTGCAATATAGATATGATATGAAATCAAGCACAAGTATATATAAGTAATTGAATATGTAAGAGATAGATAGATAGATAGATAGATAGAGAGAGAGAGAGAGAGAGAGAGAGAGAGAGAGAGAGAGAGAGAGAATCAAATACAATGATTGTTATCGAGGTTCGGCTTCCCCGCCTACGTCTCCGCCTCAAGAACACTTCTCGAGGATTCCCAAATTCACTATTTGACAATCTTCTTTCAGGTGAAGATCAAACCGTTACAAATCTTCCTTACATGATGAAGAGTAACAACAATCTTCTTTCGAGTGAAGATCAAACCGTTTACAAATCTTCCTTACAATGAAGAGTAACCACAATCTTCTTACAGTTGAAGATAAAACCGTTATAAATCTTCCTTACATGGTAAAGAGTAACCACACACAATCTTCTTTTGGGTGAAGATTAAATCATTACAAATCTTCCTTACACAGTGAAGAGTAACCACACACAATCTTCTTACAAGTGAAGATCAAACTGTTTCAACAAACAATTTGTTGTACACAATAATGCTCTCTCAAAGAGTAGTAGTACACAATTTGCTCACTCTAATAGTATATCAAAGATTTGATCAATATGGCTCAAGAAGTATTTTGAAGAAATTGATTTTCAATCAAGGATTTGAATGATATGAAAATATAAGCTTGAGAAAGGATGGATTGATGTAAAAGATGTTTTCTTTTCTTTCTCTATAAATTTCTCTTGTATGATCTTGTTCTCTCTTCTATGTCATCTTTAGAACTTAGAAAGAGTAGTATTTATAGCCAAAATATCATTTCTTTTTTTTTTTGACAATGATAAGATAAAATTTTTAGTGCTCCATTAGTAATGTCTAGTGCTCAATGTCTAGTGCTCCATTAGTAATGTCTAGTCAAAGAAAGCACCTTTAGAAATTGTTTAATATACTAGACCAAATTAATAATTCAAATGTGGTAGAGCCAATGAGACGAAAAACAATGATGAGATAAATTGAGAAATAGGACTATGTGATAGATAGTCTTGTTTAGAATATATTTTATATATTTTATTTATATATATATATATATATATATATATATATATATATATATATATTTTTTTAACTTAATGAAATGGCCAACAAAAGTGGTATTATTCCTACAAGATAATATTTCTATTTCTGAATTTTGTTTCAAGTGTTCATGGTTTGGCCCATTCAAATTTTAATGGGTAAAATACAAAAACTATCAGTGAGTGGGTTTTTATTTATTTATTTATTTTTGAATTAGTTAGCTTTTGAATTTTGAGTTGGTTTTTAAAGTTGAGCCTTAAAGATCAAATCTTAATAAACTTTACAAAACCTAACTCTTACTTCTCATATGTCTTGGAATATGATTCTTGAGCTTGATTCCTTTGACTTGAGTCTTGATGACTTGATCTTCAATGAATTTGCATTTTGTCGATTTTGCATTTGCTTGATATTTGATTGACTTGAGTCTTGATAACTTGATCTTTAATGAATTTGCATTTTGTCCACTTTGCATTTGCTTGATATTTGATTGACCATGTCGATCCAATTAAATCACTAGTCAACATTATACTTTGAACATAAATCATTAGTTTATATGAAAATATCATTTAACTTAGAATTATGGTTATAATCAAAATTACATAAACGTTCTTGGATTAATTAGCCAATTAATAGGTGTTGAAACCTTGAGGTTAACGAAATTAATTTTGAATTGAGTAATTACCACACTACATTAACATAGATGCATTAGTATTGCTAATAGATATATCAAGTAATTATTTAATAGTCAAAGTGAAATAGAGGAATATAGTGATGCTACATGATTAATGTTAGTAATAGTAAACATGTATACACAGGAGCTATGGTAGATGAGTTACATATAATGTTAATATATATATATATATAGTTTAACTAGTCAAATCCTAGAAGAGTATTAATGTAAGTACAATATCATAAATACCTATTGTTTTATTGTAGATAAACCTAAACTATGTAATTGATAGTAAACATAAAGGCAAAAAGGGTCATTGCACACATAAGTTGGGTGTCCAATGAGAATTGGCCACTTGTCTCCACCCTAAATCTATCCTCCCATGCATGTTAATACTTGGATTGCACTAACAAAAGCCCCAACCCATAGTTGACTAGCCATAACCTTTTATCCCACCCTCATTTAGTTCTCCTCATTCTCTAGTATAAGCAAAACAATAGAAAGCAAAAGCTCTACTCTCCTCTCTCTTTCTATAACGCCCCAAAATTTTTAACATAATTAGTATTTTTCAACCGGTTAAGGTTCAACACATAGTTAAAATTTAATTTAAAAGTTGTATAAAATGATTTCATTTAATTCTTAAATAGGCCCAATAGTGGGGTAAATTGGACTGGATATTAAGAAAAGAAGTTAAATAAGAGTTATTTATTTTAGAGGGTTAATTAGACAATAGAAATATTAATTAGGGTTACTGTAGTAAATTGGCCTAAACCCTAGCTAGAGTTCCCGTGTATATATATAATCTTTTCCTTGTATAGTAATATATATATATATATATATATATATATATATATATATTATATATAGTGTATATATATAATCTTTTCCTTGTTAGTAATCATACGTACGTTAATCAAAACTCAGCCGAACTAACTAGTGATATTAGATAATCTTCAAGAGTGCTACACATTGAAGAACGGAGACGCTAGTAACATTGAAGGTAAGTCAATGGAATTTGATATTAGAGTATATATATTATCAAATGCTGAAACTGAGACATCTCATGTAAAAGAGTTCCGAAAATCTGTAGGCCACCGTCAATGTAGTGCATAATGATTCTAGAGTAATAGGATATATATATATATTAGAGTATATATATTATCAAATGCTGAAACTGAGACATCTCATGTAAAAGAGTTTCGAAAATCTGTAGGCCACCGTCAATGTAGTGCATAATGATTCTAGAGTAATAGGATATATATATATATATATATAAATATATATATATATATATATATATATATATATATATTATATATATATATATATATATATTGTAGATTATGGTTTTATATAGGTGTGGTTATTGATCAGAAATATGGTAGAGTTTATACATATGAATCGTGTAACTAATGATATGATATGTATATATATATTGTTCCGAAAAGTATAATATAATGAAAGTTAATTTAGCTTGTCTTTAAATGTATATACAAGCATTATATATTAGTTTTGGTTATTAGTATACTACATATATGATCAATGTGTACAGAGATTACATGGAGTATTTTAATTTGATTTTCTAAAATCGAACATTTTATTTTAAATTGCGATTACATTAAAAGGTCCGGGGGCTTGTCGACACCGGCGGAAAATCTCTTCTAAGTTTCTCTTTTTCTTTTTATTTTCCTAGATACCGACCCCCATTTGGCGAGTGTTGTGTGTGTTCCTCTATCTCTTTTCCGTTTCGAGATACGAGTTGTGTGTGTGTGGGAACTTGTGTACGTGTGTGCGTGTGAGCACAAATTTGGAGTCGCCACCAATCATGGGAAATTTTAAGGTGTGATTGGGCACCTATGTCTAATAGATTTTACCCTATTTAGACATCTACAACTAAATGGTCTTGAACCAGAGATAGGTTCGGGGGTTTGCTTATGCGTGGGGAAGGTGTTAGGCACCCCACGACATCCGTTTAAGAAAACGGTTACCTCCTTCCTAATGTTTTCTTTATTTGCTAAGCCTAAGTTTGTTGGTTTTTATTATGTACAAATGTCCCGATTTCCGTCGTACGATATACCAAAAATGGCAAACGTAATATGACTTCGTTCGGTTTTGATTAGACTCTTTATTTCACCATCCCTTTTATCTTTGTATCTTTTAAATTTCCGGGCATTTCGGTGGTAGGATATACTTGAAATCCTAACACCTAGTGCCGGGACAAACAATTAATGTTTTTGGTGCCATATTCGGGATCTCTTTACCCTTGATTTCCAAGAGTAAAGCGGTCCGTCAAATGGCGGGGTTTTGGATGATTAATTCACACTTTGGGGAATTTTAGACCATGATCCTATGGGAGTTAGAACGTGTAGAATCCCTTACACGAAAGCACGTACCAGCCACGCCCCCGTGTAAAGGACTCATACCTTCGTTTCTAACGCCCACATTACCATGTTTACTCTTTTTAAAGTTTTCATGGCAAAGTGTATTTTAATCACATTTTTATATCAAAGCAATAAACAATCAAGCAAGTAATCAAGATGGTAAGATGGCAAAATATCCAAGCAAAATAGTCATGGCATAGTCGCAACACATGTATCATGAAGATGACAAATATGGATCGGCATGAATATAATGCTTAATGCAAAGTGCAATTTATTATAACACAAGAGTTTTTAAGGAAAGGGTCAAGACCTCGTGGGGTCGGGATTCGATGCTATTGAAAGACTTACTCGGATCCCGACACCACCATAGGATTTACATGAATAAACAAAACAATCTAAAAAGAGGGTTTCAATGCCTTTTCGGGCTTACACGGAGGGTTAGGTGCTATTGAAAGACTTATCCAAACCTTCCGACGCCAAATAGGACTTAAATGAGGAAAATCTATTTGAAAACGGGGTTTCAATGCCTTTTCGGGCTTACACGAAGGGTTGGTGCTATTGAAAGACTTATCCAAACCTTCGACGCCAAATAGGACTTAAATGAGAAAATCTATTTGAAAACGGGGTTTCAATGCCTTTTCGGGCTTACACGAAGGGTTGGTGCTATTGAAAGACTTATCCAAACCTTCGACGCCAAATAGGACTTATATGAGAAAATCTATTTGAAAATGGGTTTTTCAATTTACGGGTCCAACGCCTCATGGATTTACATGGGGTTTAGTGCTATTGAAAGACTTACCTAAAACCGCCAAACCGTTCGGTATTTTCATGCCCAAATCAAAACTTAATATGGATGAACAATATTTACAACAACGTAGTAAATTGTAAATAACCGGTTTGGAAAAAGTTTTTTACGGGTCCAACGCCTCATGGATTTACATGGGGTTTAGTGCTATTGAAAGACTTACCTAAAACCACCAATACCGTTTGGTATTTTCATGCCCAAATCAAAATAATGAAAAATGGACAATATTTACAACAACGTAGTAAATAATGAAAATAACGGGGTTTAAACAAAGGATTTTCGTGGGTCCAATTCCTATGGAATTACATGGTGGATAATGCCTCTTTGAGGTCTTACATAGTCCACCACGACCAATCGGGATTATCACGCCCAATTTTTATGGGAAACGGAGATAATAACAACGCAATATATTCACAAGCGCGTAAAAGTAAATAAGCGATAAATGTATTTAAAGCATTGCGGAAAGCGATAAATAAATTTAAAGCAAATAATGGACTTAAAAACACGGGATTTTAATGGGTCCAATGCCTATGGAATTACGTGGTGGTTAAAGCCTCTTTGAGGTCTTACATAGTCCACCACGACCAATCGGGATTATCACGCCCAAATCACAAAGGGAAGAAAAATGGGAAAATGACAATATTCCACAATATAATATTTACAACGTAGTAAATGTAAATAAAGCGATAAATGACGTTATTTAACACATGGGGATGTATTTTTCGGGTCAAATACCTCGTAGGCTAACAAGGTTGTTACGGCCTCGTTAGAGGTCTTACGCAACTGAGCCAAAGCTACTCAATATTTGCCGTACTAAAACACGAGGAAACCGGTGTATTTTTCGGGTCAAGACCTCGTGGGCTAACATGGTTGTCAACGGCCTTTTGTTAGAGGACTTACGCGAGCCGCCAAAGCCACTCAATATTGCCGTACTAAAACACACCGGGGGAGGGGGGGGGTAATCACAACAAATATTCACAAGTGCGTATAAAATGTAAATAAAGCGATAAATGACTAGAAATGTAAAGAAAGCGATAAATGACTAGAAATGTAAAGAAAGCGATAAATGACTAGAAATGTAAATAAAGCAATAAATGACAAGGAAATGTAAATAAAGCAATAAATGACAAGGAAATGTAAATAAAGCAATAAATGAAGAAACTAGTAAAGCATAAATGAAATAAATGAACTAAAGAATGTAAGAGAAAGAGAGAGAGAGAGAGAGAGAGGAGTGGGAAGATGAGGGAGAGGTTAGAGAGAGAAGCACCTAATAGGTGCTTCTCACTCTAAAAACCCCCCAAAATCCCTAAAGAAAAAGAAGAGGGAGAAAGAGCCTTAGAGAGAGAGAGAGATTACCTAGAGAGGAGTCTCTCTCTCTAAAACTACCCAAAAACCCCCTCCTAAAACCCCCTAAACCCCTATTTTCTGCCTAAACTAAGCTCTAGAAGGCCTAGTGCCCGAGCAAAAACTATGTGCAAATGAGGGGGGGGAGGGTCGGTTTTATAGAAAACCGTGCACGCCTCGCGCAGCACCATCATGCGCGGCGCATGACGGTCCTGCGCGAGTTGTGGTACTGCCACGTGGCAGTCTTATCCTTCCACGCCAGCAGCCCCTCGAATCCTCCTCGATTTCCGTGCGCGTACCCTTTTTTATCCGATTTTCGGGGGCAGTTTTGGAGGTCTTCCGGAACTCAAAATGGGTCATGCGGCATATCGTCGGAAAGCTCTCGACGTCCTCTTTCCAACGATATAAAGTTTGCGCGAATCGGAGTTCGGACGAGGGAGTTATGGCTCCCGGAAGTCGGGGTGTCGGAGCTGTTTTTGTGCACTCTTCCGATGCGAAGATTCCGGTCAAACGGGGGATGCTATCGGCGAACCGAGAGTTCCACGACGTAGCCGGAGTCATTATCTTTCCAACGCACCCGGGCTCGCGGATCAACTTGTTGCGAGCAGGAAAGACTCTGCGCGCGAAGGCGGCTGTCCGGGAGAAAAAATGCGTTTTGCTCCCAGCGCGTTTTTTCTCAAATCTTGTCCCAGTTCGCGCGCATATTTGACCTAGCTCCCGATGTCGGATTTTGACGTTCTTGGTACCGTCGGAAAGCTTGCGCTGCCTATTTTTGCAAGGTTCCGGATTCGCGGGAATCCGAGCTTGGACTCGTGAGATATGGCCCCGCGAGCAGAGTCCACCGGGGTGTTTTTGGTCCGTTTGAGGGCAGTTTTCCGATCAGGATTCCGGCTGACCCCGATAAATTCTTGGCGATCCGAGAGTTCCACGTCGTGCATGGATGTGTCCTCTTTCCAATGTGCCCGGGCTCGCAGATCAACTTGTTGCGAGTCAGGAAGACTCTGTGCGCAAGCGTGGCAACGTCGGTGGAGAAAATTCCCGGAACTTTCAGCAAAACCTTATTTTGTCGGCCTGTTTTCACGCGCGTGGTAGACGTAGCTCCCGATGTCGGATTCCGACGATCTTGGTATCGTCGGAAAGCTTGCGTTACCTACTTTTTAACGGTACAGGCCTTGCACAGAGGCGAGTTTGGGTTCGCGAGATATGATCCTGCGAACGGAGGCCGTCGGAATGTTCCTTATGCCAAGGGGTCAACTTTTGGCTGAGATTCCGGCTTGACCGGAGGAGCTCTTGACGATCCGAAAGTTGCGTGTGGTAGCTGAAGTGAACCTCTTGCCTAAGGGTCTTGGCTCGCGGACCAAGTTGCAGCGGGTCGGAGAGAATCTTTGCGCAAACGTTGCCTCCCAAATAGGCTGTTTTGTCAACAATACTTACCAAAAATTTGGCTAAGTATCGGACCGTTTTTTCGCAGTTTTGGCCACAACTCTCTCGTTTCTCGTCCGTTTTCGACCCGTAAAGTACGGAATCGAAGCTCTTGATATTCTCTATACCATTGGTCAAGGGGTGGTCAGTTCGATCCAGTTTTTGGTCTGGTCAACGGTCCGGTCAAACCTTGGTCAAACTTGGTCAACCTTGGTCAAACTTGGTCGGAATTTGGTCAAAGCTCTCCAAACTCTTGGAAATGTATCCCGGACTTCATTTCAAGGGTTTCTGGGCAAGGTGGACCCTAGTCGGGCTGGAAACAGCTCGGTCAAACCTCGGTCAAACTTTGGTCAACTCTAGTCAAACTTGGTCAACCCTAGTCAAACTTGGTCAAACCTTGGGAAATGTGTCTCGGACCTTCTTCTTGGGAGTATTTGATGCGTGATGAGCCCTCGTCGGATCAGACCGGACTTGGTTCGGGCTGTCTCGTTTTGCGTGCCGACACCCGAGAAAATCCCGGGGGTAAAAATGGGGTTATGACAGTTGCCCCTTCTTTGTTCGGCGTTTCTTGGCACAAGGAACGTTGGACAAAGAATAAATGACTCGATTTTTGCCCGCTCGGATTTTCTCGGTCTCCGCGTACTCCTACGGCTGTCGCGTAGTTTCGTCTCGGTTTGCGTGCCAGTCCTTCCGGAGTCCAAATGGGCATTCCAGGGCTTGGAGAAGATCGGTCGGGATGCGAAAAGACGATTCGGGGCTTGAAATGGTGAAACGGGGCAGTTTTGGGAACTCGCGCATGACCATCATGCGCGGCGCATGACGGTCATGCGCGAGGTCCCACTACTTCAGGCCCCGCGCGGCCTTTCCCCTTCATTTTGTCGTTTTCTTTCCCTTTTCGCTCTCTGGACCCCACTTCGCCCCTCTTCACTCTTTTGCTCATATCTTGCTATCCGGGACTCCGATTGACGCGCCGTCTTCGCCTACGCGCTCCACGAGTAAGCCCCTTTCCATCCCTACCATTTATTTCAAGTTTTAAACGGTCGAAATGTGCTGATTGGGTTATTCTCTTTTTTGTGTCTTTTGGTCTTTTTCTCATGATCCAGGACTCCGATCGACGATCAGTTTTCGCCTATACGTCCCACAGGTAAGCACCTTTCCAACCCCACCCTCCTTTTCAGTTTTGAACGGTTGGATTATTTGCTTCCTTTTTTATGTCTTATGCTTCTTCCTTGTGCACTTCTGCTTTTATTTCTTTTTGTTTAACATGTCATTGTATGTTTTGGGATGCATTACATACTTAGCAAACATGTTAGTGCACAAAAATGCATTTACGCCAGGGGTCTGCACATGTACAAATGAGCCTTTGTAGACACGCACATACATACACATGTGTTTGGAAACACATGAGATGAGAGATACGCAAAAAATTTGAGACGCCATGTTTATTATGATGCTTGTGCATTTTTTTTTGGGGGGGGTACTATGTCGTGCCTTTATTGCTCTCGGGTTGCGTTGCTACGCACACTCTCTTTTTTTTCTATGGGGCATATTTTTTTTTTTTTATTATTATTATTATATATTTTTTTTTGAAAATCATGGGTTGGGTCTAGGAACTGCCTTATTTAGACTTGGGACTCGAGTGGAGTCCCGCAATGCAGAAGAACTTTAATTTGCCTTGGAAATTCTTCCAAATGGTCGGGGAAAATTTGGGGATTTGAAACTTGTTTCAAACCTCAATTCGGTGGATCAGTTTGGTTTGGAAATTCATCCAAACGATCAGGGAAAAATTGGGATTTGACACTTAGTCGAATCGCAATTGGGTAATCAGACCTGGCTTGGAAATTCATCCAAACGATCAGGGACAAATTGGGATTTGACACTTAGTCGAATCGCAATTGGGTAATCAGACCTGGCTTGGGAATTCATCCAAACGATCAGGGACAAATTGGGATTTGACACTTAGTCGAATCGCAATTGGGTAATCAGACCTGGCTTGGGAATTTATCCAAACGATCAGGGACAAATTGGGATTTGACACTTAGTCGAATCGCAATTGGGTAATCAGACCTGGCTTGGGAATTCATCCAAACGATCAGGGACAAATTGGGATTTGACACTTAGTCGAATCGCAATTGGGTAATCAGACCTGGCTTGGGAAATTCATCCAAACGATCAGGGACAAATTGGGATTTGACACTTAGTCGAATCGCAATTGGGTAATCAGACCTGGCTTGGGAAATTCATCCAAACGATCAGGGACAAATTGGGATTTGACACTTAGTCGAATCGCAATTGGGTAATCAGACCTGGCTTGGGAATTTATCCAAACGATCAGGGACAAATTGGGATTTGACACTTAGTCGAATCGCAATTGGGTAATCAGACCTGGCTTGGGAAATTCATCCAAACGATCAGGGACAAATTGGGATTTGACACTTAGTCGAATCGCAATTGGGTAATCAGACCTGGCTTGGGAATTTATCCAAACGATCAGGGACAAATTGGGATTTGACACTTAGTCGAATCGCAATTGGGTAATCAGACCTGGCTTGGGAAATTCATCCAAACGATCAGGGACAAATTGGGATTTGACACTTAGTCGAATCGCAATTGGGTAATCAGACCTGGCTTGGGAATTCATCCAAACGATCAGGGACAAATTGGGATTTGACACTTAGTCGAATCGCAATTGGGTAATCAGACCTGGCTTGGGAAATTTATCCAAACGATCAGGGACAAATTGGGATTTGACATTTTAGTCGAATCGCAATTGGGTAATCAGACCTGGCTTGGAAATTCATCCAAGTGGATCAAGGGACAAATTGTTTGTTTGATTATTCCTTCCTTTTTTCTTGTTTTGCATAATTTTGATCATCTGTGTACTTCCTGTATGCTTTTCAAGAATGAGATGTACCTGGACTTTTCTGACTCTTTGACTGTTCATTGCTCTTTTTGCAGATGTCTGATCGAGGTAGTGGGAGTGGGGGCCATCGCCGGTCCGATCGCCTTGCGAAAGGCAAGGCTGTAGCTTATGCTCCTGAGAGTTCTCCTGATACGGACGATGAGTACGATGCTATGGAGGACGTACGTACTCGTGTTGACGCGTCTCTTGCCAGGGATCTGCAGGCTGAGTTTGATGCCGAGGCTGCTGGTTTAGCTCCTAGTGCGGCTCGGGCTCCTCCTCGACCTGGAGTCGTCATTGGTCGTAGTGCCGGGCCTTCTGAGACGACTCGTCCTTCTCCACAGCCTAGTGTCACTACTGGTTCCAGCGATGCTCCTCCTGCCGCACCTCGTCGTGCCCATACCAGGTCGACGGGTATTCTCCCTTCGAGATTGAAGAGGCAGAGGAGTGAGGGGATTCCTGATTCTGCGGGCACCATTCCCGAGGATTACGTTGCGCCGGGATTTAGATATCCTCCCCATGGTGGCATTCGACCGCGTTACCCTGTTGCTGTTGAGATATCCGATACGCCCCTTCTGACGAACCTCCTTGCTCATCCGTCTTCTCTGGTCCGTCGCTGTCAGGTACCTTCATACTTTCATATGTTTCTTTTGTTCTTGACCTTTGCAAATCTCTGCATTGACATTCTTCTTTCGGATTTTGTGCAGGAGCCTCCCTATAGCGCTGGCCGAGGTGGGTGGTCTGAGTTTAGCAGACTCTTGGCGGTTTCCCGTCCGGAGTATAGAGGAGTTTTTGATAGGAGCTGGGCTTCGGTCCTTTCCTTAGCATCCCCTACGTGTCAGTGTACCACCCGGCAGTGTGGTGTTTCATAGAGAGATTCTTTCATCACACCGGGACCTTCCATCTCAGTACCTGCGAGATGGCGGTGCTTCCTGTAGATTGGAGCGCTATCCTGGGCATCCGTTTTGGAGGGAGAGCTCCCCCTAGCGAGCCTATAGATGGCTTTGAGGCTAGAGAGATTTTGGGTCTTGCTGATCGCGATGCTACAGAGGGTACCCGGCGTCCTTCTGTGAGGATTCGGTATCTGGCGGATGTCTTGAGGAGAGATAGGGAGGAGCCTCCTACTGAGCTACGATATCGCCAGTGGGCAGCCTACTTTATCTTCAGCTGCTTTCTCGGGAACGACCGGTCCATTGTTCCCACGCCCATTGTCGGTATGTTCCGGGACATCGACACTCTGAGGGAGTATGACTGGGGTGCCTTGACATATGGATTCTACATCCGGGGTCTGCGCCGTTATTCTCGTCGGGAGTCGATCAGCTTTCTTGGCTTTCTGGCAGTTTACCGTCTTCTGGGCCTTTGAGCACTTCCCCACTTTTGCTCCCAGTCGACTTCCGTTGGCTTCTGACCCGGATTTCCCTCTTGCCAGGCGTTGGGATACCTCTAGGATTGAGAGGATGACTACTTGCACCCTCCTTGAGCTTCGCATGACAGTTGATTGCCTCAGGGATGCTGATATCATCTTCCAGCCTTACTCTGCAGCTTTGTCTCAGCGACCTGAGGTTTTTAGGGCTGTAGCGTTGTCTCGTCTGAGGCTGTGGATCCGGACCACTCGGTCTTGGGAGCTTCTGCTGGGTGAGCGGACGGTACGACAGTTGGGCGATGAGGCCGTTGTCCCTGTAGACCCCTCCCCCTTGATGACTATTGAGGACTACATTCCGCGAGCTCCGAGTGATCCCTACATAGCAGGGGTGAGTGCATACCCGAGTTTGGTCCGAGAGGGTGTGCCATACCAGGAGTGGTTTGAGCAAGTTTCTCTGGGGTCCCTGATGTCTCTTCACGAGGTTGAGGGTGGCCGTGTCATGGGTGGAGTGGCCATGGACAGTCATCACATTCGGTCTTCTGGGCAGATCGAGAGACTTGAGGGTGAGGATACTGCGTCTCCAGCTTGAGCTGTCGGTCAGCGCGGATCGTCATACTGATATGGCGAGTACAGGGAGATATGGCCAGTATGCAGACGGAGGCGACACGGCGAGAGGGGGAGATGGTGCAGATGCAGAGGGATTTGGCCCAGAGCCAGAGGGACTTAGGTTCTCGAGATGCAGAGCGTCTTGGCTGCTCTTGCTGCCGTACGGAGATTAGAGGACCAGCTTCATGGCATGGGCATTACTCCTGTTACCGGAGCTGACTTATCTGGTCCTTGGTCAGCCTTCTTCTTCGCCACCTCGTGATCCTGTTTCTCGAGACTGGTTCTTTGACGACCCTTCTCCTCCATGATGTATATTTTTCCTCTCTTTTTTTTCTTGGGGCCTTGTATTCCGGCCAATTCATTTTGTATTTATATGGGATGTACAGACATTGACTATTGTATATATGACATTTGTGGTTTTTATGGATGGTTTTGGTTTTCTTTTATGGTTATGTGTTTATGGCTATGTGTATGGATGTATGTTTATGGATGTGTTTGGGTATGTGTTTGGGGTGTGTTTGGGTTATGTGTATGGATACCGGGTCTCGATCCTCCGCGAGGCCTGGTTCAATAAATATCGGGGCTTACCTCTCCTTGGGGCCCGTTTCCATCATCATTGGGACTTACTCGCTTCTCGAGGCCCGTTTCTATCATCATTGGGACTTACTCGCTTCTCGAGGCCCGTTTCTATCACTCCTTCATTGGGACTTAGGCCCTCCTTCGGGTCTTACTCCTTCACGAGGCCCATTTCAGAATGACTCTCCGAATTTTTCCAATTTTTCTTGACAAAAATGGAAAAATTTGCCCCAGTATGTAGTGTCAAACAAATTTTTCTAGCTTCTTGAAGATAGAAAAATTTTGCCCCAGTGTAGGGCAACGTAGGTTGATGCAGAGTTCCTGGATTTCTTTCTTCCGCTTTCCTTGTGTCAGGCTACGACGGCTCGCAGAGGAGTCAGTCTACTTCTTTTCGAAATTTTTCAAAGTCCTTTTGAAAAATTTTGCCCCAGTGTACCACGGGGTTCGCCTGCGTGGCATTCCCGAGTCATCTTTGTACTTCCCGGTTTCTGAGTTGAGCCAGGGTTTCAGGGCCGGTTCCTGACTGTCGAGCCTAATTCTCGGTTCTCGGGCCATCCTGCTGGCGGGAGATCGATCCTGATCACATCGCATCAAATGCTTCCGCTTGAGACCAGCTTTGGTCCCACTTTTGACCTCCGGACCGGTTCTAGGGTTTCGGGTCGGTTTCTGTTCGTTGACTCGAAATCTTCGATCACCGGACCGCCCAGGACTTTCCCCTAGGTGATTCCTTGCGAAATGGCCCTTATATAGTGCAAAACGGACCTCCTGGGAGTGAGCGAACAGGTTCGAATTCGCGAGACATGGGAGAAAGAGCCGTTGGGATTCCCAACGGGACTCGCGCATGACCGTCATGCGCGGCGCATGATGGTGATGCGCGAGTTCCTTGGCTTTTTAAACTCCAGCTCTCCTTCGAAGCCAGCAACCATTTTTTGAGTTTTCCTCTCCCCTTTTCACCAAAAACTCTTCGTTTTTCTCATTTTCATGGCTTCTTCAAGTAGTGATCCCGACTCCTTGGTGACGCTTCGTTTCCATGACTTCCGTGTTGAGCGGATGAGACATTGGTGGACTCTTCTCGGAGAGGATGACCACGCCGATATCGTGGGGATCTTTGGCAAGTTTCCCCCTTTCATGCGGCTACAGGTTGATCGCGGCTTGCTCGAGGCGCTAGCTTCTTTCTGGGACCCGACCCATTGTTGCTTTTCCATCGGAGAGGTGGATCTCATTCCCACCATGGAGGAGTATGCTAAGCTTCTCCAGCTAGACAGCCCCTTTAGCGAGACCCCGGTTATACCCATTCAGGGTCCTCGGTCCAACCGATGCTTGGAGAAATACTTGGGTTTGACCACTGCGGTTCTACGTCCTGAGATCGCCCGACCTGAGGCAACTTGGCGGAAAGCCAACATTTCTCTAGACCTGTTGACGAAGTACTTCTCTCGGAGTGCCTTTCCGGCGAGGCTTGCTAGAGACTTCATTGCGGGCAAGAAGGAATGGAAGAAATTCCGAATCAATGCCTTCAAGATCGCCTTCGCAGGTATTTTTCTCTTTCCCACTTCCGCTGGTAGGATAGACTTGGGTGTCATTCCTATAGTATTCAGCGAGGGCAGGTCTATCATCCCTGCCATATTGTGCGAGACCGTGCGGTCTTTGTCTTTTTGTAGGAGACAGGGAGAGGGGGTCCCGATGTTCTGCACGCAGCTCCTTCAGCTCTGGTTCTGCAGTCACCTGCAGCATTTTTATCGCCTCCAGACCTCCTTATCATTTTGAGAGGACATACGGTGAGCCAGACCGTCCAGATAGCACTTCCCTTTCACCGGCGACAGTCGTGCTTGGGCGCTATACCTCCTTGACCTGCCCTTGAGTGGGTGGGCTTGGAAGGTTACCTGGGGGCCAGCATCGTGGATGCCCTGGACTCATTGTGCCCTCTTCGATGGAGTGCCTCTTCCTGGGGTGTGGGGTTGTACAGGCCTACTATCCCAGCCTTGCTCTTCGTCAGTTTAGTGGTGTTCAGTACCCGCCTCGCCTGGGCGATTTGGATGCGGTGACTTTTGACTACATTCCTGGTGAGGACATGTGGAGGCTCCTCCTTCAGGATTGAGGACATCTGGGGAGGTCGTCTTTCAGAGATGGTCCTCATCGAGGAGGGTTCGCCCGGAGATAGCTCTGTTACCTCGGACTTTGTCGAGTGGAGAGAGGGGTGGACCCCCTTTTTCACTCTCAGGCCTACAGTACGGCCAGGTGCACCATATTCCTTGATATCTCGCTCCCTTCGGGTATCAGCCTCCACTGGTCAGCCTGAGAGAGTTACTGCTTTGGAGCGAGAGCTTGAGGAGGCTCAGACAGAGCTGTTATCACTACGTCTTGCTAGGGCGTCTGAGAGGGAGGCATCTGCGGCTCGTGTAGAGTCTCTGCGGAGTACCTTGCATCACAATAGTGTGGCGGTGGCGAACATTCGCCGTGACTTGGTGGCTCAGAGGGGGAACGTCTCTACTCTTCGCACGATGAATGAATTCATCAGAGAGCAGCTCGAGATTTCTGAGGATGCTAAGGAACAGCTGGAGGAGAACTTGGCCGAGGCTCGGGAGCAGCTGGAGACTGAGCAGGCGGAGAGGACTCGGGTCCAGGATGAGCTTGATTCTCTTCGTTCATATACCCAGGCCTTGGTTGATCCTGCCACCGGTCGTCCTCAGGACATTGTAGCTCTCCGACGGGCGTTAGATGCGAGTGAGGAGGCTCTCACGTCTGCGCGTACTTCCATGGGGGTCATGAGGGTTCAGATCAGCGTTCTCCAGGGTGACAACGGGGTTTTGCAGTCCGAGTTGGATCTCTGGTGCATGATGCTCTTGAGTCCAATGCTTCTTGGCTCAATCAGGAGGGTTTCCCTGTGGTCACTTCTCTCCACCAGATTAACCAGGTGATGGATTCTTTGGGTGCCAGAGCTCGTGCCGTCTGGGAGGAGCATGATGAGGGGGATCCGGCCCTTTCCACTGCCTTGGGGAGATTCTGCAGAGAGACCTGCATACGTCTTGGTCATTAGATTAGCATATTTCAGGTAGCAGTGAGTAGTCAGTAGTTTTTGTATTTAGATGGTGAGTCATTCATAAATCCGAGTCGGATTATGCATGGCTCCCATTTTTAAACTTCTAAAGTCGATATATTTAGACATGCTTTCAAGACATCATGAAAAATCAAATGTATGAATTTATGAACTATGAATGAATGAAAGCACGTATTTTGTCTGTGAATATCTATATGAAATCTTATGAATTTGACTTTTTATGAATCAATGGCAAGGATTGAATGTTATTGTGGAAATGAATATGAGAATTTACAAATTTGAAAGAGATAAGTATGGTATGAATGGTTTGTGAGAATTTAATGATATGTCACTTTGAAACTGGGTGTTTGGAAGGATACACTTGTGCTCCACCTCTTGATCCCCAAACATTCTCTTTATATCGAACGAACCGTACTGCTCAAAGGATAACATAGGTCGTTCTTTCGTCGAAAACCTCTTCACCGCCTAACAACCCCGATCACTAGTCTTGCACTGATTTGATGCTCGCCTTGTTGTGATACCGGTTTTTTTTTTTTTTTTTTTTTTTTTTTTTTTTTTTTTAGCCATATATTACCCTCAGCTTACGCCAAGTCCAGCTTTCCACGTTACTTTTGCCTATGGCGCCTCTTCCGAGGTTTTCACCATACCCGTGGTAATTTCCATCCGAGGGCAACGTCCTTACGGATTTTCGTTGCTTCCCGGGCCTTCTTTCAACATTATCAAAATAACAAATTGGAACTTTGAAGAATATTCCTCTTTGATTAAATTGACTTAAAGTTATACATGGTACTTGATTACAGAATCAGAATTAATGGGTGAACCGGAACTCTTCGCCATCCATATCAGCCAGAATGATTGCTCCCCCTGAGAAGGCTTTCTTCACCACGTACGGACCCTCATATGATGGTGCGAACTTTCCTCGTGGATCTGATAGGGCCATATTCCTCTTCTTCAGAACGAGATCTCCGGGTTGGAAAGTGCGAGGTCGAGCCTTCTTGTTGTAAGCTCTTTCGATCCGTCTCTGGTAGAGCTGTCCGTGGCACAGTGCCGCCAATCTCTTTTCATCTATGAAAGTTCAAGCTGCTCATACCGGGCTTGGGCCCATTCGGCTTCTTCTAGCTGAGTTTGTGACAGGATTCTCAAAGAAGGGATCTCCACTTCGACTGGTAGTACTGCTTCCATCCCATAAACCAGAGAGTAGGGGGTGGCTCCAACGGATGTCCTCACTGACGTTCGGTAGGCACACAAGGCATAAGGCAGGTGCTCGTGCCAATCCTTATAAGTCTCCGTCATCTTGCTCAGAATCTTCTTCACGTTCTTGTTGGCAGCTTCTACGGCTCCGTTCATCTTCGGGACGGTATGGAGCAGAGTTGTGGTGCTGGATCTTGAACTGCTGGCATAGCTGATCCATCATGCGGTTGTTTAGGTTGGAAGCATTGTCGGTGATGAGCATCTCTGGCATTCCGTACCGGCAGATGATGTTGTTCTTCACAAACCGGGTGACCGCGACTTGAGTGACATTCTTGAAGGAACATGCCTCCACCCACTTGGTAAAATAGTCGATGGCTACCAGTATGAACTCATGTCCGTTAGACGCCTTTGGGGTGATTGCACCAATCACATCCATTCCCCAAGCTGAGAATGGCCATGGCGAGGCCATAGTGTGAAGATATTGGGGAGGTGCGTTCTTGCTGTTCTGATACATCTGGCATTTATGGCACGTCTGGACATGTCTGATGCAGTCCCTCTCCATTGTCAACCAATAATAGCCAGCTCTCATGATCTTCCGGGCCAGGAAGGGTCCGTTGGCATGGGCTCCCATTAATCCCGCGTGCATCTCTTGGAATCAATTCGATTGGCCTCTTCTGCATCTACACATCGCAGGAGGGTGGCGTCATGAGTCCGTTTGTACAGAATCTCTCCGCTCAGGAAAGAATTGGAAGGCCATCCTTCTGATGTATTTCTTCTCATTTTCGGTCGCCCGTGATGGATACTCTCTGTCTTGGATGAAGCGCTTGATATCGTAATACCAAGGCTTATCGTCTATCTCTGCTTCGACGTTCATGCATTCTTCTATGCACACACAGTATGCCGGGATGTCTCGAGTCTCGATCCGTAACGGTCGCACATCATCCCCTTCTACTAGCTTGATTAGGCTTGCCAGTGTGGCAAGCGCATCGGCAAAGTGATTGTGAGCTCTTGGGGTGTATGTGAAGGTGACATACTTGAACTTTGGGATTAGCCGGCTGATGTATCGTTGATACGGGATGAGCTTGGGATCCCGGGCCTGCCATTCTCCGTTAGTCTGTGACACTATCAGCAGAGAGTCTCCGAAGACTTCCAGTTCATAAGCACCGAATTCCAAAGCCTGCTTGCAGACCGACGATGCATGCTTCGTACTCGGTCATGTTGTTGGTGCAATCAAACCCCTAGCTTAACAGCGATAGGAGTTTGTTGTCCCTTTGGTGATACCAAGACCGCGCCAATTCCGCTTCCGACAGCGTTTGCTGCTCCGTCAAAGTAAAGCTTCCATCTACCCTGATTGTCTTCTTCGACTATCATTACATCTTCGTCTGGGAACTCGGAGTCCATTAGCTCTAACTGCTCGGACGGATAATCTGCCAAGTAATCGGCTATGGCCTGTCCCTTGATCGCCTTTCGAGGCCACAAACAAGATGTCGAATTCAGATAGGAGTACTTGCCACCGTGCGATCTTCCCAGTCAAAGGCAGGCTTTTCAAAAATGTACTTGATTGGGTCCATCCGGGATACCAACCAAGTGGTGTAGTAGAGCATGTACTGTCTCAGCTTCTTGGAGGCCCAAGCCAGTGCGCAGCACGTCTTTTCAACCAACAAGTAACGGGTCTCCGGCTCCGTGAACTTCTTGCTAAGATAGTAGATTGCCTGCTCCTTCTTCCCAGTCTCGTCTTGTTGTCCCAACATGCAGCCCATGGATGCTTCTTGGACTGTGAGGTATAGAATGAGGGGACGTCCTGGAGTTGGTGGAACCAGGATGGGTGGGTTGAGCAGATACTCCTTGATCTTGTCAAAAGCTTTCTGGCAGTCTTCAGTCCACTTTATCTTCACATCTTTTCTTAGCAACTTGAACAGAGGCTCGCAGGTTGCCGTAAGCTGTGCGATGAAGCGGAGCTATATAGTTAATCCTTCCCAAGAAGCTTCGGATCTCTTTCTCTGTCTTTGGCGCGGGCATGCTTCGTATGGCTTGAACCTTTGCAGGATCAATCTCAATTCCCCGGCCGCTGACGATGAAGCCCTAATAACTTTCCGGATGTGACGCCGAAGGCACATTTGTTCGGGTTCAATCGGAGCTGATACTTCTTCAGTCGTTGGAACAATTTGCGCAGGTCTGTGAGATGATCTTGTGCGGTTACGAGACTTAGCAATCATGTCATCCACGTAAACCTCTATCTCATGATGAATCATATCGTGGAAGAGAGTGACCATGGCTCGCTGATAAGTGGCTCCGGCGTTCTTCAGACCGAAAGGCATGACATCATACACAAAGGTTCCCCAATGTGTGACAAAAGCGGTCTTGGACTTGTCTTCCTCGGCCATCTTGATCTGATTGTACCCTGAGAATCCGTCCATGAATGAGAATACGACGTTCGTTGCTGTGTTATCGACCAGGGTATCAATGTGAGGTAGAGGAAAGTTATCCTTCGGGCTGGCTCGGTTCAGATCCCGATAGTCCACGCACATTCTGACTTTTCCGTCCTTCTTCGGCACCGGGACTATATTGGCTACCCAGTCCGAATAGGTTACTGTGCTTAGGAAACCTGCCTTCAACTGCTTTTCCACCTCCTTCCTTGATCTTCAAAATGACTTCGGGCTTCATCCGTCGCAGTGCTTGCTTCACGGGCTTGCATTCTGGCTTCAGCGGAATCTTGTGGACCACTATGTCTGTGTCTAGGCCTGGCATGTCTTGGTAAGACCAGGCGAAGATTTCATGGAACTCTCTCAACAGTGCGATGAGTGCTTCCTTTTGCTCTGCGGCGCAGCGGGTTCCAATCTTGACTTCTCTCGGCTCTTCACCCTCGTTGGCTAGATTTACAATTTCCAACTCCTCTATGTTGGGTTTGGACCCCTCATCTTGTCTCTCTAATGCCTCGAGGATGTCATTTGGTAATTCGATTTCTTCGTCGGAATTATCTATGTTATCCAGTGAGCAATCCGTTTTGTTGTCAATTTTCGGAGACGTGGGGATCGTTTGAGGTTTTGCGTGTAATCCTGGAAAGGATGGCGGATGGAAAAACGGTAAGAAAACTAAAAAAGAGGAACCATTCGTTTTGTGCGATGGCGTGTTGGATTTATTTAATGCACATTGGAGTATTTAAGATAGAAAGATTCATGGAATAAACATGTGACATATCATTTGAAATATGGAGATGGAAATATTACAGTGATGAAATGATTATGATTGTAGCATGATATCTTGAAAACATAAACTAAACATATAAACCCGAAATTGTTTGATACAAAATTTCCCGAGCTATTGGTAGACTCAAAACCGAGTTACCCCTAGCCTGGGATACCGCTTACTCATTGCTACTTCGAGACACGCTGTAGCAATGGTACGCAAGTCCACGTCTTGGACTTCCTTCTCCCTGTTGGCAGTGGCGGGTCGGTGGTGTGGTGGTGGAATCCTCCTCCTCGGTGATGGTGTGGATGCTCAAACCTTCAACCATAGGGCCAGCGTCTTCTTCTTCAGTAACAGTGGCGGTGGTGATGAGGTTTAGTGGTGGTGCCTTGACTTCCTTCTTCTTCTTCTTCAGTCAAGTGCTGGTAGGGACAGCACGCTTGGTTCTTCTTTGATTCTCCACAATCACTTCACCCACTCCCGGGTCGGGGATGATGTAGGGCTCTTCATCTTTCTTCAGACCCAAGTATTCTAGAATCGAATGGGGATTGAAGCGATATCGCTCCAAGAAGACTCTTACCAAATCATCCCAGCCGGTAAGGTTCCTCAGCTGATAGAACCAGGCAGCAGTTTGTTTCGACAGGCTCTCGGGAAACACCGAGATCATCAAAAGCTCATTCTCCAAATGCAAGGCCATCTTCTCGCCGTACTTTTGCAAATGGACCTCCGGATCCCCATCCTCGTAGAATATCTCAAATTCCGGTGTCACAAACCCAGGTGGCATTATCAAGTACGGGAATTGGAAGAATTCGGTGAGATCAACATCTCTCCATTCATCAGTATCATCCTCCATGAAGTATCCCCAATCGGCTTCTTCATCTTGCAGGTTATCGAGATCCATCTCGTCTTCCACGATGTCATCCAGATTGATCTCCGCGTACCAGTCGAACTCGGAGGGGTCATCTGGTTGACGACTTCCTTTTGATGGTATTTCTTCTCTCCCCACTATCCCATTTTCCATCAGATTGGTGACTTTCTTCTTGAACTCTTCGCAACAATCTAGGCTGTGCCCTCTCGCCCCCGAGTGATATTCACATGAGTCCCCTGTTGACGGCCCCGGTGGTGCGTCCTAACGGGGTGATGTGTTTCTGCTTCTCCAAGGTATAAGAAGAGACGCCTCCACGCGATACTCTCCTCGTTCCCTTCCTCTACCTCAACCATGTTTACGCCTCCTTCTGGGTGTTTAGGCAAAGGATTGGTGGTGATGTTGGGTAGTCCTTCAAACTTCAGGACTCCGTGATCAATTAGGTCTTGAACCCGATGCCTCAGTTGGCCGCAATTTTCAACAGTGTGTCCCACTTCCTCCAAAGTGGAAATCGCAGGCCGAATTTGGGTTGAAATCCCTTCTTTGCGGGCCGTTGTAAGGTTTCGGGACAATAGGTGAGATTAGGCTCTTCTCTATCAGGATGGGGTATAACTCTGTCATAGGCATAGGTAAAGGCGTGAATTGCCTTGGCTCTTTTCTGGAGCCACCTGTTGTCATTGGGTTGGTTTCCTTCCGGCCTTGCCGGCATCTGAGGTGCCGGGGCTGGGGCTGGAGCCTGAGTCGGAGCCGGGGCTTGAATAGGCCTAGGTTGTATCGGTTGCATGGTGAAAGTCGGGAGGACTTGCCTTGGTCTTCCGTTGTTTCTCCCTATCATTTGCACATCTCCTTCCTTCCTCTTTGTCGGAGCTTTCTTGGCGGCCTGTTCGGCTAATGCCATTAGGGCCGTCATGTCCACTATTTTCTTTGTTTTCAAGGCATCTTCAATCCTGTCACCCACCGGTATCAGGTCTACAAAGAACTGCATTTGTAATCCCATCATCCGGTCGAAGTAGGGGTTCTTCAGTGTATCAACGAAGATCTTGATCATCTCTCTTTCGTCTAGTGGCGGGCGTGCTCGAGCCGCTTTCTCTCTCCACCTTTGGGCATATTCCCTGAAGGTCTCGTTGCTCTTCTTTTCCATCCTTTGAAGGTCGAACCGATCCGGAGCTATTTGGGAGTTAAACCCGTATTGAGCCAAGAAGGTATCCGCCAGTTCCTTCCAATGAGAGATCTTCTTCAACTGTGAGTACCACTCTGCCTGCATTCCCTGTCAGGGTATCTTGAAATGTCTGGATCAGCAACGGCTCATTGTCGGCATAGGGTGCCATCTTTCGGCAGTACATTTGCAGATGGATCATGGGGTCTCCTCTCCCATTGTATTTCTCGAACTCCGGGGCCTTGAACTTGGGTGGCACCGTCATATTGGGGAACCAGGACATGCTCGAAAAGTCCGTGTTTCCGAAAGAGTTCAAACCCTGTATGAGCCTGATCTTCTCCTCCAAGCTATCAATCTTGCTGTCCAGCTGGGAGTCCTTTCCCTTCTGGCTTTGGTGGCGTCGGCGGCCTTGGTGGAGTCAGGCGTTGGTGTTGGAATGTCCCTTCCGGTTCTCCTTCATTGGTATCCTTGTCGTCTTCCTTTCTTTGGTTCTCATCCTCCGTATTTCGCTTTGCTATTAGTTGCACGAAGCTGAGGAGTTCGTCGAATTTTCGCTCAAGAGCGACCATCCGGATTTCTTGCTCGCTAGGTCCGGGTCCACTTGTTTCTCCCGCCATTTGATTGCGAATGCAAATATAACCTAGAGAGGTAAACAACGTCAAGTTAGACTTTGAATTCACAGTTGTATGCATGACCTTGGCTTACTTTGCGGGTAAACCATGGCTAAGTATGTATGTGTATGCATGGTATGCATGAATGCAATATGCATTGATGAACGGATGGGTTCTTCTATTGGGTTGCCAGAAATTGGCGAGCCTTTCGGCTCATGGCTTTATTTTGAAATTTGGGTGACCGACGTCAATCAATATGAGGGTCGGGATGACACAAGTAGACATCTATAGAGTTAAGAACTCATGTATGTACATAGTGGCATTGTCAACCAAAGAAATAGGCTTTCACACCACTGGAAATTCGACGAGCCTTTCGGCGCTTGGTCCCATTTTGAAAATTTTTTGGAGGGAACCAGTGTCGATAAGTGTGAAGGTCGTATTCTTGGTTGACGGAACAACACAACGGGTAAGTATCTAGATTCCTATGTAGAGTTGAGAACTCTTTAGGATTGACACATGTATGGATTTGTCAACGAAGAGATGGGCTTTCGCACTATCAAAATTTGACGAGCCTTTCGGCGTTCGGTTCTATTTTGAAAGTTTTTTTTTTGAGAACCGATGTCAGTTAGTGCGAAGGTTATACTCTTGGTTGGGCATGACTTGACTCTATACAGTTTGAAATGGTTACAATCGTACCAACGAAAAGATAGGCTCTCGCATTACCAAAAATTGACGAGCCTTTCGGCGTTCGGTTCCATTTTGAAAGATTTTTTGGAGGGAACCGATGTCGGTAAATGCGAGGGTCGTACTTTTGGTTGAGGACGACATGACTCTATACATAATGGTTACAATCGTACCAACGAAAAGATAGGCTCTCGCATTACCAAAAATTGACGAGCCTTTCGGCGTTCGGTTCCATTTTGAAAGTTTTTTTTTTTTGGAAACCGATGTCGGTAAATGCGAGGGTCGTACTTTTGGTTGAGGATGACATGACTCTATACACAATGGGTACATACGTATCAACGAAAAGGTAGACTATCACATCCAAAATTTTGACGAGCCTTTCGGCGTTCGGTCCCATTTTGAAAATTTTGAGGGACCAACGTCGGTTGATGTGATAATCGTACTTTTGGTTGAGGATGACTTGACTATGTACATGACGGGTATGATCGTACTAACGAAAAGCTAGACTCTCACATTACTGAAAATTCGACGAGCCTTTCGGCGTTCGGTTCCATTTTGAAAATTTTTGGAGGGAACCGATGTCGGTTAATGCGAGGGTCGTACTTTTGGTTAAGGACGACACGACTCTTTACAAAACGGTGTATCAACGAAAAGTTAGACTCTCACATTACTGAAATTCGACGAGCCTTTCGGCGTTCGGATTCCATTTTTGAAAGATTTTTGGGAACCGATGTCGGTTAATGTGAGGGTCATACTTTTGGTTAGATACGGTACGACTCTATACATCCCATGTAGAGTTTGGAACTCTTTGGGTTTGAGTGGTTTGCAACGGGTATGGACAACGTGGTTATCCTATCCCTTTATCAAACAATGACATGCAAACAAAGGTTTAGATAGATAGAACCTGAGTCGGCTCCAATTATTTTATCACCACCTGGAAAATAGCACAACGCTTTTCCCTTGACTCATTTTGAAAAGACACATCCTATTTTTGGGTATCCTATCTTAGGTTGGATGTTCACTCGGTTGGCTTTTACCAGAGCCCTCACAGGTAGGTTTTCTACACTATAGCTTACTATATGCAACATGGTATGACACAGCTTGGAATTCTGTTTCCTAAAGGGGCCGATGATCATGCCCGTTTCATCCTCCCGAAGGAAGTCGAAAGGGTATTGGATCACCGGGGAAGCACTTGCACGCCCCCCTCGATCTCCACGGGTGTGAAGGGAGAAGGGTGGATTCTCGTGTTCCATGTCCTAGATATAAAAGGGTTCGTGGTGGAGCCTGTACTAGCCCAGCCCCACCTGAGTCCGGGTTCGACCCAAAAGTCCAATGAGTGTATATGTCATGATTTTGAAAGTAAAAAGGGAAAAGACTTTTTTGTACAAGGCACAATATACAATATGTGTTGCATAAAATAAATCTCTATCCTATGTTCGCAGTTTATATACAAGAATATAGACATGCCAAAATCAAAACACTATACAAGATGAAATAAAGAATGAATCAAATAATGAATACCAACAAATATATACACACATGCTTAGCAAAGAAAACACCGAAAGACTATAGGCTTAAACCCTCTAAGTCCCCAGTGGAGTCGCCAAGCTGTCGACACCGGCGGAAAATCTTCTATAAGAATTTTCTCTTTTTCTTATTTATTTTCCTAGATACCGACCCCCATTTGGCGAGTGTTGTGTGTGTTCCTCTATCTCTTTTCCGTTTCGAGATACGAGTTGTGTGTGTGTGGGAACTTGTGTACGTGTGTGCGTGTGAGCACAAATTTGGAGTCGCCACCAATCATGGGAAATTTTAAGGTGTGATTGGGCACCTATGTCTAATAGATTTTACCCTATTTAGACATCTACAACTAAATGGTCTTGAACCAGAGATAGGTTCGGGGGTTTGCTTATGCGTGGGGAAGGTGTTAGGCACCCCACGACATCCGTTTAAGAAAACGGTTACCTCCTTCCTAATGTTTTCTTTATTTGCTAAGCCTAAGTTTGTTGGTTTTTATTATGTACAAATGTCCCGATTTCCGTCGTACGATATACCAAAAATGGCAAACGTAAATATGACTTCGTTCGGTTTTGATTAGACTCTTTATTTCACCATCCCTTTTATCTTTGTATCTTTTAAATTTCCGGGCATTTCGGTGGTAGGATATACTTGAAATCCTAACACCTAGTGCCGGGACAAACAATTAATGTTTTTTGTGCCATATTCGGGATCTCTTTACCCTTGATTTCCAAGAGTAAAGCGGTCCGTCAAATGGCGGGGTTTTGGGTGATTAATTCACACTTTGGGGAATTTTAGACCATGATCCTATGGGAGTTAGAACGTGTAGAATCCCTTACACGAAAGCACGTACCAGCCACGCCCCCGTGTAAAGGACTCATACCTTCGTTTCTAACGCCCACATTACCATGTTTACTCTTTTTAAAGTTTTCATGGCAAAGTGTATTTTAATCACATTTTTATATCAAAGCAATAAACAATCAAGCAAGTATCAAGATGGTAAGATGGCAAAATATCCAAGCAAAATAGTCATGGCATAGTCGCAACACATGTATCATGAAAGTGACAAATATGGATCGGCATGAATATAATGCTTAATGCAAAGTGCAATTTATTATAACACAAGAGTTTTTAAGGAAAGGGTCAAGACCTCGTGGGGTCGGGATTCGATGCTATTGAAAGACTTACTCGGATCCCGACACCACCATAGGATTTACATGAATAAACAAAACAATCTAAAAAAAGGGTTTTCAATGCCTTTTCGGGCTTACACGGAGGGTAGGTGCTATTGAAAGACTTATCCAAACCTCCGACGCCAAATAGGACTTAAATGAGAAAATCTATTTGAAAACGGGGTTTCAATGCCTTTTCGGGCTTACACGAAGGGTTGGTGCTATTGAAAGACTTATCCAAACCTTCGACGCCAAATAGGACTTAATATGAGAAAATCTATTTGAAAATGGGTTTCAATGCCTTTTCGGGCTTACACGAAGGGTTGGTGCTATTGAAAGACTTATCCAAACCTTCGACGCCAAATAGGACTTAATATGAGAAAATCTATTTTGAAAATGGGGTTTCAATGCCTTTTCGGGCTTACACGAAGGGTTGGTGCTATTGAAAGACTTATCCAAACCTTCGACGCCAAATAGGACTTAATATGAGAAAATCTATTTGAAAATGGGGTTTCAATGCCTTTTCGGGCTTACACGAAGGGTTGGTGCTATTGAAAGACTTATCCAAACCTTCGACGCCAAATAGGACTTATATGAGAAAATCTATTTGAAAATGGGTTTTCAATTTACGGGTCCAACGCCTCATGGATTTACATGGGGTTTAGTGCTATTGAAAGACTTACCTAAAACCGCCAATACCGTTTGGTATTTTCATGCCCAAATCAAAATAATGAAAAATGGACAATATTTACAACAACGTAGTAAATAATGTAAATAACGGGGTTTGGAAAAAATTTTCGTGGGTCCAACACCTATGGATTTACATGGGGTTTAGTGCTATTGAAAGACTTACCTAAAACCACCAATACCGTTCGGTATTTTCATGCCCAAATCAAAATAATGACGGAAAATGGACAATATTTACAACAACGTAGTAAATGGCAATGAAATTTAAGCATAACGGGGCAATAAATTAATAATTTACAAAGGGATTTTCGTGGGTCCAATTCCTATGGAATTACGTGGATGGTTAATGCCTCTTTGAGGTCTTACATAGTCCACCACGACCAATCGGGATTATCACGCCCAATTTCACAATGGGAAAACGGGATAATACGACAATATCCACAATATAATATTCACAACGTAGTAAATGTAAATAAAGCGATAAATGTATTTAAAGCATGCGGACGATAAATATTTAAACAAATAATGGACTTAAAAACACGGGTTTTTAATGGGTCCAATGCCTATGGAATTACGTGGTGGTTAATGCCTCTTTGAGGTCTTACATAGTCCACCACGACCAATCGGGATTATCACGCCCAAATCACAAAGGGAAGAAAAATGGGAAAATGACAATATCCACAATATAATATTTACAACGTAGTAAATGTAAATAAAGCGATAAATGACGTTATTTAACACATGGGGATGTATTTTTCGGGTCAAATATCTCGTAGGCTAACAAGGTTGTTACGGCCTCGTTAGAGGACTTACGCAACTGAGCCAAAGCTACTCAATATTTGCCGTACTAAAACACGAGGAAACCGGTGTATTTTTCGGGTCAAGACCTCGTGGGCTAACATGGTTGTCAACGGCCTTTGTTAGAGGACTTACGCGAGCCGCCAAAGCCACTCAATATTGCCGTACTAAAACACACCGGGGGAGGGGGGGGATAATCACAACAAATATTCACAAGTGCGTATAAAATGTAAATAAAGCGATAAATGACTAGAAATGTAAAGAAAGCGATAAATGACTAGAAATGTAAAGAAAGCAATAAATGTAAATAAAGATAAATGACTAGAAATGTAAATAAAGCAATAAATGACAAGGAAATGTAAATAAACAATAAAGGAAATGTAAATAAAGCAATAAATGGACAAATAAGAAACTAGTAAAGCATAAATGAAATAAATGAACTAAAGAATGTAAGAGAGAGAGAGAGAGAGAGAGAGAGAGAGAGGAGTGGGAAGATGAGGGGAGGTTAGAGAGAGAAGCACCTAATAGGTGCTTCTCACTCTAAAAACCCCCCAAAATCCCTAAAGAAAAAGAAGAGGGAGAAAGAGCCTAGAGAGAGAGAGAGATTACCTAGAGAGGAGTCTCTCTCTCTAAAACTACCCCAAAAACCCCCTCCTAAAACCCCCTAAACCCCTATTTTCTGCCTAAACTAAGCTCTAGAAGGCCTAGTGCCCGAGCAAAAACTATGTGCAAATGAGGGGGGGGAGGGTCGGTTTTATAGAAAACCGTGCACGCCTCGCGCAGCACCATCATGCGCGGCGCATGACGGTCCTGCGCGAGTTGTGGTACTGCCACGTGGCAGTCTTATCTTCCACGCCAGCAGCCCCTCGAATCCTCCTCGATTTCCGTGCGCGTACCCTTTTTTATCCGATTTTCGGGGGCAGTTTTGGAGGTCTTCTGGAACTCAAAACTGGGTCATGCGGCATATCGTCGGAAAGCTCTCGACGTCCTCTTTCCAACGATATAAAGTTTGCACGAATCGGAGTTCGGACGAGGGAGTTATGGCTCCCGGAAGTCGGGGTATCGGAGCTGTTTTCGTGCACTCTTCCGGCGAAGATTCCGATCAAACGGGGGATGCTTTCGGCGAACCGAGAGTTCCACGACGTAGCCGGAGTCATTATCTTTCCAACGCACCCGGGCTCGCGGATCAACTTGTTGCGAGCAGGAAAGACTCTGCGCGCGAAGGCGGCTGTCCGGGAGAAAAAATGCGTTTTGCTCCCAGCGCGTTTTTTCTCAAATCTTGTCCCAGTTCGCGCGCATATTTGACCTAGCTCCCGATGTCGGATTTTGACGTTCTTGGTACCGTCGGAAAGCTTGCGCTGCCTATTTTTGCAAGGTTCCGGATTCGCGGGAATCCGAGCTTGGACTCGTGAGATATGGCCCCGCGAGCAGAGTCCACCGGGGTGTTTTTGGTCCGTTTGAGGGCAGTTTTCCGATCAGGATTCCGGCTGACCCCGATAAATTCTTGGCGATCCGAGAGTTCCACGTCGTGCATGGATGTGTCCTCTTTCCAATGTGCCCGGGCTCGCAGATCAACTTGTTGCGAGTCAGGAAGACTCTGTGCGCAAGCGCGGCAACGTCGGTGGGAAAATTCCGGAAATTTCAGCACAGCCTTATTTCGTCGGCCTGTTTTCACGCGCGTGGTAGACGTAGCTCCCGATGTCGGATTCCGACGATCTTGGTATCGTCGGAAAGCTTGCGATACCTACTTTTTAACGGTACAGGCCTTGCACAGAGGCGAGCTTGGGTTCGCGAGATATGATCCTGCGAACGGAGGCCGTCGGAATGTTCCTTATGCCAAGGGGTCAACTTTTGGCTGAGATTCCGGCTTGACCGGAGGAGCTCTTGACGATCCGAAAGTTGCGTGTGGTAGCTGAAGTGAACCTCTTGCCTAAGGGTCTTGGCTCGCGGACCAAGTTGCAGCGGGTCGGAGAGAATCTTTGCGCAAACGTTGCCTCCCAAATAGGCTGTTTTGTCAACAATACTTACCAAAAATTTGGCTAAGTATCGGACCGTTTTTTCGCAGTTTTGGCCACAACTCTCTCGTTTCTCGTCCGTTTTCGACCCGTAAAGTACGGAATCGAAGCTCTTGATATTCTCTATACCTTGGTCAAGGGGTGGTCAGTTCGATCCAGTTTTTGGTCTGGTCAATAGTCCGGTCAAACCTTGGTCAAACTTGGTCAACCTTGGTCAAACTTGGTCGGATTTGGTCAAAGCTCTCCAAACTCTTGGAAAGTGTACCCCGGACTTCATTTCAAGGGTTTCTGGGCAAGGCGGACCCTAGTCGGGCTGGAAACAGCTCGGTCAAACCTCGGTCAAACTTCGGTCAACCCTAGTCAAACTTGGTCAAACCTTGGGAAATGTGTCTCGGACCTTCTTCTTGGGAGTATTTGATGCGGAGAGCCCTCGTCGGATCAGACCGGCTTGGTTCGGGCTGTCTCGTTTTGCGCGCCGACACTCGAGAAAATCCCGGGGGTAAAAATGGGGTTATGACACTTTCCGGCCCTGAACCGGAGCCCCAGTTGTGCATGAGAAATGCATGACCAACTCAGCCAATGAGAGGAGAGCATGGCTTGGCCAATGAGAGGGGAGTATGAGAATGCATGACAAATGCATGATCCTCTCGGCCAATGAGAGGAGAGCATGCTCGGCCAATGAGAGGAGTGCATGAGATATTATCTCTCCCACTCCTCCATTGTTGCTCATTATCCAAATAACTCCATTGTTACTCATAGGAATTCTCTCTAGGAGCTTATAGATTTAGTTGGTAGAATTCATTAAGAATTAGTAGGTTTTCTTCATAAATCCAAGGGGATCCATCCTATCGGATTGGATTGTTCAAATTGTGTGTTGTTTGTGTGTGATTGTTGAAGGGAGATTGAGTGTTCTTGAGAGACAAACCAAGGGGTTCCTTTCATTTGGTATCAAGAGCTAATTACGAGCCATGGTGATTGAAACAAGAGGTGGAGCTCAAATCGGAGTTCTCAATGAGAATGTCCAAGGGATTCAACAACAATTGGATGAGCATTCCAATCAAATCGGGTTGATCAATGTGAAATTGGATCGAATGGAGAGCAATTTTGGTGAGTTCAAAGCGACATTTTCTGGTTTTCAAGGTACACTTTCTGGTTTTCAATTGGCATTTTCTGGTCTTCAAGCCATGATGGAGGAGCGGCTGCCCAAACCAGCAGAACCGAATGTTAACCAAGCTTCAAGTTCAATTCGGGTTCAACCTAGTTTTGGTGAGCAATTGCCAACTACTCCTCCAAGCACTCATAGGCTTCCAATTGGGGCTGAGGAGAGGAATGGCATGCCAATGAGACCTCCAAACCAAGACATTAGGCTCCAGCCCAATCAAACCCGAGTTGGAGTGCAAATGGGAGAAGGTATGGAAAATGGGCAAAATAGGCCCATTTTGGGTGATTTTGGTGACCCGATTGAGGAGAGAAGGAATGTGGGGAACAATGCTAGGGTCATGCCTCCATTTCAAGGGCATTTTAATGCTCCTTATGAGGAACCTTGGCAAGGAATGAGGCAAGGAAGGCAGCACGGGCAGCAAGGGCAGCAAGCACAGCTTGAGCCCATTTTGGGTGACTTTGGTGACCCGATTGAGGAGAGAAGGAATGTGGGGAACAATGCTAGGTTCATGCCTCCATTTCAAGGGCATTTTAATGCTCCTTATGAGGAACCTTGGCAAGGAATGAGGCAAGGAAGGCAGCACGGGCAGCAAGGGCAGCAAGCACAGCTTGAGCCCATTTTGGGTGACTTTGGTGACCCGATTGAGGAGAGAAGGAATGTGGGGAACAATGCTAGGTTCATGCCTCCATTTCAAGGGCATTTTGATGCTCCTTATGAGGAACCTTGGCTAGGAAGGAGGCAAGGAAGGCAGCAAGGGCAGCAGGGGCAGCAAGCACAGTTTCAGCCCCATGCAGCCCCTCCAAGGCATGGTTTGCACTTTGGTGACCCGAGAGAGGACCAATGGGGTTTGAATGACCAAGATGAAGCTTGGTTTGATCCAAGAGGTGGGAGACCAGCTAGGGAAAGGCCAAGGCAGTACCAAGGAGCTCACCATAGAGATCCTTATTGGCAAGAGCAAGATGGACCTCCATGGAACCAAGGAAGAGCAAGGGACCCGAGGCCAATGAAGCTGGACTTTCCAAGGTTCAAAGGTGGTGATCCAACGGCTTGGGTGTATAGGGCATTGCAATACTTCCACTACTATCAAGTCCTTGAACCGGAAAAGGTAATGCATGCTTCTTATCACTTAGATGAGGAAGCCCTAGTGTGGTTCCAAGATTGTGAGCATGAATTGCATGGATGGAATGATTTTGTTAGAGCTATACAAATTAGGTTTGGGCCTGCTAGCTATGATGATCCTATGGAATTGTTGACTAAATTGAAACAAACTCATAATATTGCTGCATATAAGAGTCAATTTGAGTCTACTAGCAATAGGGTGAGGGATTTATCTGACATGCATAAATTGAGTTGTTTCATGAGTGGCATGAAAGATGAAATTAGGTTGGCTGTAAAAATGCAAGGGCCAAGGAACTTAGGGGAGGCCTATGCCTTGGCCAAGATACAAGAGGAGTACTTGGCAACTGTGAAGAGAAGTGCAAGACCAACCTATGAGCCAAGTCGAGGCTCATGGGTCCAGTCACAAGCCCAACAAGGGGCAGCTCAGGTTGAGAACAAGAGTGGGGATTCCAAAGAGTATAGTGCAAGACCTTCTATGCAAGTGCAAAGGTTAACACCTATGCAAATGTCAGAGAGGAGGAAGAAGGGTTTGTGCTACAATTGTGATGAGAGATGGAGTTCAGACCACAGGTGCAAGAATAGGAAGCTATATCTTATGGAAGAAGTGGATGATGAAGAGGCCGAATTAGTAGAGGTTGAAGAAGAAGAAGTTGAGGCTGAATTGGGAGATGAGAATGCCGAGATTACTTTGTGTGCATTGTTGGGAAGCACCTCTCCTTCCACCATGAGAGTGATTGCCATTGTGAATGGCCAGACGACTGTTGTTCTTCTTGATACTGGAAGCACCCATAACTTCATGGATGGGACTTTGGCAAAGACATTGAAGCTACCAATTGATGGGGAAAGCAACTTTGGAGTGAGGGTAGCAAATGGCCAAGTACTAAGAACTTTGGGTGAATGCAAAGAAGTGAAGTTCAAGATGCAGGGCTTGCACTTGAATTTGACTTTCAACTTGCTAGAATTGGGAGGATATGGCATAGTATTGGGTACCCAATGGTTGAGCACACTTGGGATGATTAATTGGGACTTCAAGAACCTTATGATGGGGTTCATGCATGAAGGAAATAAAGTGTGGCTGCAAGGGTTGAAGGAAAAACCCAACTTGATACAAGGTGGCAAGGACTTCAAGGGGAAGGCTACCATGAAGGGACTACTCTTTCAGATTATGCCTTGTGAGTTGGCTAGTATACAAGAAGGGATTGATGCTCCAATCCAAGAGTTTGTAAAAGAATGTCCTCAAGTCCTTGAGGAACCCGGGGGTTTGCCTCCCAAGAGGAACCATGAGGACCAAATACTACTCAAGCATGAGGCTAGCAAGCTTGAGCTACCCGATGGGGCTTCTATACATCCAGTTTTCCATATGTCTTTCCTCAAGGCTAAGTTGGGGGAGACTATCACTCCTATATCAAGGCTTCCACCCACGGATGCATTGGGTTATTTAGCTCCTCAACCAGCAAGGATCCTTGAGACACGGACCATCAAGAAGAGAAGACTTCCTGCAGTGACAGAAGTGCTTGTGCAATGGGAAGGGGGAGATCCGGATGATGCTACATGGGAGCTCTTGTTCAAGCTCCAAGAAGACTACCCACACCTTGTGGGCAAGGTGTTTTAGATGGGGGGGCAATGTTAAGACCCCAACCATCCCACATCCGTGGGTATGCTTACCCTAGCCACTAAGGCACGGATTGGCTTAGCTTAAACATTTGATTAAACATGTATTAGCTTATATTCATGATTA
>CAJSFY010000036.1:2500-7500 GCA_907173295.1 Fagus sylvatica | reverse complement strand
ACCAAGCCAACCAAACATCAAAACCAAAAATAATTTGTTTTCTTTTCTTTTTTGGAAAACTTTTGGAAAAACGTTTTTGGGGAAGGGGGTGGGGGGGGGGGAGGGGATGTTCAACTCGCTTGAAAGGTCCTCGTCCCGGGGCCAAATTTCTGCCTAGAACAAGCTCTAACGAGGCATTCGGTGAAACTAACACCGTCCGCCCTTATGGCTAGGAAGCATTCCTCGAGGCATCATCTCCGACCACGAGACTTGATAACCCACCAAGCCAACCAAACATCAAAACCAAAAATCATTTTGTTTTTTTTTCTTTCGAAAACTTTTGGAAAAACGTTTTTTGGGAAGGGGGGGGGGGGGCAAACCAAACATCACAACCCAAAATCATTTGTTTTTTTTCTTGGAAAACTTTTGGAAAAAGGTTTTTGGAAATTCTTGGCATTGCCGGGCCAGAACATGGCATGGTATGGCCATGGCAGACCTCGGCATTGCCGTGTAACCCATTGGCATGCCTTCGCATTTCCTTGGCATTGTCTTGGCATGGCTGTTGTAGCCAACGCCACTCCCTTCGCTGTCTTTTCCATGGAAGCCCTTGGCATGGCCATTGCAACCTATGCCATTGCCTTGGCTGCCCATGGCATGCCTTGGCTAGGCAGCCCGTGGCTTGCATTGCCTAGGCAGCCCGTGGCATGCCTTGGCTAGGCAGCCCGTGGCATGCCATGGCAGCCCTGTGGCTTGCCTTGCCTTGGCATGGCCTAGGCAGCCCGTGGCATGCCTTGGCTAGGCAGCCCGTGGCATGCCATGGCATTGCCATGGCAGCCCGTGGCTTGCCTTGCCCTGGCATGGCCTAGGCAGCCCGTGGCATGCCATGGCATTGCCATGGCAGCCCGTGGCTTGCCTTGCCTTGGCATTGCCTAGGCAGCCCGTGGCATGACCTAGGCAGCCCGTGGCATGCCTTGGCTAGGCAGCCCGTGGCATGCCATGGCATTGCCATGGCAGCCCGTGGCTTGCCTTGCCTTGGCATTGCCTAGGCAGCCCGTGGCATGCCTTGGCATTGCCTAGGCAGCCCGTGGCATGGCCTAGGCAGCCCGTGGCATGCCTTGGCTAGGCAGCCCGTGGCATGCCATGGCATTGCCATGGCAGCCCGTGGCTTGCCTTGCCTTGGCATTGCCTAGGCAGCCCGTGGCATGCCTTGGCATGGCCTAGGCAGCCCGTGGCATGCCTTGGCTAGGCAGCCCGTGGCATGCCATGGCATTGCCATGGCAGCCCGTGGCTTGCCTTGCCTTGGCATTGCCCGTGGCAAGCTTGGCATGCCATGGCTGCACGTGTTAACCCCCACATTTGCAAGCATCGAAGCCATCCATGTTGTTTTGTGATGTAGGCAGCACTCCCCACGTTAATTTCTACAATTTTTGATGATTTCCAACATTTTGCCGCCGCCGGCCGCCACCGGGCGGCGGCCACCGCCGCCAACCACCGCCGGTAGTGGTGGTGCCCAACACACCGACCACACATGCCCTCAACACATGCAAGCCTGCCTGTGGCATGCATATGTGGGGGGGGCATGAGGGCTGCACGCTAGTTGGTGGCATATGTGAGACAAGCTTCCCCCCCTAAAGAGCTCTTAGGACACTTACCGCGCTGTCAGGAGGAAACATCAACATGTCTGAGGAAACATAAAGGCCTTTTTCGAAGAAATACTTCGAATTTTGATGAGATTTTTTGCACACATGCTAAGAAAAATGCAAGGAAGAGGTAGGAATTGGATTTGCAATTTTTGGAATTTTAGAAAATTTTATTTTATTTTTTGAAGCCGAAAAATAGGAAAAATCATAAAAAATAGAATTCTTGTGGCATAGGGGTTTGGCCACTTGGAAACCCTTCTAGGGGTGTTAGAATGAATTTAGGAACACTAAAATCGAAAATGGCACGGGCCAATTTTGCGGGAGGGCGAAAATGCACGTTTTGGGCACGCGGCGTGCACGCGGCGTGCAGCATGGCATGCTGCCAGCTGCCTTGGGCTGCCAAGGCTGCCAAGTGCATGCCAGCTAGCCTCTTTTCGTGAAAATAGGTTGTTTTTAGTAGGGAGCCCCTGCCAAGGCAATGCCAAGGCCAAGGCATGTGCAGCCAAGGCAATGCCATGGCTGCCAAGGCATGCCACGGCCAAGGCATGGGCTGCCCATGCCAAGGCAATGCCATGGCTGCCAAGGCTTGCCACGGCCAAGGCATGGGCTGCCATGCCAAGGCATGTGCTGCCAAGGCAATGCCATGGCTGCCAAGGCTTGCCACGGCCAAGGCATGGGCTGCCCATGCCAAGGCATGTGCTGCCAAGGCATGGGCTGCCAAGGCTTGCCACGGCCAAGGCATGGGCTGCCCATGCCAAGGCATGTGCTGCCAAGGCTGCCATGGCTGCCAAGGCATGCCACGGCAAGGCAGGCGGCCAAGGCATGTGCTGCCAAGGCAATGCCATGGCTGCCAAGGCATGCCACGGCCAAGGCATGGGCTGCCCATGCCAAGGCATGTGCTGCCAAGGCAATGCCATGGCTGCCAAGGCTTGCCACGGCCAAGGCATGGGCTGCCCATGCCAAGGCATGTGCTGCCAAGGCTTGCCACGGCCAAGGCATGCTGCTGCCATGGCTGCCAAGGCTTGCCACGGCCAAGGCATGGGCTGCCCATGCCAAGGCATGTGCTGCCAAGGCAATGCCATGGCTGCCAAGGCTTGCCACGGCCAAGGCATGGGCTGCCCATGCCAAGGCATGTGCTGCCAAGGCAATGCCATGGCTGCCAAGGCTTGCCACGGCCAAGGCATGGGCTGCCAAGGCCAAGGCATGTGCTGCCAAGGCAATGCCATGGCTGCCAAGGCTTGCCACGGCCAAGGCATGGGCTGCCCATGCCAAGGCATGTGCTGCCAAGGCAATGCCATGGCTGCCAAGGCTTGCCACGGCCAAGGCATGGGCTGCCCATGCCAAGGCATGTGCTGCCAAGGCAATGCCATGGCTGCCAAGGCATGCCACGGCCAAGGCATGGGCTGCCCATGCCAAGGCATGTGCTGCATGGCACGGGCGCCCGGGCATATGCCATGGCCATGCCAATGCTGCATGGCTGGTTGCCAACATGCCGAGACATGCCCATGCAAGGCATGCAATGCAGGGGCATGCGCAAGCAAGGCTTGGCATGCATATGGAGGGCCAAGGCTGCGCAAGGCCAAGGCATGGCATGGCAATGCAGGCCATGCCACAAGGCTGCAGCATGGCAGGGCCAAGGCAGGCAAGGGCATGCCATGGCTGGCAATGGCATGCCAAGGCATGGCATGCCAGGGCAATGCCATGGCTGCCAAGGCAATGCATGGCTGCCAAGGGCTGCATGCCAAGGCCAAGGGCATGCCACTGCCAAGGCAGGGGCTGCCAAGGCATGCAGGCAAGGCAGGCATGCGGCATGGCTGCAAGGGGCTGCCAAGGCATGCCAAGGCATGCAGGCAATGCCATGGCCTGCAGGCAATGGGCTGCGCCAATGGCATGCATGCTGCAGGCAAGTGCCATGCCAAGCTGCCATGGGCTGCCATGCCAAGGCATGGGCTGCCAAGGCCAATGCCATGCTGCTGCCAAGGCATGCTGCCTGCGGCAAGGCAAGGCATGGGCATGCCAAGCATGGCATGCCAAGGCCAAGCATGCCAGGCTGCCATGGCTGCCAAGCTGCATGCCAAGGCATGGCATGCCAAGGCAATGCCATGGCTGCCAAGGCATGCCATGCTGCCAATGCCAAGGCAATGCCATGGCTGCCAAGGCATGCCATGCTGCCAAGCATGCAGGCATGCTGCATGCCAAGGCATGGCATGCCAAGGCCAAGCTGCCATGGCTGCCAAGGCATGGCTGCCAAGGCTGCCAACTGCCATGCCATGGGCCATGCCAGGCTGCCAAGCAATGCCATGGCTGCCAAGGCAATGCCACATGGCTGCCAAGGCATGGCTGCCAATGGCCATGGCATGTGCTGCCAAGGCAAGGCCATGGCATGGGCATGCATGCCAAGGCATGTGCTGCCAAGGCAATGCCAGGCAATGCCAAGGCATGCCAAGGCCAATGCTGCATGGGCTGCCATGCCAATGCCATGGCTGCCAATGGCAAATGCCATGGCTGCCAAGGCCAAGGCATGGCTGCCAAGCCAAGCAATGCATGGGCTGCCAATGGCAAGATGCCATGCCTGCTGCCAGGCAGGCTGCATGCCATGGCTGCCAAGGCATGCATGCCACGGCCAAGGCATGGCATGCTGCCAAGGCCAAGGCATGCTGCCAAGGCCAAGGCCATGGCTGCCAAGGCATGCAAGGCATGGCCAAGGCCATGGGCTGCCATGGCTGCAAGGCCATGCATGGCTGCCAAGGCTGCCATGCATGGCTGCAAGGCATGGCTGCCACAATGCCATGCCAAGCTGCCAAGGCATGCCATGCCCATGCCAAGGCATGTGCTGCCAAGGCCAATGCCATGGCTGCCAAGGCAATGCTTGCCGGCGGCCAAGGCATGGGCTGCCCATGCCAAGCAGGCATGCCAATGCCAAGCTGCCAATGGCATGCAAGGCATGGCTGCCAAGGCATGCCACGGCCAAGGCATGGGCTGCCCATGCCAAGGCATGTGCTGCCAAGGCAATGCCATGGCTGCCAAGGCATGCCACGGCCAAGGCATGGGCTGCCCATGCCAAGGCATGTGCTGCCAAGGCAATGCCATGGCTGCCAAGGCTTGCCACGGCCAAGGCATGGGCTGCCCATGCCAAGGCATGTGCTGCCAAGGCAATGCCATGGCTGCCAAGGCATGCCACGGCCAAGGCATGGGCTGCCCATGCCAAGGCATGTGCTGCCAAGGCAATGCCATGGCTGCCAAGGCATGCCACGGCCAAGGCATGGGCTGCCCATGCCAAGGCATGTGCTGCCAAGGCAATGCCATGGCTGCCAAGGCATGCCACGGCCAAGGCATGGGCTGCCCATGCCAAGGCATGTGCTGCCAAGGCAATGCCATGGC